>MUZC01000248.1:343251-373332 GCA_002072015.1 Radix auricularia
TTTTTTTGGGGGGGGGGCTATTAGAGAGAGGAAACAATAGAGGTGAAAGGTAGAATATAAATACCGCTTATAAGATTTCAATACAAAATGGTCAAGCAAAAAAATAATAATAAATTCCACGTATTCGGATCAGATAAGAACATGAAGATATAGTACCGAATACACCAAACTATCAGTGTCTGTAGTAGTTGTGTGAAGCTTGGTAACAGATGTAGTATTATCATTATTATGGCCAATGTATCAATACCTACTGACAGCACTACCAAAGCCTACAAGCAGCCTGCTACACTGGGAGGTGAACAATGAACAGATCATTTGTTCAATAAACTGGTAAACTGACATTGAGAGATGGACAATGAACTGACCATTTGTTCAATAAACTGGTAAACTGACATCTAAGTAAATCATGCTGTGGAGCACAAAGAACTCTTTTCTTTTTCTTTTCCTTTTAACTTTTACTTTTCATTCTGTTGGTCGCTTTGCAGCTTCCTTCCACGGTGGGCACCGGGTCATGTTGCGCCCTGGGTGCAACTCTGCAATGGACCAACATCCTGCCCCTTTTACTCTTATGCATGAAACACCAATCAACTGCTTCCTGACGGAGGCGCCGCCCCATCGCATGTATCTGTCGTGGTGGTAGGTGTGAGATGATTGGAAGCAAATAGTTCTGTCCAATAGTTTAAAAGCTCTAAGACAAGACGATGCATGCGGAAATGAATTTCCGGTAAGTCTTTGGCTGAGAGTTACTTAGTGTAAAATGAAAGTTCTTGTTTTTAAAAATTGTCTGTTTATTGCGTCGGATTAATCTCGTGACAACCTTCAACCAGACAAGTGCAAACTGCAATTGGCGGAAGTTGACATGTTAAAAGGCTTTAAAGAGTTCTTTTTAGCTAGAGCATCTTCTGTAGGGTCCACGTAGGAAAAAGCTTATACATCGGACTTTTTTTAAGGATTCCAGCAAAAAAATTAAAATGATGTTTTGCAGTTTGTGGCCAGTTTGTGTAACTCTAGGGGGGGGGGGTTCCCCTCCAGCTTGGACAGAACCCAAAACTTTCATCACTTACTAACGATTTCGTTTACTTACTGGCTTTTTTAACTATATATTTTATTTCAAATGTTTGTTTTTTTTTGTTGTTTTTTTTTTAAGAAAAAAACTTTTAACAATTATCGACTTCTCTTAAAATATTTGTGTTTTTTAAATAAAAAAAAGTAGTTAAAGACCATGAGATCGACCTCCAAGTAACTCTGTTCCACCTGGCACCTACTGGAAAAACTCACCGCGCCAAACTGCGGGAACTCTACTATTGACAAAACAAGCGGTGACAGTTATCTCTCCCCCACCCACGCCCCCACCCACACGCCACCCTACGCCTCCCCCTACACTAAACCCCACGCCACATTCCGCTATTCACGAACAAAGCAATGATGCCCCTTCGTTTCTCATCAGACGATATACACCGGACTGACGTAGCGACCCCTCTTCCCTTAAGACAATACGAGCGATCGACACGGCGACCTCGCTTTCTCCTGGTCCCTCCACCCGTGCTCGGGGTTAATGTAGCGGAGCGACGTCATCGATTGAAGCGCCCTCTGAGGACATTAGTCTGAGCGGGCAATTAAAACGAGTATCGATTACTTAATTCAAGGTATTGTGAACCTGCTTCAATCCAATTGTCGCTAACCCCGAATCATTCTGCCTTTTCGTAGTTGTTTTTTTCTTCTCTCTCTGCTTAACGCTTCAACGGCTCCCAGAAGGAATCGAGTGGGAACCGTGGTTGTTTTCACAGCATTGTTGACAGAGTTGACGCGATCATGAATCATGACATCGTTCAATGTAAACTAAATAAAATTTAATCAAAATATCGACGTAGCTTAAGTTTTCTCCTCGAAAAAGCGACACCATATATACGTCTTGAGTCAACAATTGAGAACCACTGACCACGAAAGACCAGAGCATGTGTATAATGTTAACAGCAAAGAGCTATGTTTATAGATAATTATTCTCTCCATGTTCCAACCATTAAAGAACATGACAGGTGTATGTACAACAACGTTTAGGGCTATTTTCGGAACGTTTTGGTTTGTACGGAACGGAGAACTCTTCTGCGTCTGAATAAACGGAAATACACCCACGCCACACGTGATCAATAGCAAGTCACGAAGTGAAAGCTAAAAGAGTTTACGGGAGTTACCCTATTTTTTGTGGTGTAAATAACGTAAACGTAAGTCACGTGACCGTGGCCGATTACGATGACGGTAGTTAAAAGTCAAGTGATACAAAAAGAAGATATGACATAGAGCAGGGGTCGGGAAAACCATGGCTCGCGAGCCAGATGTGGCTCTATTGATAGCTGCACCTGGCTCTCGGACAAATGTTCGATCATTTTTTAAAAAAAAATTATCCAGACTCCTTTGATCTACAAATTAATTGCATATAAAAACTGCTTAACAATGTTGTTAAAAAGAACTCTGAGACAAAATTATTGTACGTTTACTTTTAGTGTTGAAATTACACGCATTTACTTAATTCTTTTAAAGTTTTAAACATTATGTATGGCTCTCACATAATTAATTTTCAAAATAAGTGGTGTTTATGGCTCCCTCAGACAAAAAGTTTCCCGACCCCTGGCCTACAGCATAGTTGAACATTTTTTTGTTATGATGTATTCCAGTGCGCAATTAGAGAACATTGTCTTTTTAGCCGTTCAATTATTAACAATGAAACATGAAATTAAATAAGTTATAATCGCTGAGGACATTTCAATCCATTCCATATTAAATCAAAGGTTCACGTCTGAAACATATATTAATCCCAGGAGGATGTCCGATATAGAATAAAATAAATCCACACCACTGGACACGATGACGTGTGAATTCACAACACTGGACACGATGACGTATGAATTCACAACACTGGACACGATGACGTATGAATTCACAACACTGGACACGATGACGTATGAATTCACAACGCTTGCCGCGGTGACTTTAACCCTCCACACGAGCGAGGATATAAACTATGAATTATTAATCCGCGCTGCCCGGCACCACTTATAAATCCATGTGAAACCAGACAGTACACTGTTGAAAGAACAACTAAACAATAACAGTCGGCGTAACAGACGTCATATCAGGCTACATAACAGACGACACAACAGACGACATAACAGATTGCGTAACAGACGACAAAACAGACGACATAACAGACGACATAACAGACGACACAACAGACGACACAACAGACGACACAACAGACGACACAACAGACGACACAACAGACGACATAACAGACGACAAAACAGACGACATAACAGACGACAAAACAGACGACATAACAGACGACACAACAGACGACATAACAGACGACATAACAGATGACACAACAGACGACATAACAGACGACATAACAGATGACACAACAGACGACATAATAGACGACATATCAGACGACATAACAGACTACATAACAACAGACGACATAACAGACGACATGACAGACGACACAACAGACGACATAACAGACGACACAACAGACGACATAACAGACGACACAACAGACGACATAACAGACGACACAACAGACGACATAACGGACCCACGAAGTTGTGAGCTCATCAGTTTCTACACTTGTCGTCCGAACGAAACAGACGAGATGACACTCATCGCTGCCCGCTAGCTCACAGCTACAAACAGACATGATATCGAGGGACCAACAACATCAGCGCGGCTGCGGTGCTCCTCGACGATATGATCCACCCGATGACAGTTGTCAGATTCATTTTGTCACGGGACGTCGTCACCAGTGCCTCGTTGTTGGCCCCTAAAACAATTTTACTACAAGAGTGATATCGACTAAATGACGAGGCGCAGTCGAGTGCAAATTGTAGGTGAATGGTTGAGTAGAGGTTCGATTTAATAAAGTTTATTATGATAATGATGTGTTTGAAAAAAATGCAGACAAAACGATGAGAATGGGTTTTGGTGAAATTTCTGTTTGTTTACGTTTCGGGAGAAAAAATCAATGGGCGTCTTTGTTGTCATTTTGTTCTGTGGGAGAGGGAGGAAGGGGGTGGGGCAGTCAAGGTGTGGGAGGATAAAATGTAGCATTGATTTTTGTCGCCGTATTGGAAGAAAATATCGAGGGTGGGACGGACTTGAGGGTGGGACGGACTTGAGGGTGGNTGGGAGGTTGGGAGGGATGTGTCGTGGGTGGGAGGTTGGGAGGGATGTGTCGTGGGTGGAAAGGTTTGGAGGGATGTGTCGTGGGTGGGAGGTTTGGAGGGATGTGTCGTGGGTGGGAGGTTTGGAGGGATGTGTCGTGGGTGGGAGGTTTGGAGGGATGTGTCGTGGGTGGGAGGTTTGGAGGGATGTGTCGTGGGTGGGAGGTTGGGTGGCAGCATATTTTGTAAAAAAAATATATTGCCCACAAAATGGATACCGAGCAACTTTTCACCCGATTTTTCCTACTCTGCACACGGACCAACGAACCTTAGGGGTTGTATACCGGAAAAATAAAATGCGTGTTAATCTATTTATCAAACATTGTCCAGTTCATTGCAGGACCAAGCTTAACGTCACATCTCGCCATCGGTAGGTGACAGCCTTTAGTGCAGTGTGTATCAAAAAATTTTGTAAAGCGGGGCCATAATAATGAATGAACTTGTTGACGTCATGTCCCGCGCTTGACATAGCCGGGGAGGTTAGGGAGGCAAAGGAGTCCTATAACGTTCAGATAATGTTGTATGGCACTGCCCAACAGATGGAGCAGATTGCCCAAGTATTAGCCATGGCCTTAAGAGATTAGATCTCAGGTCCAAAGAATATGTGTTTAGTTTAGTAAAGAGGAGCGGCAGAATTTTTTTTCCATTGCACCACTGACCGGTGTACTATTTTACCTTTACTGACGTGGTAGCGAAATGTGTTTAATTCTTTTTTATTTGTTTAATTCTAATAGCTTACTGAACTGAAGAAATTTTTGTGTATTACTTAGGGTTAGTATTATTGGGTGCAATCGGAAGATTATATGTATATTTTTCTGTCCTTTCTTGATTACTTCTGTGGACCTGCGGCGGATGGCCCACGGACCGGCTCCGGTCCGCGGACCCCCAATTTGAGAAGCACTGCTTTAGTGGACATATGGGGGGGGTGGGGCATTGAAGGGGCGCATTAGCGAAAGCTAGTCTGAGAACAAAAAAGCATGTTTTTTTAATAATAATTTTAAGAAAAGAATTTAAACATCTGTTGCCCGACCAGATTATATCTCTAGATGAGGGCATATCTATCCCAGATGGTAGCGCTACCTTTATTTATTTTTTACTTTTTATGTAGAAACCGAGTTTCAAAGCTCAAACTCCTCGTGTTTCATATAACATGTATACTTAGAAGTGAAGCTGAACATCACAAGACGCAAGTGAATGCACACCTATTGGCGTGCAATGAAATATCGATTCGTTGTGTCCTTCACTTCTATCTTCACAGGGCGAGTACAGGCCGGTATCGTAATCCGGGACAATCTGACACGGTCACACACAATGTTACGCGAGTCTTTGACAACACATTTAAAAATAATAATATGTCGTACTACGTGTTAAGGAGAGTTGTGACACGTGACTCGCAAGTTGACAGCTGGTCATGTGACGTATGTTTGGGGTGAGATCAGTATTTGGTATGTAGAGAAATTAATGTTCACAGTAGCAACCATTGTAGTTTTAAATGAATTCACTAATAACATACGATATTTCGCTGTGATGGTTTATGGGTATCTTTGTGTTAAAGTGTGTGGAATAGAGAGAATGAGTTAGAGATTTTTATGGGTGCGTACGTGAGCGCGTGCTGTGATTGCGTTCATTGGCGCTAAAAATCGTAATCTCAAAAAGTAAAACAAACAACTTGAAAATGTTTTGTGCTGTAGACACAATTATAGAAATCCAAGTTTTAAATAGGAATCTTAAAATACAAACTGACTGTGTACGGTATTTTTTCTTTTGTTCAAGAAACTTTATTAAATTGTAAGTGCATCAACGTCATAGCTTTAGCCAACGCGAGAACGTCATGGTTTAGAGATTAACAAAGACAAAAAATGTGTGTACATCAAATGAATATAAAACTTATATTACAGACAAGCGTAGCTGGGTTTTTCGCGCCCTTGGCTAATATATTTTTGGTGCCCTTGACAAATGGATATTTAAAAATTCCAAAAGGTAGGGAAATGCTAAATTTGAGTAAATTGAAGGATTAGCCGCCGGCGCCCTTGGCAACTGCCCCGATGCCAGGCGTTGTTACGCCTCTGGTTACAGACCATACAATTGCAAATAATTCAGAAAATGTATCAGTACATGCTTATAATAAAATATTTCTAAAAGTTAAAAGTTCAAAAGAATATAAATGCAGTTGTAGAAACTGTTAATTAAAAACAGAAAATGAAAAGATTATATTCCATCGGCATGTAAACTTCTTCATTTTGAGTCAGTAATTTCAGTAATAAGAATCGTTTACTTTATCCGACATATAGTTTCCAAATGACTTATTTCTAGCATACTATATATGCCAGTAACTTTAATGTACACTATTTTATCAATGAATCTAACTAACTGATATAGATTCTATATAGGTGTTTAGTAAAAAGTTATTTAACGATGATTTCCCATGTTAGATTTCGAACAATTGGTTAAACAGTATATGACACTGACTTGCGCGAGTAAAGCCATCTTTGATCTTGAATAATTCCAGTGGTGAAAGTGATCCTAAAGGGTTATCTAAGTAAATGAATGGAGTGAAACAAACGAAAACTAAACGCAAGATCTTCTGAGCGCAACAGAACTTCTGAACTGAACAGTAGTGTCCTTTAACCCGTCGTTGGTCGTTGGGGCACCATTTTGAACTGCACACTATCTAATGCCACGTGTCACGGTCCTGTGCTGCCTTCTGGGAGTCGCTAAATGACAGGCCGGTCCACTCTTTGATATCGTCCTCCATCGACTGCCTCTTTTTCTTCTTCCCTGCATGGACTGTGCCTTGCATTATGGTGTTTGAGAGACCTCCAGATCTCGTCACGTGTCCATACCATCGCAATTTCCTCTTTTTACTTGAGGTGTTGTAAGGTCCTCGTAAGGGCCAATGACAGAACTTATTTTATCGCTTCGTTCGTGATGTTCGCTGTGTAGATGTTTAGTACATTTCGAAAACATCTCATTTCTAGCGCATTAATTCTTTTTTGGAGGTCTGCAGTGAGTGTCCAAGCCTCACAACCATACAAGACGACCGACATTGCCAGAGGACGCATTTGTCAAATCTTTGATCTCAGGGAAGGCTCCTAGCTTTGCCAGACGTGTTTAAGTTTGCTTATTGCTGCAGTTGTTTGGGCCAATCTGGCAAGAATTGCTGGCTTTGAGCCTTTATCAGATATTATAGTATAGCCCCTAGATATTTAAAGGTAGGGACCTCCTCGAGCGTTTGCCGGTTTATCCGAATTACACTTGTGAATTTACTGTTAACTTGGTCTTTTCTACATTGATTTCCATGATTTCTAATAGAATTTCAGAGGCATTAAAAATGCGGCTTCTTCTCTGCACAATTACAATTTATATTACAGCGTCATGACTTTGGAGAGGTCTGTTTTCATAAAAATATTTTTCATCGACAACTTAAGAAAATAACATTGACGTTACGGCTGAACTGCCTTGTTCTGGACACACAACGAAACGGACCGCAATAAACTGAGACGAAATGGTTATAAGATCTTCATTTTAACTGATTCCTAGAGATTTTACGAGCTAAAAAAAATTCCAAGAAAATTGAGCCAAAGGGAGTCCAAAATATTGTTTTTATTTTTGTGTTCAAGGCTGCGTGTGATCCTATAGGCCAGGCCCTGTTTAGAGCATGTATCACGTGATCTCCCATCAGACTATTTCAGCTCCTGACGGACCACGTGACCACATGCGACGCTGCGCCTGAACCATGTGGTGACAACCTGGGCGCCTGTAATTACTGCGTATAATCGTTAGGCTTTAAGTACAGCACATATCCGAGTACGTGACGCGTTGTCGGAACAATGTTCAGATAGTTGCATGACATGACACGCTAATAGAAACTGGGGGGAGGGAAAGTAGAGCAGGGGAAAGGGGTGCCAAAACAGGAGAGAGGGGAGCCGGAAGAGGAGAGGGGGGAGTAAGAACAAGGGAGAGATGGAAGCCAGAACAGTAGAGAGGGGAGTCAGAACATGGGAGAGGGGTGGTTAGACCGAATGTTATATTGGTTGGAGTGTTTCAAGAGATTTGTGGTTGGTGGGGCGGGGGAAGGTGGGAGAAGAAAGAGTGGCGAGGTGTGGACAAGATGGATGGCGGCAAGATGTGTGGTGGGCCAGGATGGACGTGGTTGAGAACGAGACAGATAGTGCCGTTAGGTTTGGAGAATGTGTTGTGGAAGAGATTTCTAAGCTTTCTTGGGTACGGTGCACTGCATGTGAACTAAGTAAGATCAGGGCTGAAATAGAGTCGTCAAATCTCAAATGTTTAACATTGCCTCACCTCCATGTCACCCCAGTCATACTGTCTAACCTATATAATTTGTTAAGTGAAATAGAGTCGTCAAATCTCAAATGTTTAACATCGCCTCACCTCCATGTCACCCCAGTCATAATGTTCAATCTATAATATAATTAACGAGGAATGAAATAACCAGCAACAGAGGGGGCGGGGGGATCTCTGAATCTTAGATGAACGAGAACCTGGTTTGATCTCTACCTGACACTGACACTATCGAACAGCTTAACGAGTAGAGCAAGATCCCGTAGACCGCTGTCTGATTAAATATTGAACTGAAACCTCGTGGCATTTGTTCTAGCCGTCTTTGTACTACACCCCCTGGCACGAGGTGTGTATAATATTAGTCCGCGTGAGAGAATTGTGTTTGAGGTAATTCAGTCACTGGGGGTTTTCTTTCTTTTGTTTCTAGTGAAACAACGAAATGTCCGACTCTGCTTTGAAAGGTTCCCAAACAGATAATGACGATGGCTACCTTTGTTTCGTTTATTTGTAGGTTTTATCTCACTCAAGAATTTCGGAAGAATTCTCCACAATTTTGGTGCCGCCGATTCAAACGATCGCTCGCCAAGGGACTTTCCCCTACGTCCATCAGTAGGTATTGCTTAGAGCAAGGGTCTCCAAACTACGGCCCGCGAGCAAGATGCGGCCAGTGAGGCCCTCTAATCCGGTTCAGAAGATCTTTTAATCTAAAAAAAAAAACTTTTAAAAAAAACTTGTAGTTTACCACAAAACTTAGTAGTTGGATGTTAATAGTTGGCCCCTAAACTGCTGTTTGACAGTGCAGAAAAGTTTGGAAACCCCTGACTTAGAGGAACGCAGAGATATATGTTCACATGTTGATTAATAGGTGTTCTGATAAATGAGCCGTGCCATGGTTAAATCGGTCGTGTCTTGATTCAACCGGTCAAATGTCGTTGTTCAACCGGTCAAATGCCGTTTTTCACCCGGTCAAATGTCGTTTTTCACCCGGTCAAATGTCGTTTTCACCCGGTCAAATGTCGTTTTCACCCGGTCAAATGTCGTTTTCACCCGGTCAAATGTCGTTTTTCACCCGGTCAAATGTCGTTGTTCAACCGGTCAAATGTCGTTTTTCAACCGGTCAAATGTCGTTGTTCAACCTTTCAAATGTCGAAATTCCACCAGTCAAGTGTTATGGTTAAACCGGTCATCAGTCATAGGTTAACCGGACAACTGTTGTTCAACCGGTCAACAGTCATGGTCAACGTGTTTTCCATCCCCTATTAAATGACCTTGCACATCTACCATTGTTCAGTTCTTTAACCTTTGATTGTTGCTAACTATAACTTACTCCTTTACTCTTTCCCCTATTCCTCCAAATTCGAAACCTCCTTTTTTTCAACCCGAACTGCTGAGTACGTACACTGGAATGACCTTTTAAATAATATTTTAAAATAAGACAAAAGTTTGCTCGAGATGAGATAAACTTTTTAACTCTGATAGCATTGCACTTCCCTTCAGCTATTACCAGCCGACGTTACGTCGAGTGAACGACAAAGGCTAGTGCCCTACTCCGTGTCACGGTCATTTGCGACTGCTGCAGCCCCCCCCCCCCCCCAAATCAAGTGTCGGCTGAACCAGCTTTCGTTGTTAAGATTTAGGAGACAGCGCCCTCGTGGGGCTAATGGATAACATAAATACGTCGGTGTTCAAATTGTGAGATATGTTGGGATTCACTGGGGTTGGCAGGTTAACAAGTCGATCCCTGCCCCCCCCCCCGACCTTTTTCACTGGGGTGGTAAGGTCAACACATCGATCCCTGTCCCCCGACCCTTTTAACTAGGGTTGTCATTGAACACATCGATCCCTGCCCCCCCCGACCCTTTTCACTGGGGTGGTCAGTTTCATACATCGAACCTTGCCCCTACCCCGTTTTTTAACCCCACAATCCACAGTTTTCACAACCTGGGGTTCACCAAAGTGATTCCTGAATGGAGCACTAATATCATAGGGCGGCAAGCCTTAATGCCGTTGCAGAGGAATTTATTTTTCTTTTTAAAAAAAACTTATCCAAAACATGAAAAATTGATTCTTCTTTGAAATCAGTTTACACATATTTAGCAAATAACAATTCTTGAGACTGCACGTATGCTAAAAGAGAAGCTTCATTTCCTGGCAAAAGTTGACTAATCAAGTTGAATAAAAGACCCGAAATGTTTTTAATTTAGCCACACAAGGAGTCATCAACACATTGAGCAATTTCTTCAATTCCTATTTGTATTATTGGTAATCAAAATTTTTCTTGATGATATGAGATTCTGGCTTATGTAGCACAGCACAATATGTTATTACGTCACTTATAGCCGATATCATTTATTCTTCATCAATAGTATGAGGTATTCCCGATTTGGAAATCATTAAAATGAAATTTGGTAAGAATAAAGCAAGCCATTAATAATCTTGTGTGGTTGTGGTTGAAAAGAGTTTTGCTAATGCCGGTTGTTTGGTATTTTTTTATTTTACTTTAGAGTTCGAAAATAAGATAAATCCTTCTTTTAAATAGCCGTTTAGTCTTGAAGTAGGCAATTGCTATCTAATTCAACACTAGCTTATCTATTATAGCTATCAAATTCAATGCTAGCGTATTTATTATAGCTATCAAATTCAATACTAGCGTATCTATTATAGCTATCAAATTCAATACTAGCAAGCCTGTTCCAGCTATTCTAGCTATACAATTCCAAGAATTCAATTATAGCCAATCCACTCCAAACAGAAGAAGACTCTCCTTTAAATAAGACCTCTACCTTTATCCTTGGAGCAGGAAGTCAGAATTTTGTGCTTCGGTGGTTGCCGGAATCAAAGGATGTGGCAACACAGAGGTCTAGGTCAGGACGAGACTTAATTACACCGAAGAGAGAAAGATAGAAGACAGACAGACAGAGAGAAATTCCCCAGGGTGCAAAAAGGACCATGGTTGGAGAAGTTAATGAGGTGATGACTTTGTCAAACCGTACCGTCGTGTCTGATCTTAAATTATAACGTCTGGTATCTGAAGCCAAATGCGGTTTTCTGCTTTTTAATACTATTTTAGTCTCAATTATTGTCAGTTCTAAAATATCAAGAGATACGGTTGGGGGGGGGGATGGCGAAGGGGGTCATAGAAAAATGATTTGAAATACAAATACTTTTACATTACTTAGACCCCTAGTAGCTCAATCAACGCATTTACCAAATACGATAACATTTATTAAATAATTATTAACGTATTTGGTTACCTCAGCCGAGTGCTGGAATAAGTACGTTAACAAACAGAAAATGTGCACCTCCCCCCACCCACATAATCCACACATCATCTCTGACGCCAAACCACAACCCCCTTCCCCCCACCCGGGCCCAATGTGTTTCATCCCCCAAACCTAAATGAACAACGTGGACAGGTCGAAGGCCACGAGACGTGGTCCAGTTTCCTTGATGGGTGGCGGGCCACATTATCACCAGGCATATCACGACCTTCACCTCATTAACTCCGCCGTCCACGGGAGCTGGCGAGAAACGTCGATGCTGGCGGTGTCAGTCAGGCCTATGGAACGTGGGGGGGGGGAGAGAACTAATGAATAAAGAGTGTCCAGAGTAAGTGATCGCTGGACACTGATGGTCTCAAGGTGGTCATGGAAACGGTCACTGTGGTTAAGATGGTGACAGCTTTTTTGAGGTCACCCGACGTGACGTCAGAACTTACCATGTCTCAGCGGTATGTTTGTTAACGGGGCCTGTTACCAAGTTTTCGTAACAGGAGTTCGTAACCGCTGTAAAAGTAGAACGCTGGAATCTCTCAACAGAGGGATACCCCAATGTTGAAATTCGAAATATAGCAAATATTTTAGAAAGAAAAAAATATCGCGACAGCACTAAGGCCAGAAAACAGAAACAGTAGACCAGATTTAAACTTTAAAGTGGACCAAATGTCGCTCGAGACCAAATGTCGCTCAAGACCAAATGTCGCTCGAGACCAAATGTCGATCGAGACCAAATGTCGCTCGAGACCAAATGTCGCTCGAGACCAAAAGTCGCTCGAGACCAAATGTCACTCGAGACCAAATGTCGCTTGAGACCAAATGTCGCTCGAGACCAAATGTCGCTCAAGACCAAATGTCGCAGGAGACCAAATATCGTAGGAGATCAAATATCGTAATTCGTATACTAAAGATATGGCGTAGAAAACATTATATTGTGGCAGCTATAACACCAGTAAACTAAATACCAGTAAATAACTTGATTAAAACTGTAATTAATTTCGCAATAGACCAAATGTCAAAGTAGACCACATGTAAAAGTAGACCTAATGTAGCAATAGACCACATGTAAAAGTAGACCTAATGTCGCAATAGACCAGTTATCGCAGTAGGTCCAATCTTGTCGACGGCCCGTGAATCCACAAACAGCAGACATCATGCCTCTCGGTTATTTAACGTGGCATTAAAACACATGCCGAGTATATTTTAACACAATTACCGGGACCACAGAGGAATGCTCAGTTAGACTCATGCCAAAGTAGCTGGGTACAGGTTCCACAGAACTGTTGTTTTAAGACAGAGGACGGCAAAGGGAAAACGAAATTGGGGAGGGGGGAGGGGCGGTCTCATTTTCTTTGAGCATCAGAAAGTTCGGATGAGGAGAAGAGAAATAAGACAGACAATCAACCGTCCGTCTCTAGCCAGGGGCGGATTACACAGGATCAATTTGTAGGGTGACTGGAACCCATCTCTGGCGCTCAAGTGGGGCGGTTGGGGAAAGGGGGGGGGGTGAAGATCGAAACGCGTCAGAGGACGTCACGGCCGGGGCGTAGCCCTGGGAACAAATAAAGGTGGAATAGAAAGGCTGGGAGGATTCGGCGTTTACACGGAGAGATGAGTAAGTAGAGTTGACTTTGTTTTTAATTATTTTTGAAAATACCACGTGATACATGTTCGTTTTTTGGCTTGTTTTTTTAAAATCCAAAACTAAAGGTGAAGAAAGATTTTAAACTGTCTGCATGTATGTCTGATCAAGTAAACGGGACAATGTTATAATGACACGCTGTTTTCTAAGCTCCTCCATCGTCCCCCTCCCGAACTCCTTTGGCCTTCTAACCACGGACAGACTGACTCCTTTAGCCTTCTAACCACGGACAGACTGACTCCTTTGAAATCCTAATAGACTTTTTCGCCACTTCCTAGCTATCTCCAGACTGCCTCCCGCCTGCTTCTAACGGAAATCAATTAACAGTTTAATTGATAACTTCTTTTTTTTCCCTGTCGTAAGGAGAAAACCCCTTAGGACAGTTCAACTCCTGGAGCATTGGGTTGACGACCTCCGGCCCGCGGGCTATACGCGCCCGCTTATAAGATTTATTAAGGTAAACATGCACTGGAACAGGGTTTGTTTTGGTTTTTTTAAATACTAAACAGGCTTCAATTGCTGAGAGATTCTAATAAATGTTTAGAACAAAATTTAAAATTCAATTATTACTTAGCGAAAATTCCAATCGAATATAATCATGTTAATAATTATCAACCAAAATTTAATAAAAGTACAGTCATAACTTTGGAGCTTAAGACTTTTCTAAATTTCATAACACAACTTTTATGACATCTAATGTTGATATAAGCAAACAAAATTAGTGCCGCCCTAAACGTTTATTAATGCGGTCCTGTGCTGACCCATTTCTCCAGCCGCCTTCACGAATTTAACATTGCCTGTCAGACCACAAACAAAACCTTCATTCAACAACGAGTAAAACAAAGTTTCTGACTATAAATCCCGTATATGTGGTACAGAGCTAAATATGTGTCATTCTCATTGGAGGGTTGAGTCACTCAGACCCTTATAACCCGGCCTACAATACCAACGGTGAGCCTCAACATAAGGGCGTCACCATGGAGATATTCGTCCGCAGTGCGATGGCTGCCTGACCTTACCGCGTCCCCAATGGCCGCAGAGCAATCAGTCAGCAGATGTGCCACTGTCTCCTCTGCCATGCCACATAAACGGCAGCCGGGTTCCCTGTTTCTGTGTAGCCTGTGAAAGTAGCTGTTTGTTGGACAATGTCCAGTCCGCATCTGCGTGATGAGGGACTGGCAGCTACGAGGCAGTTTCCACCAGGGATCTCGCTTGCGCGGTCGCGGCATTTTACTGTAAAGCGCCCTTGCCGTGTCACCATTCTACCAGCTTTTGAGCCATTTTTTCGTGAAATGGTCTTTTAGCCACAATTTTACCCCCAACTGGGTCATTGGGCGTTCGATTTGGGGCTGGGCAGCACCCTGTTGTGCCAGCAAGTCTGAGCAAGTGTGCCTTTTCTTGCTGTGGTATCTTTGCGTGACCTGTAATGTACTGTAGGACGACCATGCCTGCAAGTGAGCCTTTTATTGCTGTGGTATCTTTGCATGCCCTGTAAAGTACAGAAGGACTACCATGCCCCCGCGAGATCTAATGTTGTTAACGATCTCCAGTACAGCATTGGCAGTTTTCGTCTCCGTAGAGCCCCGACCCAAGGATTCCTGGGAGGATCTTGAGTCGGAGAAGACTACGACTGTTGGGAAAACTCTTTCTTCTGCATAGGCGTAGGCGCACCTCTTTCACACCCTTGTGGATTGCTTCTAGTTCGGCGTGTGGGACAGAGCTAAAAGTATTGATTATATTCAAAATAATACGCACAGCGCGACCAACATTTACAGACTGAACGTGTCTGAACTCCCCTTGCTGTAAAACGGGAGGGTGGGTGAGGTAGGGGTGCTCACCGATGGCTGAACTCTAGCAAACACGTGGGGGTCAACATTGTGTTTCATATAGATAAACTAAAAGTGCATTAATTTTATTACTGTATTTTTCGATCGATCTGAAATTTGGATACAATTGTTAGGTACGAGTCTATGTGCAAGATTTCAGCTCGATGCATCACGGGGCGTGGCTCATTGTTTACTTTTGTTTTTCCGCCCGACGGGACAAGAGAAAGGCCGCGGTGAAGTTAATATATGGCATTTAAAAAGAAATCAACTGACCAGTCAACTCAACATACAATTCACGCAACGTAATATTAACTCAACCCCTATCCCCCCTCCACCACAAACTTTCGAAAACAAAGAAAACTTAACACTTTACACTTCCACCAGCACCCACGCAAACACACACACACACACCAACCGAATAAACACGCACACGCGACACTAAATACATATCCAGTCCCCACGCTCCCCTTCACTAATTTCACATAAAATTTCCTCGCAGTCCATCCTTCAGGCTGTGTGTCCGTACCACCACCCCTTTCCCCCAATCCCGCACGGGCACAAAAGATTCATCCTACGTCCTTATCCGTTTCTCTCCCCCTTGAATAATAAATAAGCAGAGAACAAAATAACAGGGACACCGGGCCAAGAATGCTCCAAAAAATATTCAATAATCAATTTATTTCCAACAGACCCCTGCAAGTCCGGCATTGAAGACTCGGCCCAAGACAAAACGGCCCTTCTAATCGATTCCATCAATTCGGCCCCGACAAAAATGTCCGAATAACAGATTTCAAAATTCGGCCCTGGACAAAACAGTCCATGAGATCGATTACGGCGATAGTAATATCCGACTACGACAACCTCTTACGCTAACCCTCTCTACCAAGCGGGATGCATGTGGATTTAAGTCAGGTCTCGCGCTTTCATTTCAGGCCTAGAGAAATATCATTTTTATTGTTTAATTCAAGCGATATTTAATAGCTTTTTCCAAACTCAAGTCTCCATTCAGCACGACTCAAGTAAGAGCACAAGTCTCCCGTCAAGACCACAACAGTGAGAGCACAAGTCTCCCATCTAGACGACAATAGTAAGAGCACAAGTCTCACGCCAAGACAGCAACAGTAAGAGCCCAAGTCTCCTGTCAAGACCACAACAGTAACAGCACAAGTGTCCTGTCAAGAAAACGTAACTAATGGCACAAGACTCCTGTCAAGGCCACTTCATTAAGAGAACAAGTCTCTTACAAGGACCACTGTAGTAAGTGAAAGCCATTTCCCACAACTTTCTTGCCATTGCTGGACTTTTGTGAATGCTGGGCACGTCCACGTTCAAGACTACTGAACTCTACTAGTACTTACTGGGACGCATGATGTGTTGATACCGCGTGTCAACCCCCCCCCCCCGTACACCCAGACAAGGGTACATCCCCGTTACTGTAAACACGTACTTTAGGCCCAACACCAGACAGTGAAGTGGGCGTAATGGCTACAATGGTAGCCTATACACTAGACTCGTCCCTGGCCGAGCACGTGACCATTAGGATGGACAATGCCAGCCTCACACGGCCATTGGGGTGGACAATGGCAGACTTTTCTTGACCATTCCGGTCACGGGCGTCTCAATTACGACAAAAGTTAAGCCACCCGGGATCGGTTGTCCCTCCTGTCACTTCTCAGATGCTACTTCTCGTTGGAGTTCTCGTTCCTGAAGCCCTGTACTCTTCCCGGAAGTCGACGTTACTTTTCATCTGGGAACAGGATAGTCCGTTTTTCGTACGGAGACAGAATTACATGTACTATACAAATTTCTTCCGGGAAAAAACAAATTAGATTCTTTTTTTTTCCAATGAAAAGTGAGTGCGAAGACTCTAATTTAAACCCATTTCTTAAAATCTCTGTATAGAAACGTATACGTAATCTCACTCGTCAGCCCCGCTCTTCTCCAGAAACACGTATTCTCTTTGTATCCAAGGTACGCACTAAATGATTGGACAAGGTTATTTCTCTTTTTTGCCCCCCCCCCCCAAACATTGGAACTCTCTACCATTACATATCCACAGTATTCAAACTACAATGACCTTTCAGACTGCACTAAAACACATCTCTTCTAACTTTACTTTCAAAATTAATTAAACAACAATCAAACATTTCTTTAAACGATAAACGTAGCTAATATTCAAATTAACTTCAATATATGGTATATTTAGGACATAATTATATGTTACTATCTTTATTTAAAGCTGCGTGAGCTCAATTGCTTGAGTATTACGCTATATAAATTGTCAAATTATTATTTTTCTTGTTGCACATTCATTATACAACAATAATTTGATGTATGTGCCACATCAACTCTCCTCACGTTATACAACAGTTTCTTGTTTGTGCCGCCCCCCCCCTTTTCACGTACCGCCCTAACCACTAGATACACAACTCACGATTGCCCTGATCCCAACACGCCATCACACGGCTGAGACCCATGTCTCGCGGTGAGCCCCATGTTAACCTGGCCCCAACACGCCATCACACGACTGAGACCCATGTCTCGTGGTGAGCCCCATGTTAACCTGGCCCCAACACGCCATCACACGGCTGAGACCCATGTCTCGCGGTGAGCCCCATGTTAACCTGATCCCAACACGCCATCCCACGGCTAAAACCCAAGCCTCCCGGGGAGCCCCATGTTAACCCGGCGTCTTTTACAAGGTGATTAAACATTTTAACGTCTTGTCCGGATGCTCTTTGAGGCCATGCTGATGAGGAACTCTGTGAGGTGTTCTACAGCGTTAGTGCGGCGTGCTGTGGGGGGGGGGCGGGCGCTGAATTGATGGACAATGGGGACCAACCTCGATTGCCATAACACATGGCACACGAAATTACTTATTTTATCATAAGTATTGAATGGGAAAAATCAGGACGATTAAAAGCATTGAGTATCAATAAACCATCCCAGTATGTCAGGGGATGTTGTGACTATGCAATCGTGTCACTCCTCTTGAGTTTCTAACGACTTTTCCTTTTTTCTATCCAACCATCACGGCCCTAAAGGACAAAACTGACCATGACAGCAACTTATCCTGACCGCGCCGTGTCAATGTCAGGCGCATTCTTGAATAGTTTTTAACGGTCAAAGTTTTGGTTATTTTTATCTCGGTGGTACTCATACTTTATATGAATCTTATCAGTTCCCATGACAACACAGTTAACCAGAGTTAAATAAATACGAGTTGAGTATTCGCGGAAAGTCACCTATTTCTTTGTTCGAGTGGGAAATAAATATTTATATAGTAAAAATCCTAGGTAAGCATAACATTATTTCGAAGGAAAGTTTTATCAAATTGCAGCTCCATAGTTTGAGGACTACTGTTTTAGCTGGATTAAAAACTGAAATAATTCTCAAACGACCACAACCGCCACCACCGTCTGTCCTCTCCCCCCCCCCCCCCCCCCAACACCCACTCCCCTGAACTTCTCGCTGTAGATGAGAGCTGTAAGAACCTATTTGGATCTCATCTCTTTCACTTCATGTATGAAACCAAGGTCAGATAAAAGCACGTCACCGTAATAACTTGGTCATTTCATTACGGCCCTTGACTGAACTTGGACACGTCACGCTGTTGTAGTCAGTCCCTTGGTGGGAGGACATGTCGAACCACGTCTCCCCACCTCCCAGTTTTTTTTGTAATCAAACAAAATAATCACCACCCCCTTCCCATGTCAGTTGTAAATTTATTGTTCTTTTATATGATCTAATTATTATCTCTGAGGTAAGCAATCAATGGAAAACGTATTTTTATTGTCTCATAAACTGTATTATTTTTCTTAATGAATAAAATCCATTCAAACTTCTATTTTCTTAATTAACCAGTTTTGTGTGTGTGTGTGTGTGTGTGTGTGTGTGTTTAAAAATTATTTTGATGTTTTTAAATATATCTCGGAAAAAAGGAAGTAGATCTAAAGATTTCGAGTGAGACATAAAATTTGTGGATAAAAAAAAAAAATAATAATATTTGCTTCCGTTTCAACAATCTTTGTCATCGTCACGTGAATGTCACGCGGTCCGTTTCATTCATGAGATGTATGTCCTAAACCCAACTTGACTCACATCCAAATCTAACAAAAACAACCCAGAAATACTTGAGTTAGAGATTACCCGCTGAAGAGATTCTTTGTACGATAGCGTCACAATGACTGAAAGCCTTTGAAGTGTTCTACATTTATTATATTAATGTGTGTGGGAGGTTATTGTGGGTGTGTTTGTTGGTTTGTTTGATAGTTTGTGTGGATAGTTTGTATTATGACGTACAGTTGTCAGGGTTTTAGACGAAGTTGTGTGGTCGACGTGGGGTTGATACTATTTTTAAAATCAATTTGAAAAAAAAATGTGTCATGGTCAGTTATACCTTTAAGCCTGCGTGGCCGCACAGATATCTGACCAACGCAGCGCAGCAGTTTAAGAATTACCGCGCATCAAATTTTGGTAAGGATAAATAATATATGTTTTTATGGGGTGTAAAATTGTGTCCCAAAAATGAACCAGTGCAACATTGCGCGCAAATTTGTTATTTTGCAAACGGACCAACGTACCTTACAGCAACATTAGGCGCAATTTGCAACTACCTCATAACAACATTGCGTGCAAGTTTGTTATTTTGTAAACTGACCAACGTACCTTATAGCAACATTGAGCACCATTTTTTTAAAAAATAAACAATTTAAAGTCTTTTCAGTTTGAGCGACTGCCAAGCCCCCCCCCCCCCTATACACCCTGTAGTGGAACAAGGCACTCTGCCAGCAGTGCACAATATTGAAATCATTTAAAGCCGCCTCTTACACTCTCAGCGCATGTCTGCCAGTAACTCTATTACTCCTGTGACCACAAACCCTCGACAAGTGCTCGGGCAAACATTTCTTCTCAGGGGGGGGGAACCTCCACCCTCCCCACGCCCGAGTAATGGACTGTGACTTGACAGGACGTTGCAGCTATGTTTTTTATAAATATTTATATTTAAAAGTGGATAAAATCATGAAATCGGGATAGAGTTCTGAGTTAAGCGTCCCTGCGGGTGGGGTGATGGTTGGTTGAGAATACAATGGAAAAGCAATATAGATATATGACCGATATTCTCATAACATTCTTGGTCTTTAATAAACGCTTTCGAATCCTCCTCTCTTCCTATCAAGTTTCAACAAATGGAAGATTTCAATGCATGTAAATACGGGGTCGATATATGAACTGGATAAATCGTTTCTCTTTCAACCCTTCATCCTATGATAGAAAATAGATGGCATTGGCAGCCAAATAAAAACATTAAACGTGTAGACGCCATTGCTTTGATAGTGACAAATAGGAAAATAAGTTAGTCATGAATGTGTTGGTGCGTTGTGTAGGCTGTTTGTTGTGTAGGCTGTTTGTTGTGTAGGCTGTTTGTTGTGTAGGCTGTTTGTTGTGTAGGCTGTTTGTTGTGTAGGCTATTTGTTGTATAGGCTGTTTGTTGTGTAGGGTATCTGTTGTGTAGGCTTTTGTTGTATAGGCTATTTGTAGGCTATTTCTTGTATAGGCTATTTGTAGGCTATTTGTTGTATAGGCTACTTGTAGGCTATTTGTTGTATAGGTTATTTGTAGGCTATTTGTTGTATAGGCTATTTGTAGGCTATCTGTTGTATATGCTATCTGTTGTGTAGGCTATTTGTTGTATAGGCTATTTGTAGGCTATCTGTTGTATAGGCTGTTTCGTCGAAACTGGTAATAAAACTCACACTAAGCCGGTTGCTGAAAGAAGAAATGGTGATGTGTCACCCTACCACACACAATGACAGCATATGGGCTGGTTCTAAGAACATGATAGTCATAATGGAATGGAGGAGACCAAAACACAGAAAACATTACAATAATATTTTATGGACGGATGTTGGTGCATCAAGTCGCTTTGTGTGTAGCGGGGAGAGGGCTGATAAACACAATTACACTATTGAAATGGAAGAAAAATAACGCTTAAGTTGCATGTAATAAAAAAACCCAATATTCTAATTGCCGTTACAATTCCTCTTGATTTTTTTTTTCATTTTTCAACAAAATGTTTTAACAAAAAATATACCCAAGAAACACAAACACTAAGGCAGTACATAAACTTGATATAGCAAGGGAGATAACCAAACATATTTTATATAAGCTTAATCTCTTGATGATTACTCCCCTTTAAAAATATCCAATACATTTTAAATACAGAGATGTTTTAAATTCCCAACGAATACAAATACGGGTATTGAATTCAAGCAACCAGCTCACACTACTAAACGTAACTACTGCATACTAAGAAGAAGAGAGTACTATATCAAGATACTCACACTGCCACGCGCTGTGACGTAGAGATGAAGCTGTACTGCGTGTAAAAATCCGGCTCCTCGTAATCGTACTGTCCCCTCAACATCGCCATGCTGTGCCGTAATCCGACATTCGCCTTTCTCAGAAATCACACAACCGCTATCTCTCTCAAGCGTCTCAACATCACAGCGTCGGTAAGCGCAGAATCTTCTTTGTCACGTGGAAAAGAAGAAGTTGGCCGCTATCTATCTATCAACCTGCGTGTGATACGCTTCTATCATCGGACACGAGACGTCACTGCTGACACTGAAAGATTTGCTCAGTTGTTCAGCAATGTTTACAGTACGCTGCGTTAAATATTGTGTCTATAGCATGTATTAGTTAGTGACAGTTCAAAAATTGCCTTTAAGATTGAAAGAAGTTCTGTTGACGCTAGAGCAATGTAAATATATCAAAGAATCCTATGAATAGAATAAACGAGATTAGGTACTGTATTCTGAAAACATTCCATGTGTTTTAACCAAACCCTTTTATTTAACTGTAGAACAAGTAAATGCCTGGTTGATGATATTTTTTTTCCATTTACTGAATCCGTGGCGTAAATACTACTGACTCTTTTAAAACCATTGAACTTTACATAATTTTAAAATAAGACCTTTTTCCCAAATGATTTCACTAATTTTATATATATTTTGTCTTCAGGTCATCAATGACTTTAATAGATAGCCTCTTGGGGTAATTTAAGAATCTATCCATGACCCTATTCACGTGGACCGTGCAAGCGATGACCCAAGGGTGGAAGGTCAGATAATAACACAATGCCTGGGCTAAATAAAAAAAATTGTTGACCACGACTTTTGTCACATCGCCGAAATCTAGATTTTTCAGACTTCGAACTTGCAATCACACAGATAAAAATATAATGTCAAAAGTCTGTGAAATAAATATGTGGCTTGCTATCAGACCTGCCGATATGGAGGAGTAAACACAAACAGCGCGACGGTTCCCACGCGGGACGACGTGACCTCCATCCCAACAGCGACAAAAACAATCGTTTACAAATTATCGAAATGTCAACAAACGAGCGGCTTCCTGTGAAGTAATCCAATAATGTTCGGCTGTGTTTTCTGTTCTTTTTTTTAATGAGGCATTGGTTAAAATAGAAATAAACTAAGAAAAGAAAAAATATATATTTAAATGTCAGCCGCGCGGAGGAGAATGTTAAACATGGGACAAAAACAAAAACTAATGCTTTAACACAGACACGAGCACCCTGGTGTTTGTTGTTGGCGGCATGTGTTCAGAGCTCATCACCATTTTATACGTGTCTGATAACGAATCATTATACAATTTGATGTTTTGAGCCAGTGACGTTTGTGCGATGTTGTTAATGGCGTGGGCCAATAGGTTTTTGTTTGTTTTTTTTTGTTTTTTTATACTTAGATAAAATTAAACAGAACCGTGCTCAAAACAGAATGATCTGATGGAGAGAATCAAACATAAATCTTGGTGAGCTGTGACTTATAAATGTGACAATTTACACCTGGAATCAACCAAAGTTGACATTTGGAGCGGAGGGGTTGGGCGCGATAGTTTATATAGTAATATACCTTTAATAAATATTTTACACATGAAATTGTGTTAGTGTACGTTTTCAGGAACCCTCCGAGAAGTCCGCCCTCACACCATGATGCAGCCTGTTGTGTGTGTCAGAGATTACATCTTTACATTCCACGGTCCCATTGTAACATTTGTTTACACACAATCACATCTTCACCTGTCGTTATTCTATCTCAGTGGGTCACCATGCCACAGTTGGCATATTGATTCACATCATATCAAGTAAGACTGGCCGGGGTACTGACTACTGACCCTTGTATTGACTACTGACCCGGGCACTGACTACTGACCCAGGTACTGACTACTCACCCGGGCACTGACTACTGACCCTTGTATTGACTACTGACCCGGGTACTGACTACTGACCCTTGTATTGACTACTGACCCGGGTACTGACTACTGACCCTTGTATTGACTACTGACCCAGGTACTGACTACTGACCCGGGTACTGACTACTCACCCGGGTACTGACTACTGACCCTTGTATTGACTACTGACCCGGGCACTGACTACTGACCCGGGCACTGACTACTGACCCGGGCACTGACTACTGACCCGGGCACTGACTACTGACCCGGGTACTGACTACTCACCCGGGTACTGACTACTGACCCTTGTATTGACTACTGACCCGGGTACTGACTACTGACCCAGGTAGTGACTACTGACCTGGGTACTGACTACTGACGCTTGTATTGACTACTGACCCTTGTATTGACCACTGACCCGGGCACTGACTACTGACCCGGGTACTGACTACTGACGCTTGTATTGACTACTGACCCGGGTACTGACTACTGACCCGGGCGCTGACTACTGACCCTTGTATTGACCACTGACCCTGGACTGACTACTGACCCGGGTACTGACTACTGACCCGGGTACTGACTTCTGACCCGGGCACTGACTACTGACCCTTGTATTGACTACTGACCCGGGCACTGACTACTGACCCGGGTACTGACTACTGACCCTTGTACTGACTACTGACCCTTGTACTGACTACTGACCCGGGTACTGACTACTGACCCTTGTATTGACTACTGACCCGGGCACTGACTACTGACCCGGGTACTGACTACTGACCTGGGTACTGACTACTGACCTGGGTACTGACTACTGACCCGGGTATTGACTACTGACCCGGGTATTGACTACTGACCTGGGTACTGACTACTGACCTGGGTACTGGGTACTGACTACTGACGCTTGTATTGACTACTGACCCGGGTACTGACTACTGCCCCGGGCACTGACTACTGAACCGGTTACTGAATACTGACCCGGGTACTGACTACTGACCCGGGTATTGACTACTGACCCTTGTATTGACTACTGACCCTTGTATTGACTACTGATCCGGGTACTGACTACTGAACCGGGTACTGAATACTGACCCGGGTACTGACTACTGATCCGGGTACTGACTACTGACCCTTGTATTGACTACTGACCCTTGTATTGACTACTGATCCGGGTACTGACTACTGAACCGGGTACTGAATACTGACCCGGGTATTGACTACTGACCCGGACACTGACTACTGACCCTTGTATTGACCACTGACCCTGGACTGACTACTGACCCGGGAACTGACTACTGACCTGGGTACTGACTACTGACCTGGGTACTCGGAATTACCGGGAATCAACACACCCGGTACTAACGGGGCCCGGGGTAAAAAAAAAAAGAGGGGGGGACTGGGAACGCTTGTTTTAAAGAATGTGTACTCTCATTTTCAAATAGAGCTTCATCATAGGGGGATATGATATGGGTAATGTCCATGTGTTGAATCAATACATCTGTTATAAAACTGTTGTCCAATCAAAAACAGACAGACAGACAAGAACAAGTGTATATTCAAATAAAATGTCAAATTCTCTTTTAATAATAATCTAACAACTGTGAATTTTAGGTATATATTCGTCTTAGAAAGATGCATATATTTGGTTAGGCAACCTTCTGTTTACTAAAAATTTCATTTCACAATATGACTAAATGATACTGAGCAATGTGTTGATCGAACGACATGGCGAACGACAGAGACGACAAAAAATAGACTCCAAACCTTTGTTAACAGATGCCTCAGAAATATTCTGAAAATAAAATGGTACGACAAGGTCGAAAACTCCAAACTGTGGGAGAGGTGTGGACAAAAGACAGTAGAACAACAAATCATGGAAAGGAAATGGAGATGGATTGGACACACCCTTGGGAAAGATAACAGCAGGGTGAGGCAGGCCTTAGATTGGAACCCCCATGGAAAACGCCAGCGAGGAAGACCCAAGTGTACATGGAGACGGAGCATGTTAGATGAGGCTGGAAGAACTGGAAAGAGCTGGGAAGAATTGAAGCGACTGGCAAGGGACCGTGCACAGTGGCGAGCTTTGACAGAGGCCCTATGTTCCACAAGGAACCCAAAGGACAAATGATAATGATGATGAATGTGTTGATCACTTGTTGTTCTTAAATATCGCCAAACACATTCTAGAAGTATAAGTGAAGTGATTGGCATCAGAGGGGGGAGGGTAAACGTTGTGTGTCATCAGCATGACGATAGGTGTCTCCAGTTACAATACAGGCTCCTCGGCATTACAGAAATGAATTGACATCCCTAACGGCAACACTTGCAAAACTTTAGACATATTAGATCTAAAGGGAAGGGAGAAGGTCGCATTTTCTCGTCTCTTTAACTGAATGACTCTTTAAAGCTATCTGGCGTGATTCGATTAGTTATAATAAATTTAACGAATTAAAAAAAAAGTAATAAAAACGCTTATGAGTATTAAAGCGCAGTTTTTTATTCAAGGGAAATCATTATAAATTAGATTAAGTCGTTTCTTATCAATCATTATGAAAGTAAACAAAATAGAATCTAATAGCTATCTACAAATTGCTGCTAAAATTACGGGAGTCGAACGAAAAGAGATTTTTCAAAAATTTCTTCTCCAACATTGTTATAAATATTATTAGCTATCGTTTGGCGTTTGTTTCAACCCAATAGATGTTATGGTTGGCGAGAAATTGACAAAATACTGATTTTTTTCCCCTGGAAATCCAGTAAACCTTTTCGGGGATTTCTTCCCCGTGCACATTCTTGGGACCTCATTAACTTATTTGAAAACGACCTATCTGGTATGGTTCATGTGTAGCTGTTTGTACAAGCTCGAGCAGACATCCAGGTAGGGAAGGAGAGAGGGGGGAGGGAGGGAGCGAGCGAAAAGATAGAGGGGTGGAGGGAGAAAGAGGGGGTGGAGGGAGAAAGAGGGAGGGAAAGAGAGATAGGGAGAGAGGGCGTGAGAAGAGAGAGCGAGGGAGACAAAGAGGAGAGAGAGATAAAGGGGGAGAGAGAGAGGGATGGAAGGAAGGGAGAAAAAATAGACAGATTAGTATGCGTTCATTTGATTCAAATTATGTGAAGCAGTTTCTATAACAAAACTGTTGCTCTGGGTGAGGTGGAGTTGGGACGAAATGTTAAGTCCTGAATACCTTACAGTCTCTCATAGTGTCTGAAAAATGGACATCGGCCCGACGTCGAATATTTCAAGTATGTGATGAACGGCCAGTGTGTAGTTTATTTTATATTATAAACCTTTTGCATAATCAGATTCATCACGTGAAGGCGGGATATGCCGTCCTGAATGACGAATCGTTTTTTTTTTCCCTTTTTATTTAAATTTACATTTATCATTATAAGGCAACCTGGATAAGATCAATAGGTAACCTTAACTAGTTGATTATTACACTAATACTTTCAAATGAAGGCTAAATTTCACGACAATAGAGACAGTAAAACAAACCAAAAAAGCACCAAAAAAAGAAGCAGTATTAAATAAAATGCCATTTTGTTGAATAAATGCCAAGTGGTCCGAGTCTGTCACGTGATCACGCGAGCAGACGATTAGAACACATTAGAGAAGAAAACATGTTGATGGAAAGTGGAAACATTTGACAAGAGTAGCTCTGACCTGGAACAGAAAGTAGGATGTAATACAGAGGTGCCCTAGTCATAAGCACTGACTTAATAGATCCAATATTACCTCCCATTTTCTGTTACTGGAACAAGAAGTGGGTATACTGGATCTATTAAGTCAGTTGATGTAATTAGAGTACTTCTGTAACAGTGAGCGGGAGGTCATACTGGATCTATTAAGTCAGTTGATGTAATTAGAGTACCTCTGTAACAGGAAGTAGGAGCTAATACTGGATCTATTAAGTTAGTGGATGTAATTAGAGTACCTCTGTAACAGGAAGTAGGAGGTAATACTGGATCTATTAAGTTAGTGGATGTGACTAGAGTACTTCTGTAACAGAGAGCGGAAAGTAATAGTGGATCTATTAAGTCAGAGGATGCTGATGCGGCCAAGTTGCTCCATTATTGTGCTGGCTCCGTACATTTTTATGTAGCATGG
The DNA here is from genome assembly GCA_002072015.1 of Radix auricularia. Lineage (NCBI taxonomy): Eukaryota > Metazoa > Mollusca > Gastropoda > Lymnaeidae > Radix > Radix auricularia. Next base: position 370,875 of record MUZC01000248.1, read on the forward strand.
AAACCATTGAAATACGTCTCCTTTTATAATGTGAAGACAACAGGTTTAGCCGCACAGGATCCATACAGAGCAGATTAGAGATAACAGAATAAATTTAGATATTTTCGGATATCTCATGTTGCTAGCAAAATGGAAATTAACCAAACTCGTGTTCTAGTTATTTGAAATCAGTGGCGTATAAGATTATCATGTCGCTATTTTTATCGATTACAGCGTCGTATGCAGAAGGTGGAGTGAGGCGCGATATCTGACACATCAGGCAGCAGTTTAGAATTATCACGCAATAAATTTTGATAAGGATAATACAATATATTATAATGTGTTTGTAGGGTGTACAATTGTGCACAAAAAATACAGGTCATTCACCTTTGCATACAGTTTTTTTTTTTTTATTAGTATTTTTTTTTTGGGGGGAGGATGCCCCACAGAACAACAAACCTTAGAGACACGTGTCATTGTAAACAAAAAAAGGGCATTAGGCACACATATTAGAAATGAATTACGTCGATTTTTAATTTGACATTCTACATGAAAATTAATAACAAGGTTTTGGGTCCGCGAAAATTCAAACGTTGTATTAATCAAGAGCAGCGCGCCTACGCATCTATAATCTAGACCAGGGGGCACCAGACTTTTATGCCGGAGGGCCGCATTAACTGTCAAACAGCAGTTTGCGGGCCGAATACACACAGTTTTGTGGCAAAATAAATGTAAAAATAGTGCCTTTTTTAGATTAAAAGGTGTCCAGGGGCCGGATAAATGGGGCCTCGCGGGCCGCATCTGGACCGCGGGCCGTAGTTTGGAGACCCCTGAACTAGACTTCCTACGTTTGTTTAAGTCAAGACATCTTATCTTATCTTATCTTATATGTTACAGACGCTCCTTCTGTACAGAAGATTATTTCAGAGACGGTTCCGCGGAAGATGGCATCGTGTCCGTTCCCACCCCCACAGCTTCCGCTCCCCTTTTAATCCGTGCTACATTGTAGCTGGTCGAACAGCCCGGTAGCGTTACCGGGTCTCGGAATATTAATCAAGTCGTCACAGCGGTATCAGTGGTCAGTGATCAGGTCAGGTGGCGACCCGTGTTCGGGATGAGAAGATGAATTGGCGCGGAGGCGTATTGACACGAAATACGGCACTAAATAGAGCCTCGCCACACTGGGGCGATTAACAGAAAGCTTTGAGCTAATAACAGCCGAGCCTGTGTGTTTAGTTTGAGAAAAGAACAGCCGAGCCTGTGTGTTTAGTTTGAGAAAAGAACAGCCGAGACTGTGTGTTTAGTTTGAGAAAAGAACAGCCGAGACTGTGTGTTTAGTTTGAGAAAAGAACAGCCGAGACTGTGTGTTTAGTTTGATAAAAGAACAGCCGAGCCTTGGTGTATAATTTGATAAAAGAACAGCCAAGCCTGCATGTTTAGTTTGACACGTTCGAGTGGAAGTGAAAGCCAATTAAAGGCGCATGTGTTAGACTCACACATCATGTTATGCAATTAAATCCTCAATTTGATGGAACCCAGCATTGGTTGAAAGCTTTAAGACCACACTACAGAGTTTACTTAAGTATCATACATTATCTGTCCTTCTTAGTCGAATATGCTCGACACAATGCTTAAAAGCGAAAGTAAAACGAATAGAATCACGACAACTGACTGTAATTTTCCCAATCTAAACCCAAAGTGACCTTTGCTTAGCTTGTACTTGTATAAAAAGATCTTCACAATAACTGACTTAATGAGACCTTTGTTTAGCTTGAATGATCTTCACAATAACCGACTTAACGAGACCTTTGTTTAGCTTGTATGATCTTCACAATAACTGACTTAACGAGACCTTTGTTTAGCTTCTATGATCTTCATAATAACCGACTTAACGAGGCCTGTGTTTAGCTTGTATGATCTTCACAATAACCGACTTAACGAGACCTTTGTTTAGCTTGTATGATCTTCACAATAACTAATTTAACGAGGTCTTTGTTTAGCTTGTATGATCTTCACAATAACTGACAAAAGGGGGCCTTTTGTTTATCTCGTATAATGAGATCTTCACAATAACTACATGACTTAAAGAGGCCACAGACGTCTTTACACAATGTAGGTGAGCTTCAGATCAATGAATGCAGGCAAGGGAGGGACAGGCAGCTTCCGTCAAAAATAATGGACAAATTACTAGACAACATCTGCGCCCAAAAATTGGGGTTGAAACGCAGTAATTGTTAGGCTGGGCAAGGTGTGCAGTTAACTTGTAAGGGTCGGGTCGCTAGCAGAGTTGACAAATTATCAGATGAAGGTGAACGCTACAGTATCCATTGAGTGGATTTTAGTGTTTCTCGTCAAGGGCAGGCTCATCCGTCAAGCCCATCAAATCTCGTTACACCACCTCGAGTCTGACTTCTGATCTAATCTAAGGGTGTATGACTCAAGCTATATTTATAAATATATATATATATATATATATATA
>MUZC01000248.1:383622-397328 GCA_002072015.1 Radix auricularia
CTAGAGTTTAACACCCTCTGATGTTTGACAACGCTAGTTTAACACCCTCTGATGTTTGACAACGCTAGTTTAACACCCTCTGATGTTTGACAACGCTAGTTTAACACGTTCAATGCGCTTGGTCTAAAGGACTCTAGGATCAAAAAAGTGTTCTGATAATTTATTAAATGTTTATTTGACGTCGTTACTTCTCTCACGGATTGGGCAAGTCCTTGATAGAAGTATATAGACTATATAGATTAAGGTGCAGTAATACCTAGAAACCATGCGAAAGATTTTAACTAGGACTTGCGTTTAGCTGCAATATCTCCTAAAAAAACAAACAAACAAACAAACAAACAAACACACACACACACACACGTTTGAGACCCAAAACAAACAAACATATGGGCAAACACCATCGCTGACAAAAACGTGCGGCGGGTACTTATAAGGTTTTACATATGCAGTTCACTCAGTCTCTCACTTGTAGATCTCTCTTTTGCCTAATTTGTATACCAAACACCACATCGTTTTAATACCACGGGGATGTGGTCACGGGGTGAACTCCGGTGGCACGTGGATGTCAACAATACCATATGGATACAGGTGTTATATAGAGATAAACTAAAAATGCGTTAATTTAATTACGATAAATTGGATCGATCTGAAACTTTCATGTAAAGCATTGTCATCTAAGATCTATCTGTGGTCAAATTTGGAGATCTCTAGGACCACGAGAAGTGGTTTACTTTTACCTTGGAAATTTTGAAATTTTGCGGACATGAACGAAAATGTAAGTTAATATAAACGTGGTTTTAAAAAAATAAAAAAATATTTTAAAAAGATATTGTCTCGGGCATGACAATCTGGCAAGCAGTAGAAGCGGGGTGCCCTAAAAACTGTTTACTTAACATATACAAAGTCTGTTTAAAGGGAATTTTAATTTTATGGAAGTGTTTTCTGGCGCTCTTGAACTAGGCGATGAAGTCGTCAGGGGGGGGGGGCAACGTCCTCTTAAGGTGGAATAGTCGCAGAAATAAAAAGGAGCAGACTGTGATGGGCAGGATACTTTAAAAAATGTTCAAAGGACAGAGAGGTTAAGAGGATGCACCACCAAAACCCCAGAGGAAAACGCCACAAGGGAAGTCCTAGGCTTATATAGATGGATGATGTAGAGAAACATCTACATAAACTGGGCATCCAATCATGGAGAATAAAGGCGTTTGTTAGGTCTGTTTATCGTGATCACCAGTCTTAGAATCTTAGCGGTCGGCCATTACGTATAGCCATAGGTCATTTTCGATGAGGTCAACGTCTCCTGCTAGGAGAACACCATCTTTTGTTACCATTTCCTCTTTTCAAATAATAAATTTATAATAAATTCACCGTATTGTCACTCTGCCTGTCGTAGTCCCGCCCGTCCGCGGAAAAATAAAAGTAAAAAATGACCCCCTTCCCATGATCCTATCGAGCTGAAATTTTGCATATAGACTTGTGTCACCTAAGAATGCATTGTTTCAAAATTTCAGATCGATCGAATGTACCGTACAGGTTTTTCAGTTTGTTTTTTGTTTTTTAATTTTTAGTTTCTCTCTAGGTAGCATGTGTAGCCGTCTGCTATAGTTGACCTCAATCTTGTCAGTGGTTTCACTCCAGCCCTCGATGTCACATGGGTCTGTCACGGTCTGTCGCGCGGTGCGTTTTATATTGAACATAATATATGCTTTTAGTTATGTCTCATATATAAGAGATTTACAGTCACAAACTTTGTTTTTACGGGTTGTTTAATTTTAAAATAACGTTTGACCGGGCCGCGGGTGGTGAAAAGCGATAAGAACCTTGAGGCATAAACATTGAAGGGGCGACTACAATCAATTAAACGTCGTCTCACACACGACGACATGGAGCGCTGGGGCGCGGGGTGGTTGTGGTGCTGGTATAGTTAGCAGTGTGGTGTGAGCTGATAAAACACAAAACAAATGCCCGGCAAGGCATCTGTTCAATATCAGACTTCACCCGAATGTAAACAAGACGTGCGGCAATGGCTGAGGCGGAGATATGGTCCTGGGGGAAAAAGTGGTGAAGGGAAATGTTCCTATTAAGCTACGCGGCAGCGCAGATAGCTGAGCGACGCTGCGCAGTAGTTTAGAATTACCGCGCAGCACATTTTGTAAAAAATATTGCACAAAAAATTGATGCCGTGAAACTTTGCACACGAACCAGCGAAACTTTAAGGGAACATTGGAGGCGGGAGGCGGGGTGTCGCCTGCTAGTTGGTCTTGCATTTTAATGCATTTATTTTTATAAAGACTAATAGTAAAATGTCTGAAGAAAAGATGGATGGGGTAGGAACCCTGTCGAGCTCCGCCACTGGTAAATGTGACAGGTACGATTTTTTTTAATGGATGCAGCTAAATAATTGTTTTGTCTGGCGCACTAAAAGTTACAGACACCCAGATTAGATTTACTGGTGACGTGCAGTGGAAGAGCGAGGAGACCAGGACCCAACAAGGTAAGAATGGAGCCACCTGGAGCAAACACTTCATTCAACTGACACCCTATGTCTCTTCCTAATTCCCCCCTTCCACCCCCGACAACATTTTGAAAGGACAAAGACGCAATCAATCCCAGGAGTCATAGTATCAGAAGACTGGCACAGGTCTTCCGGAATATTAACCATTCACATTTGGCCCCGGTTGTCTATTGATTTGTGAAGTCATTCTTCTATACTGTTTTAAGGCACACTGGACACTGAAGTCTGCAACTATAGAATTGATTAAACAATGGTTCGAAAAGGGGGGGGGGGCTAAGATAAGTAGCACAAGAACATATACAGGAAGATTTTTCAAGGTATAAGGAAACATTTTAAGCGAGATAAGTCAACACATTTATTGACATTTTCTGGCTATTAATCACGATTTCAAGTTCTATTATAAACTAGATTTGTACCGCGGCAAGTAAATTCTTAATTGTAATATTTCTTTGGTATGTCACACGAACTCAGTATTAAATTAAATATGCGATTAGATATGAAACGTGAGCGCCCAATAAACAAGGGTGATACCAAGCTATGGCATGACCAGGCGATTCACTGGGTTGCATATATTTGAAAATATAATAATGGTTAGTTTTTTGTTTACTACACAGAAGTGCCCATTCCCCAAACCCGCCTTTTGTTACAGATATTTGAGTTCAAATTCCGCTTTTTGTGACCAGTTTCAACATCATATTTAATATCCACAGTTTTAATTTACTTTTAAACAAACTTTTGGAAACGACAAAAAGTTGTTTAAATTTGAAATCATACAGTACAAGAAGAGAGATATCACGGAATATAAACAACACGCAGCTATTTTTAAAATATTTCACCTGTAATTATAACGAGGCACGATGAGGAACAAAATGTGGGTGAGAAGGCAATCAGGCTTATAGATAAGTAGATAAATATCATGCAAAGAGTGTAAGTATGAGCCTGACAAAACGTCACAAAATAACGAACGTTTCGGCAAGGTGTCTTTTTCAACGAACTAATACAGCAAACACAAATAAAACTAATCAATATTTGTACGTTTTAATAAACTAATAAATTTTACTTTTTTCTCATCAGTTTTATTTGTTTTTGTTCAATTAGTTCGTTGTGTTGTGTCGTGACGTCTTGGGCGCATACTTACACTGTTTGCATGCTATCTATCCACTTACGATCAGAAAAAGAAGAGAAGACTTCTGAAGTATTTTAAAACGAAAACATCTTTCATCGTCGCTTTAAACAACTGGATATAATGGCTTCCATCGAAGAGAAATATAATTTTCATAGAACGATCTTTTTAAAAATTATAATACCAATCCCTCTTTATAGAAGAAGCGTCTGAAACTGATAAGAATAGCCGGTAGGTCAATAGAGTAGTGAACGAGTACGAGCAGCACATCATCTAATTTCAAAAACACGACTTGGTCGTAATGTTTGCATGCACAAACCATCCGGTAGAAAGAACACACGAAATCTCACGACGTAGCCATAGAGAGTATTGACGTTGGAAGTTAACAATAGACTCCAAAATATATGAATACTGACACACATGGGAACGCTGAAACTATCATGGATACAAGGCGAGAATAGAGAGAAACGAACACGTCTCCCGATAGACAGACGGAATGTCCCCCCACCACGCCACCCCCACCCTCTGAGATGACCAGCTGTATCAGGGATCGATACGATGGGAAACGCGCGTGGCTGGTGTGCCGCTCACACGGAAGCGCGGGGGGGGGCCTCGTGTGCCGCTCACGTCTAAGTAAACACGTGTGATTCCTAACTCCATTCTTCTCCCATCAGATGCCAACAATGTCCATTTGAAGACGACGCCACACTTGGGGGTGGGGCGCAGGACGATGGACCCGCGATGAACTTGGCGTTGGCGGTTAAAGATTCAGGGTGTACAATTAATGGGCGGGAGTTACGTCGGAGTGGCCCGATTAGGCTGGATAATGGGGACCACTCGTGGGAATTCACGGAGGTCGTTCTGGGCAGTGATCTATGGTAAACCATTGTTTCTGTACATAGAGGTAGGTGAGGAGGTGCGGGTTAACAAAACGAACTGGACATCGGGGACGTTTTGGGCGCTGTCCTTTCGATGATACGATCATGCGTCCATTTCAAAGTACCAATAGAAGTGTCTATTTTAAAACAAGGACTGAGTTATATCCTTAGAAAAGACTTTTCAATTTTCTGAAAATACCCGTGCATACCATTCGTGATGTAAAATCATTTCGTCGTAACAACGCAAACTTTAAAAAAAAATAAATAAACAAAATATAATTTACCATTAATTTATAACTAATGTACTTTTAGCATGGAGCAAGAATATTAGCGATAATATTAAGGGATTTCACCGTACATAAACTAAAGACATGTGAAACAAGCAGAAAATGTTAAAGCTCGAGTGGAATGAAAGCACTAACGATTCCGGCATACGGTGTAGAGATTGAATCAGAAAGCCATGCCCCCCCCCCNGTGCCCCCCACGAGTCCGACATATCTGTGTAGAGCACGGGTCAGAAAGTCGTGCCCCCCACGAGTCCGACATATCTGTGTAGAGCACGGGTCAGAAAGCCATGCCCCCCACCAGTCCGGCATATCTGCGTAGAGCACGGGTCAGAAAGCCATGCCCCCACCCCCTTTTCTTATGACGTAATGTGGCAGAGCACATGCCGTAAATGCCAGCGGATTTATTGATTGCTGTCTTGTGAGAATTGGAAAGAGCTTGCTCAAACCATGGTGAGAAAAAAACAAACAGGAAATGTAATTTTCTTTGAGAGACAGACAATGCGAACGTGGCACCTTTAACCAAAAAAAAACACCCCAAAAAAACGAAGAAGGTATCATTAATAGAAGAATATATATCGAAGAATGTATAATAGAGGAATGTATAATAGGGGAATGTATAATAGAAGAATATATAATAGAAGAAAGTATATAGAAGAATGTATAATAAAAGAATGTATAATAGAATAATGTATAATAGAGGAATGTATAATAGAAGAATGTATAATAGAGGAATGTATTATGTATAATAGAAGAATTTATAATAGAAGAATGTATAATAGAAGAATGTAAAATAGAAGAATGTATAATAGAAGAATGTATAATAGAAGAATATATAATAGAAGAATGTATAATAGAAGAATGTATAATAGAAAAATGTATAATAGAAGAAAGTATAATAGAAGAAAGTATAACAGAAGAAAGTATATAGAAGAATATATTAAAGCAGAATGTAATAGAAGAATGTATGATAGAAGAACATGTAATAGAAGAAAATATATAAGAAGAACGTATAAAAAAAGTGAAGAAAACAAACTGCTAGGATATAGCATAGCCAACGGGGAGAGTGACAGATAAGGGGGAGATCGGGCCAGACGAGCACGAATTCAGGTTCCGAGTCAATGATTTCAAATCGAATAAAATCTTACTTGAATATGGATAACTCGTGGCTTAAATAAAAATCGTTTTTATAAAGGACAATATTATTTGATGGGTTGGGTTTTTTTTCCCTTTAAAAAAATATATCAAGTCGAAGTCTTCAACAATTTATACTAAAACCACACGCCCTGCTCACTTTAACCAACCACGCCCCCTGCTCACTTTCACCAACCACGTCCCCTGCTCACTTTAACCAACCACGCCCCCTGCTCACTTTCATCAACCACGCCCCCTGCTCACTTTAACCAACCACGCCCCCTACTCACTTTCACCAACCACGCCTCCTGCTCACTCTCCAACCACGCCTCCTGCTCACTTTCACCAACCACGTCCCCTGCTCACTTTAATCAACCACGCCCCCTGCTCACTTTCACCAACCACGCCTCCTGCTCACTTTCACCAACCACGCCCCTGCTCACTTTCACCAACCACGCCCCCTGCTCCCTTTAACAAACCACGCCTCCTGCTCCCTTTAACCAACCACGCCTCCTGCTCACTTAAACGTTAGTTTATTATTAACGTACTGTCGGGCCTATATTAATTCACTTTAACTTTAAATGACATGTATTTATTTTTTCGAAAGGTTTGAAAAACATTTTCATTTTTTCCTCCCGTGGTTCAAGAAGCCCAGATTTGGCGCTTGTCCGCCCAAGATGTTTATCAAATATCTTCCGTTATGTCAAGGACTGACAACAAAATCTGTAGCTGTTATTGCAGAATAGTGACATGGCCCCTGGCAGACCGGAAGTGAGAGACTACCAAAATAAAAAAAAAACAGCCGGCGCCGGTCTCCCGGGGCTTCGGGTATTCTAACGGCCATACAACATGGCGGAATAACAACTCCCAGTTCTGGCAGACGACAGGATCTGTCACGATGAGCCGGTCATCAATACCGGACAGCCCCCCACCCCCAGTAACCCGTTTATTGACACCCGATACCACGGTGACACGGGTTAAGTGGGTGTCAATGGGTGTCGGTCGGTGGGAGGACAGAGGCGTTTCCATTTTGGAAAAAATGGGGGAGGATGTGAGTCGGCATTAAGGCAGAGGTGTCCCCCATGGCAGTGTGGAAAATGGGGGGTGGGGGTGATGTGTGTCGGTGTTATGGAAGGAGTATTTCCAGTTTGAGAACATGAGAGGGGCGGTAACAAGACTAACTAGCCGTAACTGAATAAGGGAAACAAATGGTTAATTGAATTTTGGGGCCCAAATGACAACGGAAAGGCTCGGCACAGCACACTACTGGTTTTTTCCACCTAAAAGTATCTAAAATTTTCCATCATAACGTAGGGAAGTGGAGCATTATTCATTGGCCACTTGTAAGCAATGTTTTCTGTCGGGTTCGTTGGTATGTGGGCGACACAAAAAAAATCGTGTTAAAAAAGCACACAGCATCCATTTGTTGTGCACAATTTTAAATAAACAAAAACGGATATTCAGGCTTGTCCACGGGAATGTTTTTCCCATGGGATTCCCATTTGAAACGTCCCCTGTGATGGGATGGGACAGGCATAAATTGCCATGGGATGGAATGGGATGGGACAGAAAAATATGTCCCATGGACAAGCCAGCGGATATTGTATTAACCGTTTCAAAATTTTGCTGCGCGGCTATACTAAACTGTTGCGCGACGTCCGTCAGATATGTGCGCGGCCGCGCAGCCACAGGCAGCTTAAAAGGAACGTTGCTTGCAATACAGTCCACGTTTCTTAAAATATTTTTTACTACGTTTTTTTTAAAACATAATGAAGTAATACAGGTTTGACCACAACAAAAACCGCCTCAAGACATCGCACGGTGGTTGAAATAAATAGCGCGTTAACCCCGAAGAAGCCAGGACGATAACGTTTGGGTGACGACAGTAACGGGAAGTTCAAATGAGATGTCAGGCCACAGCTGCCAGGACGAAATACATTACCGTAAGGGTCAGGACCGGTCTAAGCGATTGCTGTGCCCTATGCGGATTGGTATGTGAAACGGAGTGCGCGGGGCCTAGTTTGGGTAGGGATAAGGACTTAATAAGGATAATTAGCGCGGGGCCTACTGCGGCCGAATAGGTTGCAGTGGTCTAAGACCGGTCCTGGTAAAGGTGTCCGACAGGAGACTGTGCAGCAGTTGGACTCCACACATAAATCGGCGTGTTTTTTTTTTTTTAAGCCTTTTACGCTGGCTGGCTGACTTCATCACAACCTTAATTCACCATTCTTATCCCAACATTTCGCCTTCCAAGCATGGACATCACTCTTCCCGTATCTTTTGATTCCCAAATCTTGTCCCAATTTTTTTTCTACTCGCGTTCAAACCCTTAACCCCAGGGTTAGAAATTGAATCTTCACCGGAATGAGCCAGTATCGACCCGTACCTTGCCTCGACGGGTCACTGGCGGCTTCTGCGAATTGTGTCGTTTTTTTTTTACATGCCTCCTCTCGAGATAGGGGCCACGACTCTGGTGACAAAATTGACTTGAGTTACCAAGCGTGAGATTAGCTCTGACGCGCGTATCTGCTGAGTCGGTGGAAATAGGTGTTATAAAATGTCCACTGTCTAAAAACTGGCATCGTAGTTTCACAAACTTATCTAAATAAATGGGATTGAAGCCATGGAACGAACTTTGAAATTTTACTAATCACAGTTTAAATGTTAGTTGAATTTTTTTTTTTTTAATTTTAAGCAAACGTTATTAAATTGTTAGCTTAACCTTAAAAGCTCAAGACTTCCTTGATTCTTTCTTGTAAAAAGTGTTTAGTAAGCCACTTTACCTACATATAAAAATAACATTGACCTGAATCAAGACACCCACAACGATTATGATGACACTTCTGAATTCACGGAAAATAAACCGTTTTTTTTTTTAAAGTATACTTTCAAATAACAGATGGTCGGACACACAAGGGAGCGAATGTCTGAGATGACCAAACAACAATGTGGTAGCACACAGGTCGTAAGAGAAGGTGCCAACACGAACCTTGGTATTTGTGTCAAGGATACCGCATAATATTATTACACTGAACCTATCAGGAACACACGACACTCAGGAGAGGAGGGGGTGGGGTAATAAACACCTGAGCAAGTGAAGTAGAGAGCAAAAATCTCTGAGAGTTTACAGCTGTTATTATATCTTCAGGGTCGTCATATTGATTGTCTCCTCTTGTTTACGGCGCCCGCTTTTCTGCGACAGGGCTTCTCAAATTATGCGTTAACTAAGGTGGGTTTTCTTAGGGAAGCAGCTGTTGTAACACAATGCGTGGCTTCATCATCATCATCATTTGTCCTTCGGGTTCCTTGTGGAACACAGGGCCTCTGTCAAAGCTCGCCACTGTGCACGGTCTCTTGCCAGTCGCTTCAATTATTCCCAGCTCTTTCCAGTTCTTCCAGCCTCATCTAACACGCTCCGTCTCCATGTACGCTTGGGTCTTCCTCGCTGGTGTTTTCCCTGGGGGTTCCAATCTAAGACCTGCCTCACCCTGCTGTTATCTTTCCGAAGGGTGTGTCCAATCCATCTCCACTTCCTTTCCATGATCTGTTGTTCTACTGAACGCGTGGCTTAAGATTCTTGAAATATAGACGCACACAAAAATTGTGAGATTAAAACAATAATTTAATGGACAAATACACATTATACGTGTCGGCTATAGCCTTCATGGGTGAAATAAATAACACTAGTGTTTAATTTTGTGTATCATGTATTTTAGATAACAGCGTTTTGACCAGCCCATTCTGTAAGACAACTTTCAAGTGAATGGGGGAAAATATGCTGCCATAGACATCCGCTTTTACTTTTACGGTCTTCATATCGTATAATTGACAGAACTAGAATAAATCATAATAAATACATAAAATAAAATAATACGTCATTGGCTTTCATCATAAGATTTGTGGGGGTAGGTTGGGGGGAATGTGCAATGGAGATAATGGTCAGACATCTAACTTAACTATGATTTTTTTTATTAAAAAGCAATGTTCCTTTTCTGGAATATTTCCCTTGCCGTTGCACACTGGGATAAAATCGAATTCGCAATGTGTTATTAGTAGTGCTGGTATTGATTAATAAAATTTATTCGATTAATGGGGAGAATTTGTATGGACTAATCGATTAATTATATTTTAATAACGCATATTTTATTGAAATCGGTTAAGTCGCGGTAATTTCCATGTCTCCCAATTTAGTTCTGCTATGCAAAAAATAGGGATGATTATATTTACTTGTAAATAAATAATAATAATAATACGAGGGAAAAGTAGGTAAGTAAACAAAAAATAAACTTGTTAATAAATTGAAGAAAAAATATTATTTTCTATAATTTTAAACGATTAAAAATAACCATTAATCAATTCATTAATCGTTAATTTCCGCATCCCTGGTTATTAGTAATACATTACTATGTTAGTGGTTTAGATTGACGTGTAGTCTAAACTTCGCATGAATTTGACGCTTTCTACTAAATGAATGTCTGGCATGTAGGAGATTTTTTTTTAATTAAACATTTTAAAAGTGTTTATTCTAAAACGTATAGTTTTCATAGCTTAGTTTCGGAAAAGTGGCGACCCTTGTTCTAAATTGAATCCCTGAAGTGTACCCGGCAGTTCCCAGAACATGACTAGTGATTAAATAAGACGCAGCAGCTTTAAATTTAAAAACAAACAATTTTAAAAAAAACTGTAAATAGTATTTTAAACAGACAATAAATGTTGTTTCGCTTAATAAAAATTCCCCTTTTAAAAAAATTCCTTCTTCTCACTCTCTAAACTTTCAACCACCATCTGATGCCTTTGACTCATGCACGCGCAAACATCAAACGTCGTCACGGACTTTTGTTCAATATCAGAACTCAAGAATTTGCGCGTCTTCCCGGTGTGCGTCCTGGGATGTAAACAACTAAAATTAAAATCATTAAACAATTTTTATAATGTGTTTTGTTAGTGCTAAGCACACAAACACGCTCCATTCAGTTTTCTGCCCAGCCACCATTCTATGTTTTTTAAATGCCCGCCAATGTGGGTCGTATCTCTTCCCTTTAATTGTACCCAGACGGTACAAGAGCAAGGTGTAAGATATTACGCTCCATGGCGGCGAAAGCGAGCCATCCGTATTCTGGAATAAATATGGCTTTCGTTGACGTTGAAGTGGCGGTTACAAAGAAGAAATAAATCTAGAAGAAGAAGAAGACATCGCAGAACTATTGATTTCCTCAGCGCTAGCTAAACCGTACAAACATACAGACATGGGGGAAGGTTTGGGGGGGGGGGCATGGAGTTGGATAATACGTCTGTATGACAAGTCGGTGATCAATTATTCACCGTAAAACAGATCAAGTTTGTTTTATTGATGCTAATGTGAGTCGTAGTATTCTGTAAGATCGCAGTGCTCATTTCAGATGCGCAATCCAACATTGGTAAACATCGTGGGGTTCTAACTCGGCTGGGTCGACTGTGAGCTTTGTAAACGTGTTCATTAGAGACGTGAAGACTTTCGAAATGTTTTTTTTTTAAACCTACATAGTCTACTGGTAGAGAAAGTAAGGCTTTCCAAAGTGTACAATCGACAGGATGCAAACACTCTAGTAGAGACAGAAGGCTTTCAAGAGTGTTTGGTTGACCGAGTACAAATACAAACAATAGTCAATATTAACTATTGGATTTCCTCAACGAAGTTAAAGGGACATAAACGAAATTATAAATTAATTGAGGATGTCGTAAAGTTGTTTCCCTCTGTACAAGAAATTATAATCGTTTGTTTCGATGTTTTTTTCTGTTAGTTTGTTTGTCTTTTTAACAGTTTCATTCTCGGAATTCGTGAAACAAGGAGCATTCAAAGTTTGCAAGACAAGAATGCTTTACACTATAAATCTCCGTCATCTTTTTATTTTTTAAAATACTGGTTGGTCATTTTTTTTCTCTTCATTAGTGATTTTAATACAAAGGAAAGGGTTTGAAATGATTGTAAAATAATTCTTTAAAAAATGGGCATTGAACAAAATAAAGCCCAAAACAAAACCAAACACAAAATTCTGGATAACACTGAATTTTGAAATTAAATATAACCATGGTTTGAGTGGGTTGTGACTTTAATAGAAAAGGTAATGAACAAATGGAAGAATTAATAAAGGACAAAGAAGAGCAGAAGAGGTTTTCAATTATTTATTTTCCTTACTTATGACCACACAAAATAAAGAAACATGTTGCAGGAAAGTCATGAGTAACATGATAATTTCAAATTTAACTCACCATCTGCATCCGAAACAATTAATTTTAAATTAATAGTAGCATAATTTGAAGTGCATGTATAGCAATCATTTATTATATAAATAAAATAAATAACCCCTTTTTCAGTCCATGGCGGACTCTAGGGCAAGTGAAGTGGCGTTCACAAGTTTATTAAGCCACCACTAACGAGTATTTTCAAAAAAATGTAAGGTCAAAAAACTCTAATAATTAAATGTTAGCTAGCTTATAACTAGATTTTCTTTCTTCAAAAGACTCTTCGAGAAAATGAAAAAGTGTTTTGAGGAAGTGTGTGAGCTTTGATAAATAATAACAGACATAGATTTATTAAGTGTTTTGAGGAAGTGTGTGAGCTTTGATAAATAATAACAGACAGATTTATTAAGTGTTTTGAGGAAGTGTGTGGGCTTTTGATAAATAATTACAGGAACAGATTTATTAAGTGTTTTCAGGAAAAGAGTGGGCTTTTGATAAATAATTACATAAACCAATTTATTAATAATGTGTACTTAGTCTAAAACAGAGTTTGCAAACCCATGCGGAAAAGATCAATAGTCAATAGAAGATGGTTACATTTAGTTTTCTCTGGATACAATATGTTTCTTCCAGTAACAGATCACTGCAGCCGAGCTGAAAGGACATCATTTCAGAGAGAGATTTTATAAAAAGAATTTATAAATTGATTTATCTTCTTTTCACTGGTGAAACTCACAAAATTAGAGTCATAATGGAAGAATTGCAAGGCTCTTGAAGGTTTGTCGTACATGTTTGCTGTCTGGTAATGCACAGCTTGGTAATTATTATACAAAACAACAGGCATTGATATTGCTCTCTAAAATATTTCAAAACAAGCATACACCATAAGGAAGATGCAATAACAATTTCATATCAGATAAATGTATTGGCTCATTTCAAGCAAGTTAAAGCTAACATGAAGCTCCAATGGTGCTACTTCACTGGCAACTGTCAACACAATATAAATATAATGCTATTTTATTTTGTTCTAAATGTTTTCATGGATACAAGCAATATGAAATAAAGACTTGTCCAAACATTGTGATTTTTTTTTTACTTAATTCAAGGCAAGAATGCTTATCAAGACTTTGTTTCTTAAACGAATCTTAATAAAACGATAGTAAAACATAACAACGATAAAATGGGTGTTCAAGCAAAACTAAACATTTGTATTGATTTAAATTAATGCCACGTTTAAAGTGGAAATAACAATAGCTATGAGTTAGTAGGTTACATACATTTTTAAGACTACAAAGTGGAAACTATAAACAATTCTGACATACAAAACAATAATCAGTACAGAAAAAAAAATTAATTAATTGCCAACTCACTTTCCAATAGTCTCCATAAAATCATAGACATCATCAAAGAGCTTCTCAGAATCCAAAGTCTCCCCCATAGTCATTGGCAAATTTAACTGTGGATGCAGAGAATCTATTCAGTAATAAGCCACCAAGGGCCCATCCATAACCTACGACATGCTATTATGGACCATGTTAACCCGCCCCCCC
>MUZC01000248.1:401834-429723 GCA_002072015.1 Radix auricularia
TAAAAATAAGTCGCCTATTTTAAATTACGACAAAGCTTAATGATAATTTAAATTAATTGATTAATTAATTTGTATTTATTTTAATTAGTATTTTATAAATTAAGATTTTAATAAAAAAGATAACATGCAAGAACTGTATCAGTAATTATATTATTTAGGTTGAAACAAACTATACAAATAACTTATTTTCGTCACACTTCCTCGACGCTTATTCTAAAAATACAATCAATTACAATTGATCTTTAAACGGAACGCAATGAAACTTAAGAAAACAAAAACATTACGTTTCGGCGGCTCATTCATTTTTCGGCGGATTTATGGCTGACAAAATTCGGCGGCTAATGCGGCGCGCCGCATATTTTCCGGCGGATTTTCGGCGGACGAAAATTTTGCGGCGTATTCGGCGCGCGGCGGCGGCTGAGGGGTCTACTCTCAACTACATTTTTACTTAATATTTCTGTAAGTGTGCATGTTGTGCCTTAAACTATATACTATATAAATACTTAAGATAGCACTTTCCAGTGACTCTAATATCGAAGTATCGGACAAAATAAAATTGTGTGTGTCTTCTAACCTTCATTTTGTTTGTTTGTTGTATTTTAAAATATTTTATTAATTATATTTTTTTTAAAATTATTTTTTAAATATATATTTGTTACTAAATAAGCATCCATAGATTTACCTGGGAAACATATTTTTTTATAATATGATTTTGAAATATTTTGTGTGTGTGCATGTTTGCACACTTTCATTTTGAAATGACTCATGACAAAATGAACTACCCTCTAATTATCATGTACAAATGAAATTAAGAACTCATTTTGGACCTAAAACTTTTACTTATAATTAATTCTAACCAATGGTTAAATGGCTTTTGAACACGGCACTTTTTTATTAATGAAACAATGAGAACAAAGCAATAGTAGTAGAGTCAAAATGAAGTTGAAGGTGAATGGTTGCCAATGACAACAAGTCTGCACACTGTACATTTTGTTGTTCCATTAATATCCATGCTAATATCTGGATGTATAGTTCTATAATGCTTGATTTAAAAAATTACATTATTTTCTTTTTGTTTTATTTCCAAAGCTTATACTTTTTTGGTTTGTTGACGAGAAGTGGTTAAAAATATGTTTTTATTATTATGATTAAAAATAATAAAACTGGAATTTGCACAATATCAGTTTACTCAAATTCATTGCTTGGGGCGAAAAAAATAAACAAAATATACAAAATCGAGGTTAGAAGACACACACAATTTTATTTTTGAAAAGAGTTAGACCTTATTAAATATTTATATAGTTTGAGGCCCTAGAAGTTAAGCACAACTACAGAAATAATTTAAGTAAAAATGTGGCTAAAGTGAAGTATGTCGACCGTGACGTCACGACGCTACCGGTTGCTGGAAAAGAAATTTCTATAAATTCTAAAAGGATTATAAAAAATGGAAGGTTTTAGGGTTTGGGTTAGGTATAGCTTTAGAATTTTCGGAAAATTGAAGGTTTTAGGGTTTGGGTTAAGTATAGCTATAGAATTTTAATTTTTAAGCTTTTTAAAGGACGTGCTATAACAACAGAGAAGGCCGCAATGACCGTGACGTCATGGTCGACATACTACACTTTTACCAAAAATGTAGCCAAGGGGTACATTTTTAAATAATTGAGATCTGCAACTTTGAAACTGGAAGTAGACTAAAAAGTAATAAATAAACTACAGAATACTACCAAAATACTTCGGGACGTCTGTCTCTATCCCTACTTCCTTCATCTGCCTATCTAACTTTACTTTAAATTAGTAATAGCACAGTCCAGTCATTGTCACTCATAGTCAATAGTTTCACCATACTCATCTCATCATATTAATAATAATAATATCTTATCATTATTTTGACTTAAACTTAAGGCTGAAGTGAAGAATCTTGACCGTGACATCACGACGCTACCGGTTGCTGGAAACAGAGTTCTATAAATTCTAATATGATTTTCACCAATGGAAGGTTTTAGGGTTTGGGTTAGGTATAGCTTTAGACTTCAGAATTTTCGGACAATTGAAGTTTGGCCGGTGCTGCTCGTCTCGAAGTTCGAGTCATCCAGCATGAATACTAGTCGTCTCGAAGTTTATAAAATGATGTTTATAAAATTGAAGAGTTACAAGTATTCACTACGCCTTTCATTGAACCTCCGATTCTATATGTGCATTCAAACAATCTCTAAAATCTATCAATAAACCTAACCCAAAACCCTAAAAACTATCACTAAACCTAACCCAAACCCTAAAAACTATCACTAAACCTAACCCAAACCCTAAAAACTATCACTAAACCTAACCCAAACCCTATGACTATCACTTAACGTAACCCTAAAGCCTATCCTTAAACCTAACATCAAAACAAACCATTTTTTAAAAAAAAATCTTATTCATTATCAATTCATGTTGTATTGTTTTTTAAAAAAAAAATTAGGCATCAGTAAGGAATCGAACCGCGGACCTGCGATGTAGCGTACTATCTAACTATCAATACGACCACACAGCCACAAACACCAATGAATTTTATAACCTTATAAAAAAAATGTTACCAAGAATAGCAAAAACCAGAAGTGGACGAGCGCGTATGCAGCCGCATATTGGGTCGTCCTGACGAGCAGTATCGATGCTTCTTCGAGACGAGCAGCCACTTTGTTGAAGTTTTTAGGGTTTGGGTTAGGTATAGCTATAGAATTTTAATTTTAGCTTTTTAAGGACATGCCATATCAACAAAGATGGCTGCCGGTAATGACCGTGACGTCACGGTCGAGATTCTACATGTTTACCAAACTTAAGTCGTAAACTTAAGTGTCTTAAGACTACTTTTAGTATATTTGACTTATACTTATCTTTAACTTGACTTAAATTCTTAAAGTTTAAGGGCTACATTATTAGCCTATACATTTTACTTGTGTTAACACTGCTTCATAGAAAATGTACACTTAATTACTATAGTAGAGTGTAGGGAAGCAGAATGTAGATTTAAATACCTTGGCTTTAGAATCTTGAAAGTTTGAAAATAAGTAGTTGGGCTCTGGGCTTTGGTTTGTAAACTCCAGACACCAGTCAAAGCGCCGCAAACTTTCAACGTCAACTTCTAGGTTCTAGCTAACTACACCTCACTTGGGTTTTAACGAGTTTTTGTATCTTTTAATTAATGAAATCGAGAATAAATTTATACTTTTAAACAATTTTTTTTACTTCTCAATTTTTTTTCCTGCAAGTTATTAACTTAGTTGACAGCGGTAGGTTAAAAATTAGTTTCAAGTAAGATTAGAAGTTTTTTGAAGCGCTCTTTTTTATTAAAAGTCATTAAAACTAAAGCGGAAGTTTTGAAACTTAATATACGTTTAGAACAAAATATGATAGTCCAAATTAATGTAAAGGTTTTCCAAATCCAAAAAACGGGGCATGGTTCAAATAAATGTGCAAGTAATAAATTATCAATGGACCCAAAACAACCAGCGCCATCAGCATGTTGCAGTCCATGGAGTTAGCTAAAAAGAACCGCCTCCATTTCTCCACTTTTTTCGCCAATGATAACATGGTGATAAACATTTATGATTGTCAAGTTTTTTCTCAAAATCGTGATCCGATATGTAAAATAAAGGGTTATTGGTAAATTAGTTTTAAAATACTACCATGTGCATGAGCAAAAACAAAAATATAATGTATGATATGCATTATATAGAGGATTCTAGTTGGCCCCTGTCGAGAAGGGGTTGACTCTACGTGGCTCGACATACGAGTAGGGTCGCGGAGTTGCCTGAAACTGACAAATCCCCGCAGGCAATGCCAAAGTCCAATATGTTAAGTGTTAGGTGCTAGTCACATATGATTACAGTCGCTGTACGGATCTTAGGCAAAGCATTAATATTTAGATGCAATGTCTATGATGAAAACTTAAGTACCCGTTGAGGGTCGGGTTACCAACGAGTTTCGTCCCCCCCCCCCACCCCCTAAATTTACTAGCAACGCTACTGAGCAGTGCCGGTTTAGGGTCAGGAGCGCCAGTACGGATTAGCAAAAGGAACCGCTAGGTTGGCCTATGATGATCTCCCGCATTGCCGCGGTACTAACCATAGAGACTCGTAAGTTTTGCCGGGGTGGCGCCGAAGTGATAGTGATAGCGAGTCGAAGTAGCGAAAATTCCACCCCTCCTTCGTGAGGTCAACTTAGTGGGAGGCGTTTTCGACAAAGCGCCCTGGCCGTTTCTAGAAGCACCCGTTCCAGGGGGATAAAACCCGATAAAAATGACGTAACGAATGAAATTCATACTAACTATCCTCCCATAATAAACAGCTGTGTACAAAACTGGTAACAGCAGCATTGGAAATATTAAAAATGTTTCGCAAGATTAGGGCGTGATATGTGTATAGCTTTTCTTGAAGCTGTGTACGAGAAGAGGATTATCTTATCTTATATGTTACAGACGCTCCTTCTGTACAGAAGATTATTGCGTCCTACGTATTTCTATGGTTTGTGTTTAGTCCTGTATTCTTACTAGAGTTTTAAAAGATGATAAAGTGGTGGCTTTCCTGGTTTCTTCAGGCAACCCATCCCACGCCCGAATACCGGACGGAAAGAAAGAAAACTTGTATGTGTTTGTTCTTGCATATGGAATAAGAAAGGTGTTTTTAACTTTATGTCTATTTGAGGGTTGTATTAGGTTATCTTTGTGTTGTATTCTAAATTAGAATTAATTGCCTTATGTATAATTACTAATTTACTCTTGGTTCTTCTATCCTCTAGTGTTTCAAGGTTTAATGATTTAACTAACGGTGTTACTCTTGTCAGTTTTGAATATTCTCCAGTAATGAATCTGGCAGCTCTTTTTTGGATTTGTTCTAACTTATCAATATTTTCTTTGGTGGATGGGTCCCATACAGAAGATGCATATTCTAGTATAGGTCTCACCAGGGTGAGGTAGCATTTTAGTTTTATATCTTTGTTACATTTGTAAAAGTTTCTTTTTATAAAGCCTAAGGTTTTGTTTGATTTTTTAATAACTTCATTGACATGGGGATTCCAAGATAGTTTCTCATTTATTATGACTCCTAAGTATTTCGCATCTTTAGTTTGGGTTAGTTCTTTTCCATGAATGAAATATTTTGAATTTATTTGTTTCTTTTTCTTTGTTACTCTTAGCAGTTGACATTTTTCTGGGTGGAAGGACATACTCCAGTTAGTTTCCCATTTTATTAATTCATCTAAGTCTTTTTGTAAAATTTTGCTATCTTGTTCTGACTTGATTGTTCTATAGATTATACAATCATCAGCAAATAACCTAACTTTAGTTCCTGTTGAGATATTGTTGGGTAAGTCATATATATAAATTAAAAATAGTAAGGGACCTAGGACAGTTCCTTGTGGAACTCCTGAGTTAACCTTTATTGGTGTAGATTTAGATCCATTAATTATTACAGTTTGCTCCCTACCCAATAGGAAATCTTGGATCCAGTGATGTAAGGGACCTGAGATTCCAAAGTATTTAAGTTTTTTGAGTAAACTAAGGTGGTGAACTTTGTCGAATGCTTTTGAGAAGTCTAATAATATTGTATCTATTTGATCATTATTATCTAAGCCTTTTGATAGATCATCTATTAGGCCTATCAATTGTGTTTCACATGATCTGTTCTTTCTAAAGCCATGTTGGTGTGGGCATAGGGCATTATATTTGTCAAGGTGGTTAACTATTCTGCTATATATTATATGTTCCAGTAATTTACATGTGATACTAGTAAGTGATACAGGTCTGTAATTACCAGGGTCGGACTTATCACCTTTCTTAAAGAATGGCGTTACATTGGCTAATTTCCAATCCTGGGGCACTTTACCCTGGTTTAGAGAGGCTTGAAAAAGAACTACAAGGATTGCCATAACTTATAACCCTGAGCAGCAAAATAATTACTATTATACCCAATCAAAATTAACGCATCGGTCATTGGTTTATTTTTATATATTTTGAAGCTTTTTTCAATAAATAATAAATATTTTAAAATAAGAGAGTTTTCGTTGGTTCCAGTCAATTTTGCTGAATTGGCTCTCGTGAATCTGAGCATGTATGCTAATAAATTGTTAAATAGTCCCCTTTCTCTAAAAAAAAAATGTACACGTTTAAAATATATAGTTTTAAAAATATATTAAAATAATTTTTTAAATATTAATTGATAAACTTATAATAACTTATAGATCTAGAGCGCATAAAACTGGGCTCACCGAAATTATAATTTTTTCAATAGAAATAGTAAAGCAAACATAAGTTATCTTTGTGTTGTATTTTCAAATCAGAATTAATTGTCAGGGGTGTCCAAAGTCCGGCCCGCGGGCCAAAACCGGCCCGCGAAGGAATTTTTACTGGCCCGCGGCCTCATCCGAAATAATTAATTAACTAACGTATTATTTTTAACAACATTAAATATAAGAAAAGTCGACAAGTTTTACTGTTTTGAGTACGTCAAAGGATGGAAAAAGTCGATAACATTGTATTGTTTACCAATTACTAGACTTCAGTCTTAAAGATCGACAAGATGAACACATGTATTTGGTTCTGTTTGTTCTGCTGTCTATGACGTTAAATTACCAAGTAAACAATATCTTTATTACTGATGGCTATCGCCATGACTCGTGAGCACAGTTGACTAGCAAAACTTGTCTGTAACAAAGTCAGTTTAGTCAGGCTGGCAAAGTTTTTAAACTTCACTTTACCATTCATAAAGAATTTCTTTGTGCTAAACACCTTTCATGTGATCATGTCCTTAAGCCAGTGATAAAGGATATGAACTCTATTCGCTTTAAAACTCTGTTTCACATCCAGTTTTAGCAGTGTCTTCTTGACATCCAGAGAGAATACAAAGATTTTGTGTATCAAAATGATATAAGATGGTTTAGTCGGGGGCAGCACTTCAGCGCGTCTACACATTAAAAAAGAAATTGGGCAGAACATGGAAGATAAGGAAAAACCAATTCCAGAACTATCTGATACTGCTTTTCTTGCATATTTTGCATTTTTGGTTGATGTGAAAAGACATATAAACCTTCTTAACACAATTCTTTAAGGGCACAATGCAGTGGTAAGCAAATTATATTCACATATCAAGGACTTTGGGAACAAGCTGCAACTTTTTCAAAGGCAACTTTTTTCAAATGCAGCCTAATACCACACATTTCCCCTCACTGCAGGAAATCATGACAAGTTTACCAGAAAGAAACTTCAATTAGCAAATGCATAGGTTTGTTGCAGATATCACATCCTTGGCTGATGAATTTCAAAGACGCTTTCATGACTTAATAACTATTGAAAAGATAAACATGGTTGTTTTTGTTAAATCTTCATATTTCTCTGTAGATTTTGATAATACTGCAGGCAATCTGCAGCTGGAATTCATTGAGCTGCAAATTGATGCTGAATGTCGCAGCAGACAATTTCTTCTCTTTGACTTAAACAGTGAGCTTTATGGTTAAAGAGAGATTAAAAGGAATTCCAAAATTGTTTTTTTTTAAATGCTAAGCATGTTTGGCTCGACATACTTGTGTAAGCAGACATTTTCAATTACGAATTTTAACAAGATCTGTGTGAGGACGAGAATAAGTGACTCTCAACTACGTGATATCATACGTATCAAAACCATGGCATTGAGCCTCCATGGCATTGAGCCTGACCTCACCACTTACTGCATTCAAGATCTCAGTTTCACCATTCACATTAAAATTTTACAATAAAAACTCATTATACTATGTCATTTTTATAATTTTATTTTAACCCGGCCCGTGAATATCTTTGCATAAAGGAATATGGCCCGCCGTGCAAAAAGTTTGGACACCCCTGCCTTATGTATTATTACTACCTTAATCTTGGTTCTTCTATTCTCGAGTGTTTGATGTCATTCTTGTCAGTTTTGAGTATTCTCCAGTAATGAATCTGGTAGCTTTTTTTAAAAAAAATAGTTCTTGTTTATCAATGTTTTCTTTGGTGGATGGGTCCCATACAGAAGATGCGCATTCTATTATAGTACATGTCTCACCAATGAGGGGTAACATTTTAGTTTTATATCTCTATCACTGCACATTTGTAAAAGTTCCTCTTTATAAAGACTAAGGTTTTGTTTGATTTTTAGATAACTTCATTGACATGTGGATTCCATTCTAGTTATACATTTATTATTACTCTTAAGTATTTTGCATCTTTAGTTTGGGTTAGTTCTTTTCCTTGAATGAAATATTTCGAATTTAATTGTTTCTTTTTCTTTGTAACTCTTTTCTTAACAGTTGACACTTTTTTGGGTGGAAAGACATACTCCAGTTAGTTTCCCATTTTATTAATTCATTGAGGTCATTTTGAAAAACTTTGCTATCTTGTTCTGATTTAACTGTTCTATAGATTATACAATCATCAGCAAAGAACCTAACTTTCGTTCCTGTTGAGATGTTGTGTCAATATACGCACCGTGCACCAATCTAACATTAGCATTCACAAAGCAAGAAAAACCCCATTAACTGCCTTTTAGATTACATTAAAAGTCATTTCAAATCAATAATTATGAAAGTAAACAAAACAATTGCTATCTACAAATTGCTACTAAAATTACGGGAGTTGAACGAAAATAGATTTTTTTAAAAAATCCTTCTCCAACATTGTTCTAAATACTATAAATCATTAGATATCGTTTGGCATTTGTTTCAACCCGATAGCTGCTATGGTTGGCGAGATATTGACAAAACACTGATATTTTTTCGGGTCTTTTGGATTTTCCATGAAATCCAGTAAACTTTTTTTGGTGTTTTTTTTAGCCCTTGCACATCTTTGGGACCTCCTTAATATATTTGCAAAAGACCCGAACCCTCCTCTATCTGGTATAGCTCAGGTTGAGTTGCTTGTGCTCGAACAGACAGCACAGACACTTCAAATATAGTCTATAAAGCGTTAAAAAAAACAACAGAAAATGCAGAGACAAAGAGAGAAAATATAAATCTTATTTCCTTATTCAACAATTTTACGCGCATGTTATATTTGGTGCAGTAATTTCTTTTACAAAGCTTTATTTTTAGTGGTGCACTTTCTAAAATGTATTGCTTGAATACGGTGCGCACATTTTCTTAATAAAAAGAACCTGAAAACGTTAACTTATTTTGAATTGCGAATTAAACACGTTGTGGCGGATTCGTTGTCTAGGGGGAACTAGGTACTCAGCCACTGATATCAACAATTGTCGTCAACTCCGACAGTGACAATCTCGGCTGGTTTATATACCGCATACTCCCCGGGGTTATACCAGATCTTACAAGCCCCGCAGCCCACACATCTCCGTGTCTGAATTCATTTATTTTTTACTGAATAATGCAAAAATGGCACTATTGCTTGCAAAACCCAAATATATAAATTAGATTATGAATAACTTCTGGTATTATACGTTTCTCCCGGGTTAACCTCGGGATAGAGTAGTCCAGCTTTGACCGGTTTGGAATCAGCTTTCAATATGCCTTGCATAACGACTGCAGTTGTCTGATTGTATGGTGTACCGGAAAAAAAAAACAGTTCACACTTGTTTACGTTTAGCTAATCGAATAATTACCAAATGTATAATTTTATAATTATTTGTAATATTTATATTAAAATAAACAATTACTTTTAAATAATAGGCGATATTTTTTTTGTGCGTGGTATTGACAGAGGCGTCACTAGGGTTGGTGTCACCCGGGGCGGTAGCTCCTGGTGTCACCCCTCATGATTTAAACCCACAGAAATCCTCCAAGTTTTCCAGTACCAAATAACGGGGCTATATAGAATTTTACGGTCTGGTGTCACCCCCCTGATGGTGTCACCCGGGGCGGCCCGCGCCCACCGCACCCCCTAGCAACGCCACTGGGTATTGATAGAGTTGTGAAAATATAGTACGGTAGTACATCGTCTAGATTGTTTCAACGTGAAATGACTTCTCAAGTGTGGTGGGATAGTGCGGGGTATAAGCGTGGGCGGTTTGTACAACAATTTGTTTTTTTTTAATTTACAGGATCTAAAAATTCCGCGGGGTAAATGCGTGGGCCCGTTATCAGCATGTGCGGGGAATAAGCGTGAAAATACGGTAAACTCGAAGTACAACCAGGGACGTTGGAAGTATTCAATAACTCTTGATTTGTTTCAAACATGTTTTATTATATCGTCTCGACACATCCATGAATATACATTTAAAACTTTCTAATAACTTTCATATCCTTCAAAGTCCATCACGATCCAGTCCGTCCTCTCACTTCATATTCTGCTCAGCTGACTGTGTTGACCCCACACCCCACTATATATAGCCCTTACTGTCATGAATTCGTGGGACATAAAAACCCCATTCTTTACAAGTGAGCTCTGCTTAAGTCACTACCTGACTAAAACTCACAGCAATCTCACCTCATTTAAGACCTGTGATTTTCACACCATAACATCCACGTTATCCGTCGGTGACAGAGTGTATGGTCATTCCTTTGTAGTCGGAATACAACAGGGGCTGTCCATAAAGTACGTCACGCTCCAGATGGGGAGGGAATGTAAAAATATGTGACATCAGAATATGACAGGGGAAGGGGGTGACCGGTCATATGTGACGTCACGGTTTTTTATATTAAATGTTAATTATTTTCTTCATAAAAATATTTTTGTTCGAAAGTGTGACAGTTTGTGACATAGGGGAGGGGGAATGAAAACTGATAAAAAAAATAGCGGGACATAATTAATGGACGGCCCCAAAGGCAATTTTTGGAATCAGTTTTTAGTCATTGTTTCACATGCGTTTATTAACAGATGGTATTTTTTTAAATGTGCTATATAATTATAATTTCTGTATTTTTCAGAATCAAAATCTGGTGTGGGGGTATTTATTTATGAAATATGATGCCTCTTCGGAAATATGGAATCAAAAAAGAAGTTAGCCTAATTCCTTTTTGAAATTATACCAATTGCATATAAAACGTAAATTCAAATCGTAAAATATAGAGACAAATATATAACAATTTAAATATTATTTCCATTTGTTAAAAATATCTAACTGTCAAGACATTATTAGAGTAGAGTTATTTTTGCTCCAGCATTTTATAAAAAGATCGTATTTTAAGCGCATAACTCTCTATACTATAACGTTTTGTCTAAATATGGTGAGCATATTTTCTTGAAGGCTCTGTTTATTATAGTTTATACGACTGCTTTTGTTTCTTAAAAGTATTTTATGAAGTATTTTTCACTTGTAGAATTTATAATTTAGTTTATTTACGATATGTGTTAAGTAGTTTTTTATTTTTTGAAGTGGAAATGGCATATGTTTTTCATTTCAAAAATGCTGTCTCAATCTTATAAAATTACATTTTTCATATGTATAAAAACTATGAGTTGCATGCTCAAGAGTAGGCCCAGGATAAGGGGCCGTCCATAAATGACGTCATTCGTCATAGTAAAAATAAATTCAGGTTATTTTAGGAAAAGTGAAAGTAAACAGCATCATGCTGACAATAAAAGATTTCACTGTCATTTTTTCGAAGTTGGGTAATCAGGTCTTTGGACAACAGGCAATGTATCGTGTCCGAGGTTTGGTAATCAGGTCATTCTGACAACAGGCAATGTATCGTGTCCGAGGTTGGGTAATCAGGTCATTCTGACAACAGGCAATGTATCGTGTCCGAGGTTGGGTAATCAGGTCATTTGGACAACAGGCAATGTATCGTGTCCGAGATTGGGTAATCAGGTCATTTGGACAACAGGCAATGTATCGTGTCCGAGGTTGGGTAATCAGGTCATTTGGACAACAGGCAATGTATCATGAATGACATGCAGGAGTCCATCCCTAAGTAAAAAATATTATATCATTTCAAAGGAATTGAAAGAGGGGCTTCTAGTTGTTTTTTTTCAAGGCAAAGATCTCATTAGAAATCTCCTATCTCATTTTAATGTTACATATGCTTTATCTATACAAGAGATTGCACCTTATTACTATTGTATTTTCTGTAGTGTTTTGATATGATCTTGGGTTTCCTGTTTGGTTAAGGCATCGATTCCCCGACATCATCTTTAATATAACAATGGCAGATGCTCTTCTCAAAATTCATCACCATTATAAATATTTAGAA
Organism: Radix auricularia; assembly: GCA_002072015.1. Taxonomy (NCBI): domain Eukaryota; kingdom Metazoa; phylum Mollusca; class Gastropoda; family Lymnaeidae; genus Radix; species Radix auricularia. Next base: position 413,961 of record MUZC01000248.1, read on the forward strand.
AGTTAACTATTTATCCTCCATTATAACTATGGAAGTTATTGGAAGTGGAAGACATGTTTTTTTAGTTTGGTGTCTTTGCTGCAATATAGATCTAATACCTACATAAGAAAATAAAGTTTTGCTACCACTATATATATAGCTTGTCATTGTCAGCTGACATCAACCATCACAACATTGTTAGCCACACATTCTACACCTCTCATTACATGCAGTGCTTTCCTGGCAAGGAAGTCATGGTCATGCTGGCAACAATTAATGAAGTTTGCAAATATTTATTTCTTGTTTTCAATTGTATGAAAATATTAAGTGCAATGTATGCATAGAGCAGGTATTTATTTTTTTAAAAAAGCAATAACAAAACAAACAAAAACCCAACAAAATCATGATTGGAATAATTATTTTATAAAAAAAAACATATGCAAAACACATTCTTCCTAAAAATATATCAGAATTGACAAGCATCATATATTCAAACATTATAGGCATACATTCATAGTTAAAGTCTTTTATTCAAACATTATTACAGTCATACATTTATACCTTAAGTCTTTTATTCAATAGGCATACATTCATTGTTTAATTCTTTCATTTTTTACTCCAAACCTTTTTCAGCCTTCATATTTAGCCTACTTGACTGAGAAATAAAATCATAATGCATCTATTTGATACAGTTTTATATTATTAACACATCCAGATATAACCAAACATTAACATGCTCACTCCTCTCACAGTCAAACAACACACCCAGAAATAACCTAACATTAACATGCTCACTCCTCTTACAGTCAAACAACACATTCAAGAACTGACAGATATTGTCTGTGGTGATTCTTCTACTTTGTCTTTCTTTTTTTGCCCATTGGAAGGACTGGACGGCCTTGACCTGTTCTCAGCCTCCAGCTGTTTGGCGTATGCATCCCGTATGAGTCTGAATGCCTGAGCATTGGCGAATGGTGTCTGAAAACAGTTTAGATGAGATGAATTTTATTACATTACTGACTTCTTCTTTAATATTCACTTTAGTGAAGAAATATAAGATTACAAGATCTTTTTAAGATGGGTTAAATTAAAAGAGAATAATTTCAACATATGTAATCCACACAGTAGAACTTGTTAGTAATAAACACACAGAAAAAAACACACTTTAACAAGCTAATCAATGTCACGCATGACCAATTTTTCTTTGTAACCTGTTGTGAGTTGCGCACGTTGGTGTGTTTGGTGGTAGCTTTTGTGTTATTCAAGTGGTGCGAAAGCGTGCAAAAGTAATTGTGTTACTGACGTCATTAGAATATGTGTAAAAGTTTAGAGAGTTTTTGGGTAGACTTTTTTTGTTGTGGCAAGGAGGGTGGCCAGTAAAGTTTGTTTCTGCTAGCAGTGTAGTTATTCATTGTGTAAAAGTAATTTTATGAATCTTGGAGCAAGCGGTCCAGGTATAATTATTAGGACGTTTGTGACAATCAACACAAATATGGTAGAATTGTAAATCATGACAAAATTTGGTCAAAAGGTATTACTTATGTCTGCATATATCTGAAACAACCCACCTGTGTTATGGGGTCAAAATATTTTGCTCGCAACTTTGTTACAGGACATATTGACTTGCCAGGTGGTTTCTTTTTGCTGGAGACGATTTTTTTTATTGTAAACAAGACATAATTGTGAATATGTCACATAGCGTTTCATTGCACATTGTCATAGAATTAATTTTTAAAAATTAAAATTTTTATTATTAAGACAATTTATGCATATAATTATAAAGTTAATTTACAAATTAAATCACCTTTTTTTGCTAAAAAAAACCTCCGCTGACTGATATTTAAAAATAACTTTTAAAAAAACAACTCTGCACAGCTTAGAATAAAAGAAAGAAACTAAATAACCTGTAGATCTAAATTTACATCCTAAAAGTAAAAAATTAATTTATTAAAATTATTTTTTTTAAAGAGGCAAATGCTAAGCCAAGTAAAAAAAAAAAAAAAGAAAATATAATTTAAAATCAAGCATTACCATCATATTTGATAATTATGATTGACATGAATATCTCAAACTAGTTTTACCAAGATAATTTAAAAACTAGCTATAGTATGTTCTTTGAAAGTAGCAATACCAAGACAATACAAAGCTAGCATCACCATGGTAACCTAAAACAAACATGACAATGTATAGGATCACTGTTAGTAAAATTTTAAGTCACCAATCATGAACTCACACTTGCGAGAAGATCTCTTTAAAGGTAGACTCGTCTGTGAAAGTGATGAATGTCCTCTCGCACTTCTCATCTATCGTCAGCTCTGGTTTCTTGGCCTCCAAGACCCTGAGGGATTGACGCAAAGCATATCTAGAGCAGGGCACTGTCAAGTGTTGCCCCTTGAGACATAACAAAAGTGTACAAGAGATTGTCATTGCCAAAACCCCATGCATGGACACATAATGGTTCCTGAGGCAGATGAATGAGATACAACACCTATTTTTTGGTCTCTGTTTCATGCATTTCAGCAAACAATATTTGTCACATGCATTTTATATTAAAATCATAAATTTGAACGTTTTTATAAATTTAATACAACGAACCTTGCATACTAAAAGTTTAAAGCATGATTAGGTATGATAAAAAAAACAAGAAGCATTGAGAAATTATGTAGATATTTTTACTTTTAAAAAAATGATATTCATTTTGTTCCATTTGCTATTTTTCACCTAAAAAAATCTAGTCTTACAAAAAATTTTTTTTATAAATACGAACCAAAATATTTAGATGAAACTAATCATTTTTAATCTGCAAGGTGTAATTTATAAATACGTTCTTTCTCCCCTTTTAGTTCCCTCAATTAAATAAGTTTTGGCTGACAATCTCTTGAGCCTGGTCCAAGCAAGCATAGACAAATGACAGAAAAGTGGATTGTAATTCTACCCCTCCCCCTCGTTCTCTTACAATAAGCGTGAACGTCCTTTTAATACAAAAACACAAATAACCATTCTTACTTGTGTAAAGTATCACAGAGTGACTTACTCTATCACTCAGTCAAATGGTGACGAGCTTCGAGAATACGTTATTGTTTTTTTAAAATTATTTTAATTCTTTGAGCAGTTTAAATGAAACATTAGTGTTAGTGATCATGTAAATACTATAAGGCGGCTGGATAGCCAAGTCAATAGCGCGCTCGCCTCACAAGCTGAGGAGTGTGGGATCTAGCCCACGTGAAAGCCACACTAAAAATGTTGATGAATGGCTCTTGCTTAAAGTCCTCGGCTGACCTGGAGAGGAGATGGGCGACCACAAGGTTATGGGACTCAAAAAAAAAAATCCTATAAGGCTAAGAGCCATCCATAAATGAATGCCTACCCTATTCCAGATATCCCCCATAGAAATTACTTAGTTTAGACTATTAAAATTAAACATTTTCTCCCATAGTTATATTTGTGAAATCTTTTAGAGATTGCCATTTATGCAAACATAATGACTTAATTTTTAAATACTAGAGAAGTGCAAATGAGTATCAGATTAGTTTCTGTGACTTATAATTGGAGTTTGCCTTTATTTTAAAACTATTTTTTAACAAATAAAAATAATTAATTCAACTATGATGATAGTGTATGTAGAGCTTTCATTCAGATCTAAAAATCTGCCAGTGAACAACTCACTCCTCTGAGTCGACATCAACATCTGGCTCATAGGGTAATTCTTCTATGAGTGGCATTGTCAGGGAGTGATAACGAATGATAGGGCCTTGATAAGCTTGCTTCACAACACGTGCTCTCTTTTTTTCCAGTTCTAGCTTCTGGTAGTTTTCTGGAATAGAATTGTATAAATGTTATTTTTAATACTCTAAGTAGACTTTATAAGCATACAAAAATATTATTCAGTGAAATACATATCGGGATCTATATTTGTAGAGAAAGCTTGTATCAGCTACACAAATCAATGTATGAATAGGACAGTTTCAGTTTTAAGCTTGTTTGTTCAATGTTTACATGAAATAATTTTACCTAAACTTTTCATGTTCTGAATCTCTGTTATTTTAGCTTCTTCCAGGAGTTCCTCCTGTGTCATCCTACGAATGTGTGAAACATTTTTCTTGGCTGCCATGTCTTTTAACATTTTGTCTTTCTCTATATCCAACTTTTGCCTGGATGTGGCTGCCTCTGATTTTAATGCTGTTGATCGTCTGACTGATTTTCTCTCTAAGAAAGTCAATTAATAAATTTTATTGTAATGAATAAAAAAATTTTAAAAATCAAGACTTTTCACCTGAACATTAATTTAAAAATCCCAAATAATTCCAAGTTCAAATACAAAAAGTTTTTAGTTACAATAGGAAATGATCTCATATTACATACATTATTTTTGGAAAAAAAAGAGCCCAATTAGTAATATTATTAATAAAATATGTAAGAATTAAAATAAGATTTATGAAAATTATTAAAAAGAGGTTTCTATTTTTTAGTCTATTATTATTACTAATAATAACATTTTGAGAATTGATAAAGTGGGGTACCCAAGCAAGCATTTGGGCTCACTGGGCTTCACATAAAAATAGTAAAACATACTTTTTTAAAATGTATTTAATTTAAAACATGCCTTTCCTAATAAGAAAATTAAAAAAAAATAATACTCAATATTGAATAAGTCTGATAGAAACCTGGTGAAACATAGATCTGTACAGCAGAAAGCACTTCTTTTGGCTTTTCTTTCTTTGGTTTTTTAACAGGGGGTTTCATGTCTTTATCTCCAGCACCTTTAGGGTCCTTGAAATGGAATCAAATATTTTTTCCTATGTTAATACTTATTTAGTTGACAACAAGAAAAGACAAAAGAAGGTTATCAGGAAATAAAATAAATAATGCTAAAGAAATTATCCAAGATTAAAAAACATGCAAAATTTGATGTCCTGCTTATATGTTAAATTGTGATATTAAAAAAAAATTAAATAACTCACACTCACAAAAAATTGTATAGAAAAAAGAAAAAGTAAAAAATGCTGATCATTGTTTTCAAGGCAAGAATTTAAAAATGGATAATATCCCCTTCTTTGTGCTTACATCTTAAAATATTTATCATAAATAGTTAGACACACAATTTAAATCTTATTTTAATCATAAATTTGGTCACATTTTTAGTTTCTTACAATTTTCAAAAGTTATTTTACTTTCAATTTTCAACCAATATTTCTGTTAAGCTACATGGCCACACAGATATCTGACAGATCCCGAACAGCAATTTAGAAATACCGTGCAGCAAATTTTGTAAAATATTGCACAAAAAATGGATGTTGTTCAACTTTGCACACAAGTTTTTAAAAATTTTCCACTTGAACCAACGAAGCTGAGAGGGAAAATTACTTTCAACATAATAACCTTTTTTTCCACATTACCTTGAGGGAAATTCATGGGGATATACGTTTTTCCCCCCTAATTACATACTATGGGATATGAAATTTTAATAGGAAGTTAGCAAACAGGAATAAAAAGAAAATGTTTTAAAGCATAAAATTTCAGGCCCAAAATATATATTTAAAAAAGAATATACAAAAAATAATTAAGAAAAGCTGTTAAATAAAGATAAATGCTATTCAATGATTGATTGTAATATACTTTTTCTTTAAAAAAATTAAATAACACTGACAAAAATTTCAAAATTAATTAAACTTTTTAGTTATTTAGTTTACTTTCCAATGCAGTTACTTCAAGGATAGAATGTCTATTTTGGTATTAATGAAACTCAGTGTTTCTAATGTGAGATGGCCAATTACCCTCAGTATGGTAATTTTAAACAGATTAAAAAGATTAAAGCTTCTTATCCCACAAGCTTGAAATGAATGTTGTGAAAAAAAGTATTTAAAATATTTTCAACTCAGTAAAAAACAATGCTTGATAAATGTTGGGTTGCACAGATTGGCTTAAGTATTAAAAAAATTGTTAAAAGTAAAGTAAACCATAAACATTAAAATTTATGAAAGAAAACTTCATAAAGGTCAATTTTTTACCATAAGCAACAATTGATTGTCTTCAAACCTTATAAGCTTTAGTAACAACACCTTTCCTCTTTTTCTTTGGCTTTCCATCAACGTCTTCATCACTTTTAACTTCATCATTTTCATCAATGCTAAAATCTGAATCAATGACATCATCAGAGTCAGACTGTGAAGAGTGATAGTCATTGTCTTCTTCCTCCTGTAGAACAATAAGCAATAGAATTTAAAAACAATGAGTTAACATAAGAATAAATAACTATTTTTAAGTTCAAAGTAATGTATGAACAGGCCCTGTGACAGAAAATAATATCTGGAGAATTTGCACAAATCAAGAACTATACCATATGTACAAAGACCCACCCATAGTCACATGTATCAAAAAAGGAAGACTACGCTGGGCAGGGCATGTTGAAAGGATGCCAGAATATAGAGCAGCAAAAATCATTTACAGGCAGAAACCAGGAGGCAGATGACTCACTGGTCGCCCAAGACTGAGATGGATCGATGATGGGGAAATGGACCTACATCAGCTGGGGGTTCCAGCATGGAGAAAGAAAGCCATCAATCAATCTGAATGGAAGGATGTGGTGGAGCAGGCCAGGGCCCTACATGGGCTGTAGCGCCACCAATGATAATGATGAATGTATGAACAAATGGATTTTGTCAATTTTAAAAAAAGAGTCCTCTTTGCATATGATGTACAAAAAACTAAATTAAATTTATAAAAAGATTGAAAAGTAAGCTAGAATTTAAGCTTTAAATGTTAATAATATACAAGTGTAAACTTTTCATAAGTTGGTTAACATTTATTGTTTTATTTACACAAATTGTGTCTCTGAAATAAATTTAAAAGCTTTATAGTAGGGGTGTTATCGATTAATTTAAATTTAACTTTTGAAAAATTACCGAATAATTAATCAATAATTTTGATTGAAGCTAAAAATAAGATGCATGACGTCATCAAACTGAAAATTTCAAGGGAAGTAACAAAAACATTTTTTAATTTAAATATAAGTAGTTCAACTTAATGTCCATGAATTTAAATTTTGTTATTGTTAATTAAGTAAAAACAATGTTAAATTTTTTATATCATTTTACTTATAAATACAGCTTATTTTAAAGTTTACACTTTAGAAATCTTTTTTTTTTTTTCTATGGAGAAGTTTGTACGTAAATAAAGCAAACTATTGTTAATTATTAATAAATAATTTTTATTAATAAATCGTATACATTATTTAACATATATTTATTAAATTTAATCGATATTTTATCTATTAAAATAATTTTAATCGATAAAAAATTCTACCGATTAATCAATAATTTCCGCAGCCCTACATTATAGCTTTAAATCTTGTACAAATGCTTAAAATTAACTTTAAATGAATAAAATCTGTATTGTTAATATTTATAAAATTATATTACTTCTTCAAAACCACCATAGGTTGTTTTGTAAAAATCATCTTCATCTTCTGCCTCAAGCAGCTTTGACATTTTGTTCCCAGCATTGACACGCTTTTCTCTCTGTGTTGCTAGCATGATTGGTATCAAATTCTGAAGTTCTTCCTCTGAAATAAATAATAATAACACAGCTGATTTCATTTAAAACTAATATCTTATTTATGTTCCAATTTAAAATCTATATCATCTTAACTTTAATATTGTGAATTTCAGGTCAGTTCAATAAAAAAGTAGCAGGCAATGAGAGGTACAGTGATTGAACTGAGCAACAAACATACAGGATACAGAGCGTAAAAGCAAAACAAGTGAAATAATGTGAATGAAATTCAAAATAGCCATTGCTGAAGTAGTAAAAAAGACAACTACATAACTCACAGGCCGATCAAACCAAGGTCAAATCAGCCACGGGTTTCAGCTGAGATTCATAGGATCATTAACAGTGGAGAGCACAACTACAAAAAACATGAATGGGTCATTTGAGCTGAAGATTGAGGGGCTGCTCTTGCTGTGCAGATCTCATTACTATCTAAGTGTCATCTTTGCAGAGAAATAAAATCTCAAAGGTGTATCTGGACCTACATCACACACCAAAAAGTCTTCAAATGAAGGGGTGGCACAACTAAGAAGAGAGCAGCTATTTGCAATTGGATCAGACAGCACAAGTAGAAAGACTTAAAGTGAAACATCAGTTTCACTCAGTCTTTGAGGATAATAAAGAGTACTCCTGTGTCATCCTACGAATTAATAAAGAGGATGAGTTCTTAGTAAGTTCCTACTATAAACAAACATGATGAGCTTATTCTATTTGGCTTGGTCATAGAAGATATTCTGATCTTAGAACACGGAGTGCTCCCAGGCAGTAGTGCTAGATGGCAAAATTTCATCCTTTGTTAGTGTTAAGTTGGGAGTCCCTCTGGGCTTAATGATAGGCCCTTGTTTATTTCTACTATATATTGATGACTTTTGTTTCATTTAGTTATATCTATTTGAATGATCAATAAATAATTTACTGAAAATTTAATGTTTTGTTTTTTATACAATATGTTTGATTCTTATTTTGTTTGTAAACTTGTCTTAACTGAAAAACTGAATTTGGTATCTTACTGAAACAACCTGGCAAGTAAGGCGATAGAATAAATAAAATGCATCATGATAATGTTCAGTCTATGTATCGTTGAGAACTGAAAATGTCTTAGACATGTCGTAGCGCTAGTCAGGAAACTAGTGCTACGACATGTTGTAACAGCCGACAATCCGGCGGGATGTTGCTAGAGTTATGACATACGCAACTTCTGCTACGACTAGTCTTAGTCACTCTTTGCAGAAGACACTTGGAAAGAATTAAGTCGCTATAATATCTTAACAAACTCTTCTTTATATTGTATACACATATATATTATAATATGACATTAATAGATCCGGGCTTATTTGTGTGTGTATTAATTCTAAAATCTAAATTTATTTAAATAAATTATTTAAATAGATTTAATATTGGTCTACCGATTATAAATATGTCGGCCGATTTAGCTTTACTATACTATACTTGTGTAAGTGGTGCCGATGCCAAGTATTAAAATTTAGCATACCGTAAAGTATAGCCGTAAATGAAAATCCTCAAGAAATGATTCGTGTACAATCGCAAGAATGTAAAATAATTTGTTTCGTGTGGAATAATAAAATATACCGTGTGCAGACTTGTCACTGGAAACCATTCCATTCATCCTTCAACCTCATTTTCACTCTATTACTATTACTATTGGCGTATTGCTTTGATCTCGTTGTTTCATTCATAAAGATTGGCCGTGGGCAAAATTTATTTAACTATTGGTTAAAATTAACAATTATCATTGTAAGTCAAAGCCGAAGTTTGTTGTGAGTCATAATTATTAACATGTCTTAATGATTAATGTTTATCATCTATGTAGATCATTATCTAGAACTTGTAAACATATCAGTATCAGTAATAATTATAAGTATCAAAAATGAGTATTGGTAGACCCCTAAGTCCTAAGATTTAATGAATGTATCTGAATCTGCTTTTCAGAATAATAACAAAAATTATCAGCACACTCATTGTAATTTTTTTTTTTTTTTAAATGAAATTTTTAAAAAAAAATTGACAGCAGTGGGATTCGATCCTGCTATCAACACTGTCATGTCATTTTCAAACTAACCAGACTATCACTTTGTCTCGCGAAGCTGTTGTGTAACTACAATATTTTTAATTTATAAGTATAAGTGTGTTTCATTTAATGAATAGGCTTACCTAGTAATCATGATATTTTATTATGAGAACTATAGTCTATAGTTTAGCATTAAAATTAAAGTATTAGTATTAGCATAATTGAAATGCAGCAAATTGTTTACGACATCTCGTAACAGCAGACGATCCGGGGGATGTTGCTGGCGTTACAACTACTTACAACATGTAACATGTCGTAGAACCAGCAACATCCCGCCGGCGCCGGGTTGTCTGTCGTTACTTTGTCGTAGCAGCAGACACTTCAAATACTTTGATTTTATTAATAATAATGACATGTCTATGATTATGATAAATTTGTCATAGTCATGAGTCATAATAATTTTTTTTTATAAATGTCAAATGATTTTAATTTATAATAAAGTAAAGTAAGTTAAGTTAAAAGTTTAAGTTATAAATTATAAAATAAAATAAGAGTAAGACTAAGACTATAACTATAAGACTACTAAGAGTCAACTTACTAAGACTACTTAGTCTTAAGACTACTTAGTACTTAGTCTTAGTACTTAGTCTACTAAGTTACTAAGTAAGATACTAAGAGTAAGAGTAGTAAGAGAATGTCTGTCAGAGTCAGGCGACTGTTTTCACAGTCACAGATTTCACTTACTGACTGCACTCTGCAAAGATGTCACACACAGATGAGTAAAAGTAAAAGACACTCTCAGTATCTGGCTAATGTCACAACTTAATATCCCATAGAAATGTCCAGATTAAAATATTACACTTATTTCTACTTTAAATATGTAAACAATCGAATTAGATTTTTTTAAAATTTTTGCCAGGCGATTGGTCATTCTTTTTATCGATAAACGAAAATTCCGTGATATTGTCCGAGATATATAATTACTTTCCATTTCACATTCATTAAAATGTTAAAGAAAATAACAAATAATTTTTTTAAAAAAAGTAATAAACATCGAAAATGCGTAAAAAAATTCTTCATCATTTTGATTTTTCGTTAAAAATCTTTGGTATTTGTTTCCTATCCAGCCACCAAAAAGATTTCTTTAATTATTGTATTTTTGTATTAATGGTTGGCAACAACCGCTATAGGCAATGAGCTATAACTATAGGAGGCTACATTTATTAAGGCTATTTCTATGTGGCTATGGACTTCTATCTCTTACGGCGATGAATATTAAATAAATTAATATTACATCATTAATCTAGTTAAAATAATTGTAATATTATTTATAACTAAGGCTGTTAACTATTAATTTAAATTTAATCGTTAACTTTTGAAGCATTAACGATTAATTAATTTTTAATTTCGATGGAAGCTAAAAATTAAAATTTATGGCGTCATGAGAAACAATTATTAAAGTTCTTGTTGAAAATCTAAATAACACTGGAATGTATCCTTTGTATATCATCTTTTAACCAACTACGCAAAAAAGACAAGTGTATTGACATTGTTTAGATCAAGTGATGAGTGGGTCAATAGACAATTTAACCAGCCGAACTAAACAATCATTCACATGGTACTAAGGTAGCCCAACTGGTATGCACAAAGCAGTCTTGGCAAGAAATGACTTTATCGGATATCAGTGTTCATTCAGTTTCCACCATTTTAGAGGTTTAATGGATTCAGGAACTATGTTTATGTTACTAAGTTACTAGGCTTAGTATTATGAAGATTTAATTTTTTGTGCTTACGTACGCATTCAGTGGAGACCCCCCTCCCCCGTACTCATCCATCCGCAAAATGCCGTTTTTCGAAAAACAAACAAACTCCCACCTGCTTGCGTAGGTAATATATGGATGGCCCTCATGATTTCGCAACACGGCTGTTCATTAGAGTTGTTCTGATTTCTTCGTGATGTACATTTTGTCTATTCTCTCCACCCCCTTTAATTTCTTTGCACTATTTATGAGAAACTCTGCGGCGTATGCTACGCCGCGGGCATCTAGTAAATAATAAATGATAAACTATCATGGAATCTCCATGTCAAAGAATTTATTTAAATATAAAAAAATACTAAAGGCTTTATAAAAAGAAGATTTTACAGATATAATAAGAATATATTATAAAACAAAAATGATACCTCACTTTGGTGAGACCTGTACTACAATATACATTTTCTGGTACCCAGATCATCCCTCCTCCCGAAAACCTTTATTATCCTCCTCTTTTCTGACAGCCTGAATCACAACGTGAAAAATGTGTGCATGGCTAGTTGAACATTCGAAATGTTTGAAATATTTATTTCCCTGCTGTGGTTAACCACAACCTGGTTCCTACCTTGAAAACTTTGGACATGGCTGGAGTGGGGCTAGTTGTTTTATTTGGAACTCCTCACAATATCAAGCTCAAATATCGTATTGACTAAATGTATATGCAACGCTTCTCAAATATGGAGCATACATAAATTACTAGTTACTAGTATGTACGATGCATTATTATGGGCAGTTTGGAACTCATAAAGTACTATTTTTAAAAAAACAACTAATATTAATTTGATGGCTTATTTGGTTTTAGATGTTCCTAATAGTCGTACCTTGGTTCCTTACTTATTGTATGTTTAGATCTTGTAGTCAGGAGTCATGGGTTTAAATCAGCCTCATTTTGACAAAAGGAGCACTGTTAAATTGGGGGAAATACTGTCGTGAGAAAGAAAGAAAATACATGATCTTCGTCGTACATACACAATAATTCATTGGTTTAAAGCGATAGTTATGGGCTTACCAATGTAGGCCTGAGACCCCCCCCCTCACACACACGCACGCACGCACGCACGCACGCACGCACACACACACACACATACTCTCAAGCTTATGGCATAATTTTAGGTCCAGCAATAGGGCTTAAAATTTAAAATCTTTGGAGATATGTCTTGTGACTCCTAAACATTTGACCCACGGGTTTTTAGTTTTTAGGTCTAGACAAACATTTGACCCACGGGTTTTTAGTTTTTAGGTCTAGACAAACATTGGAGACCCGTCATTAAGGAGCCAGACAAAGGAGACTCGTATTTTAAGTAGATAGACATTGGAGAAGTATCATTTAAATTTAGATCTTGTCTCTCGGTGACTCTCAAACGTAATCTATATATCTAAATGAAGCTATGTATATTTATAATGTCAAAGTATGCGTGCAAATAGAAATAAAGAATAATCTTATATACACCACAGATAGAATTAGATCATTGTTTGTTAATTGCTTTAGTCACACAATTTGAGTTTACGGGACTGTTTTTCAATTGCATAATAACTAGCTTCTTGCATTTATTAAAATTATTGGTTAATATTAAGAGAAAGACAGTAGAGTTAAAAGGTTTAAGAGAGTTAACTTTAAGAGAAAAAAATGTAAATGTGACAAGCTCATACCGTGTGAGAAGCGCGTTATTCACTTTATTCGTTTTTTTTTCTTCTTTATTTGACCCACGTAGCATTCTCTAATCTCCTTTAATTCTAGTAAACTATATTTTGATATGACGTGTTTTAACAAGAGCATATACATCACAGAACGTCCCGATATGGTTCACCGACAAAACGGCCCCGGACAAAACGGCCCCGACAAAACGGCCCCGACAAAACGGCCCCGGACAAAACGGCCCCTTCGGTATGAAAGTCGAGAGCGCTACCTCTCGACCACCACGGCCTTAACAGGTAACAGGTAACTTTCTTCGTCAATTAAACACACATGGGGCGCCGGTGGCCCATAATGTCATTTTTTGTTTATATGAGCAATATAAAATTAGTTTGAGCGCTAGCTACTTGGTAAATTGATGGATCTTAACCAAATTTTGTTTTAAAAAACTTGATAGCCAATATTAAAATACTATAAGGTCCTGAATTTTTAATGACCATTTCTTCGGGGCTGGGGGTGCCAATTGTCTTTTTTTTAGGGGTGGTGGTTAATGTTTAAGAGATTTTGTCCATTCAATTTTTAATTAACGACAAATATATCCATTATCATGCAAATTGAAATGAACATGCGTTTTCAACTTTACATCTGGCTTTGAATGAGCCCCATCATTTCTTTTTTTTTCTTTAATTAAGTTTATGCGTTAGGTTTTGTGTAAAAAAATTGATCTTAACCAAAATTTGATAACAAAATCTTGGTATCCCATATTAAAATTCTATAGGGCACTAAACTTCTAATGTAATTTACTTTTGGGCCGGGGGCCTCGAATGGCTGTTTTTGGTATATGCTTAAGATATTTTCCCCATTCAATTTTTAACAATCTAGAGGAATATATATGAATGATGAAACTGAATTAAAACGAACAGCTTTTTGAAATTGACATCTTGCGCAGAATGGGCACAGGGGCCCCTAAATGTCGTTTTTTCCAATATATTACCTTTACAAAAATTAGTGTTAGCTTAAGTTACTAAGAAAATAACGGATCTTGCCAATTTTAGTACATAAAAACTAAACTAAAGAGTCTATAAATAATGTCTATAAGGAACTGAATTCTTAATGTCCATTCCCTCGGGGCAGGCGTACCGAAATGTTTTTGTAATGCGCGTTAATAATTTAATTCCCCAATCACTTTTACACGATATTGAGAAACAAAGCTTGAGTACAATGGCGATTTAAAAAAAATAAAAAATTATCACTTATTTTAGAGCCCGGCCCCTTAATTTCGTTTTTTTCCTTTATGTTTTTCAAAGCTTTTTATATATATAGATTTATTAATCCATTTGGTAGGAAACTTTGAATTTTTTGCACACTACCGTGTAGGTTTTTGGCATAGTAGTTTTTAAAACAGATCACGCATTGGATTCTTAAATAGTCATTTTTACTGAGATCGTTTTGAGCTTTATATCTTGCCGTGAATGGGCCCTGGGGCCCTTAATGTCGTTTTTTGCTTATAAAAATTCAAGAGTCTATAAATAATTACTATAGGGAACTGAACTCTTTATGTTCATTCCTTCGGGTAGGCGGCCCCAAATTTGTTTGTAATGCACGTTAATAATTTAATTCCCCAAGCAATTTTACACTATATTGAGAAACATAGCTTGAGTCAGTGGCGTCGTGAGGGGGGGCGGGGGGCGGTCCGCCCCGGATGACACCATCAGGGGGGTGACACCAAAGCCTAAAATTTTACTGTTCGATTTTATGTCAGAAAAACAAAGAATAAATATTTCTTTCAACTAGAAAGAAAGTAAGGAATACGATGATCTACATTAAACACAAAGATTTTAATTTTTAAAAAATCAGATAACTTGCAATAATAAAAAAATTGCAGCACACATACAACGTTAAAACAAATAAGAAAAGAAAGAAAAAGTCCCAGCAGAGAGATCTTTAAAAAGGTTGGACATAAAGTTATTAAGGTTTTGACACACTAACAGCATGAATGAATCCCACCTCACTATATCCTCCACCTTAATGGGGTTGGGGGGGGGGAGTACAATTTTTTTCAAGTTTTCTTTGTTGTTTTTTAAGAAGAGAATTTTGAATTCAATGTCTTTGAGTCAATATTTTGTTATATTTATTAAAGACGTGCAAGCATGGATATGCATGTTTGTATATAAATAGTCCCCCGGTTACGACGGTCCCATCCCAACTTACGCTGTTTCGTGGTTACAAACGAACCCATATAAAGAATAATATTACGCGTTATTCTGTATTTTTTAATGTTTTTTTTTAACGTTTGCTTTTCATGGGGTAACGAATTGTTGTCTCTATTTGAAATCAAAAAGTTATAAAAAATATCTATTATTATTTCAACCTACAACTTAAGTTTGCGTTTTTTTTTCATGGCGATGTTTTCAATCAAGTCAGTCAAGCTAAATAAGCTTACAAGTTCCTTTTCAATAGTCATTAGAGAGAACATATTCAGTCTTGGTTGTCCAATACGAATTCTAACTAATTGTTGTATTTTTTTCAACTTTGCAAAGATCGCTCTCTGCTGCAGTTTGAAGTCATCATTGAGAGATATATGCAAATTTCGATGCTACATTTGTAAATAACTGAAATTTAGCTCATTCAAAAGCAGCAAAATTTATTTTTAGCTCTGTGCACTTGTTTTGAGTTTCGCATTGTGCTACTTCCTTTTCCTTACCCTAAGCCTGGGGCTGGACAATAAGTTTTTTAAGAGTTCTGAAAATTGGACTAATT
>MUZC01000248.1:436931-448555 GCA_002072015.1 Radix auricularia
TATATATATATATATATATATATGCTGTTATCGTTTAATTGCGCGCCTTTCGAGCACCTTTTCGTGCGCCTTTGGACGGGGAGACACACGCATACTTAGGGCGATTATTATAAACCCAACGACAGCTACCACACATTTTCTCCACGACAATTAACTAGGTATTACAATATAAAGATAATCTAATACAACCTTCAGATACACATAGGATAAAAAGACTTTTCCGATTCTGTATGCAAGAACAAACAAGCACATGCAAATTCTCGTTCTTCCAGTCTTGAATTTGGGAGCGGAACGGCTTTCTTTATCAACGCCTTAAACTCTAATTATAATGCAATACCAGACTAAAACCATGTATAAGCGTACGACGCTATAATCTTCTGTTTAGAATGAACTTTCGTTATATAGTTAAGTTAATACATTTAATACCGTAATTATTTCAACAACAACACACAAAATTAAAATATAAAAAAATTTAAAAAAATAATAATGAATAAATAAAATAGATAAATAGTAAATAGAATAAAGAAATGCATGGACCGCTTTAAATTCTGCACTAAGAATCTCTTTTATTACATATATATATTGACATATTTTCTTGATTATTTTTGTGTTACTAATACACTTTAGAACCGTTTAAATGAAAGATGCTCAGATATTTATATATTTTAAATTTAAACTAACGCAGCCTTGATTTAACGTTGTGTTACTTGGCATAAGGCACAAAGGCTCTCCAGGCATCCCGGTCCTTTGCCAGTCCCCAGCTCTGACTACACTTTTTTGTTGTCTGCCTCCAGCTCTCTTCTCCACGTCATTTCGGGTCGACCTCTTTTACTCATGCCCTGGGGGTTCCGAGTGATGGCTTGTCTCGTGATGGCTTGTCTCGTGATACTTGAAATGTCTTACCAAGTTATCAATAATTATTTAAATTTATTTATGAAATCAGGCTTGGAATGTCTTATCAAGTTATTAATAATTATTTAAATTTATTCATGAAATCAGGCTTCCAATGGAGTTCCCACGCGCAACCACAGTTGTGATGCTAGTCGTATCCGCCTGTCTTCTGCCCGCGGAGGCCACCGAGCGAAAGATTCACTGCACGAGACCGCCACCTGGCATCGAGAAGATGATATATGGGGTGGATATCACCAAACTTGACCTGGTTCCGCTGGAGATGGTCGGCACCCGTGGCTTCATGAGCCCAGTTCTCAAATTTTCCTGCAGCGATGGCCGACTGTGGAGGAACCCTCAGGGCACGGAGTACCAGCAACCAGACCAGGTGCAGATTTGTGTTCACCCGTACCGTAGGTTGGGTGGGGGGGGGTTGTTACATTCGGCATTTAAACACATGAAATAACTAAGGACATAATGTGTTTGTGTTTCAAAGGTTTTGGTGGGTGGGGTTGTTATATTTGGCATTTAAACACATGAAATAACTAATGACATAATGTGTTTGTGTTTCAAAGGTTGTGCTTTCAGGTATTCACTCAAAGCTCATTTAGTTAAACAGAGCCGATAATCCTATGTTGAGTTACTGTTTGTATGTACATGTCGTGTACGTACATTGTACATACAGTATATATAGACAAGAAAATGTATAACAGTCATTAGTGCAACCGTCCTGGCTGAGGACATAATGCGCCAATACATGTTTTCCCGCTTGTTGCTCTCTTTAACCTAAGGAATTTAAAAAAAATATTTCTAAGTGCTACTTTTTTTTTCCCCCACTACGCTGATGAGCGTTTCTAGAACACCCAAGCTTTAATTCATTTCTATCTCAGATTTGGCACATCACCACGCTGCCCGGTGGTCAACTCTCGATCGACGTCTCGCTGTACAAGTCCTACAACGACATTAGGCGCTCGATGACCCGGGAGGTCGGCGGCTCGGGATCTTTGTGGAACTTCGCCTTCTCCGGCAGCTACTCCTACAAGAAGATGCAGAACACCATCACCAACACGTCGAGGTACATCGCTGACTCCGCGTCATTCGAATCGGCGACGCGGGCTGACGTCAACCCCGGCTGGGGGATGGACCTTGACCCCTTCGCTCAAAAGTTCGTTGACCTCCAGCTGAATGGAACGTTTGAGTTGAGCCCCGCACCGTATGAGGCATTTATCAATCAATTCGGGACACACTATTTTGCGTCGGCGAATTTCGGTGGTTACATCCGGTCGGTTCAGGAGACGTCTACAAGGTATTTCTACGCCAAGAGTGACACCGAGGCTCAGGCCAATGCCAAAGTTTCCTTTCTCAGCGTCCTGTCCATTCACGGTGGTCAGTCCACGTCCAATGGCAAGACGGACGAGAGTTTTATGAATTTGACAACCCAGACTGTGAGGTACTATGGCGGGAACACCAACCTCTTGACCAACCAAGGGCTGCTGTCGTGGCAACCCACCGTTGTGAATGACCCTTGGCTGTTTTCAGGAAATCTGAAGCCGATTAGTGACCTCATCGAGGATGAGACCAAGAGAGGGTCCATGGTCCGGGCCGTGGAGAACTACGTCATGCGGAATTTCTTAGAAGAGCAAGAGAGGCTTATCCACACGGCGAGATCCAAGGTTGATGACGTGGTGCTGACGTCACTTCAGGCAAGGATTGATGAGATGAAGAAGAAGTTCCCTCTGGATCAGGCAGAGGTGGAGACGCTGGGCAGACAGGTTGAAGAGCAGTTCCAGGTTCCCGGCTGGTTCGCCTCGAACACCAATTTCTGCTTCAAGTGGTGGGCCGACGGCAACGAGAAGCAGTGCGGGGGCGGGGTAGCCAACACGCTGTGCGCCCGCCCCAACACCATGACGGACGTCTACCGGGATACGACGGACAAGAGGGGTGGCGGCTGTCGCATGCAGTGGGGGATCCACTCAATGGGGCAGCCCGCGTGGTTCAACCAGGTGAGGGTCTGTATGAAGTGGTCGGCCAGCGGGCACGCCGGACAGTGCGGGGGCGGGGCCGAGCCGCTGCTGTGCGCCAAGGTCAACGAGTTCTCCCCCGAGTACCGAGACGACACCGACGACCGCCCGGGGGGCTGCTTCATGCAGTGGATGCTCGAGGTGCCCGACGAAGCTCCGCTGTGGCTGAAGACTGCCCGGATGTGCTTCTCGTGGTACCACGACGGCAACAGCGGCCAGTGCACGGCCAAGACGAGAAACATGTGCACTATTGCCAACCAGTGGACCGAGGAATACCTGGACGAGACGGACAACAGGTCTGGAGGCTGTAGGATGAGCTGGGGGCTTAAGCTCCTGTTTTAACAAGGACTGAAATTCGTCAATATCATTTGACATATAAAATAAATTTATTTTTACGACATCATTCCTATTATAGACGAGTTTAAGCGGTTGAAATAGTAAATAATAATATTGTCGTTGTTCAAATTTATTTTCTCTAAAATTGTGGACAAAACTATAGGCAAATTTCTTATGTACCCAAGGAATTCGAACTAAAAGTTACAAAAGCTAAAAATGATTGTACCGATTTTAACAAGTTGTATAACCGTCGTTTTTAAAAATTATTATTAATTTTTTTTTAAAGTGTAAAATAGTTGCAGCACAGACTTCTCATTCTTGAGACATTAACATCAATGTTTTCAATAACCACTGCTTGAATCTTTAGTATGATCTTACCTAAACAATCACACTCGTATTTCAAACGAATGCATGTATATTCATCATTTCGTTTTTTCTGAATTAAACTAATATATGCAACACAGTGTGTTTTTTTCTGAAATAAACTGATTAATTCATATTTTGTTTTTACTGATATATCAACCCATCATGATCTTTGGCGCTACACTATACCCCATGAAGAGCTTTAGCCCAGAGGTGTCACTAGGATTGGTGTCACCCGGGGTGGAAGCTCATGGTGTCACCCCCTCACGATTTCACCCATTGAAGTCCTCCAAGTTTTCCAGGACAAAATAACGGTAATATACAGAATATTACATTTTGGTGTCACCCCCCTTATGGTGTCACCCGGGGAGGCCCGCTCCCACCGCACCCTCTAGTGACGCCACTGCTTTAGCCTACTCGGTCACTCTCCTCCTATCCGACCGATCCGTTATCTTTCATTTCCAAGCCCCTGACACCAGCAGCTGTAGGCCCTACCTAACCGCATCCATCCACAGTTTCTCGGTCCAGGCCTTCTCCCTCTTTGTTTCTATTTACTTTGTTTGCGATTCTACTGGTTGGAATTTTTTTCAGATGACTTGTCCATTGTACCCTGCTTTATTTTAATTATTTAGACTTAGAGCGGGTTGTAAAACAACCAATGTGATATACAAAATAGTACCGTTCGTTTTCCTCAGCGCCTATCTCCTTTTCTGAAACAAAGTAATAGACTTTTTTTTTTTAAAACGTAAAAAAACAAGTTTTTCTCTATAGATTCTAAATCCTTTTTATCCGAGACATAACTATAAGGATGTTCATTATAATACACAGGGCAAAACAATCCGAAAATACAAAATTCTAGTTATGTCTCGTAAAACGTGTTTAATATAATGCGCACCGATTGTGAATATATTTTTAAAAAGTACTGTCAATGTAATGCGCACCTTATTGCGTGACATGAAAGGTTGTTGAACATATTACGCACCACAACACTCTATCTAAAAAAATTAACATGATATAAAGAGATAAATAAAATAATTTAAAAATTAAATAATTCAATTACTGTCCATTCGATAGATTTGAAATTTTGATAAATCATTTTTATCATTGGCATGAGTCTGCCTGCAAAATTTCAGCTCGCTAGCTTACGAGAATGTGGCTTAAAAATCAATCCAAAGTTTTTCGGCAAGGTCGGTTGTCGGTCGCACGGCTCAGACTCCACCAGTTAATATAAAGGATTTAAAAATGTGTCTTAATTGAATAAATCTAAGGACAGCATATAAATAATATAAAAGCCCAGGTCACTCACTCACTCACTGGATGTGGAACGCTGAGGAACGATGTACGACAGTCTACAGCAGTTAGTTGAAAAATCGTGTGGTGATTAGCACTGTAAAAATATTTAATATGATGACGTCATTGTTTGGTGTGCATCGGTGCGCAAAATACAACCCCTATTATTAAATACTTTGCGTACATTTCAGAAAGTTTAATATTTCGTATTTATAAAAAAAAGGACAAGTTAGTTGGGCGTTTGAAAAAGGTTGGCGCCGTAGGCGCCCTAAAAAAGTGGGCGCCGCAGGCGTTACGGCGCCCCGGCACAATCTAGTTGTTTATATTGCGATATAGATTTTTATACAAAGGATTATATATTTTTTTTCAGTTAACCGTTAATAAAGACATTGGCGATAAAATCTGCTCCAAACAAAAATCTGATCGTCAGTGCCGGAGTTGCCTATTTGCTAAACTAGCTATAGCTTAAGGTTCTTGCCTTCTAGGTCTCCCCCNCCCCCCCCCCCCCCCCCCAGTTTTTTCACATTTGACACCGGCATAATATATATGGATTTGAAAATGACCCCCATATTTCAAATTCAAATAGGTTAGGCTTTGGGCCCCATCATCTCTAAATCCGGCCCTGCTGGTCGTATGTTCTTTGTATGTTAATAAAACCTAATCAGGAAATACACTTTCCAATCAACAACGAAAAATATGTTATTTTTTGTTTTTGTTTGCATTTTTAAAAAAATGTATTTCTTAAAATCATTTACAATTCAGCTTTTAATGAAATTCTTTAAACCAATGTTAAAGATTTAATCAAAATTAAAAAAAAAAAATCATTTCTTATAATGATTGCGTAGTCCCATCTTGGAGCAATTGTAGTCTGCGTTTATCGGAGGTCATAGCACCACTACCTTCAAGCACCCTACTCCCACCTCACCAACATTCAACTATTATCGTAATACAATTTCATAACAGATGCACGAAAAGACTGAGGTCGAGCGATGAATCATGTGCTTTGTTCAGTCGACACTGAATCTGTTGAGTGTTGAGCTATGTGCACTGTGCAGTCAACGCACGCAGTGAATCTGTTGGAACCTAAGCTATGACTCGCACAATGCACTTTGTATCAAAGTGTGGAGCAAGAATGCGTCCAAGACAAAGTAACAATGCCCTGGATATTGCTGACCTCAAGTCGAAATATAAACCAAGGAAAGAGAAGTAAGGAAAGGGGGCGGGGCAATAAACTGTAACTTCAAGATGCCAGGGGCGTTAAGATATTTTTTATTAATATCATACTAAAATTTGTTGACTTGCCAGATTTTAATTTAAATCTTTCACTTACGGTAGAGACAACAAATTAATATTGAAGCAGAATTAATAAGCCATATAGTTCGTATTTTGTAATGAAATAATCCCGGTAAGCCTATAATGGACAATTTATTAATTATTATTATGTATATGCTATTATTTTAATTTTTAAAATTTTATAAAATTATTATTATTATTTTATTTATTTATTTTTCTAGGGGGGATTTGCAGTTTGACCGGGGCCATTTTGACCTAGGCCGTTTTTAAAAGGGCCTTTATGTCGAGGCCAATTTGACGTTCACGGAAATATAAGTCACAGTGACGTAACGAGGGGGGCAGGGGGGAAATGCCCCAAGTGGCCCTTTTCCAGGGGCGGTAAATTCCTGGTCATTAATTAGTTTCAAAGAAAAAATGTATAAGAAAGTCGAGCTTTTTATCGAAATAAAAGAAAAAACAAATGGATGTCAACACCAACACAAGACGGCTACAATACAGTTATATAGAGATAAACTAAAAATGCATTAATTTAATTACGATAAATTCGATCGATGTGAAATTTCAATACAATGCATTGTTAGGTGACACGAGTCTATGTGCAAAATTTCAGCTCGATAGCATCACGTGAAGTTGGTCATTTTTTACTTTTGTTTTTCCGCCAGACGGACCACGACAGAGAGAGAGAGAGACGGCGGTGAAGTTAATATAAGGGATTTAAAAAAGGTTGTTTAAAAAAGTGTCATCTAAAATTCGAACTGAGCTCATAGCAAGATATAGATCGCGAAAAATAATATTTTATTCAAGAACAAGATACCCAATATCGTTATATTGTATTGATAGATCTTCATATATTTCACATAATCACCAAACAAGTCCAGTTGTGAGATATGTAATGAATCAAAATGAAAAGCAGACATTGTAGAATCTTTCAAATATTTCATTGAAGTAAAAGTGAATCTTCTCACATTTCTGTAATGATTTTAATAAATGACGTTCTTAAAATAATGGACTGCAGAGGATCATCGTGGGTTAATACTTCTTCTTCATGGCTGGAAAGTAAACAGGTGTTTAAGAAAGACTTAATAACATAAAATATCACTGTCAAATCTCGCTCAATCAGTTCATTATATCTCATTTGTTTACATGATAATCCAACTGTAACGAATTATCTATTTTAGTACTCAAGAACGTTGTTAAGCATTCTTACTCATGCCCATTCACCGTTTGGAATATCTAATTACTTGACAAAGTGAGGTTTCAAGATACAAAATAGTGAAGATACCAATTAAAGCCATTTGAGATTATTTTGAACACTACAGAAAAACTGACAGCGGTTTGAAAAAAAAAAAGCTCATCACACCAACAGACGCAGGAGCTTTGCTACTCACATTAAAATCTGTATATTTTCGAATCCATGTCAAGATGCCCGAAATTATTTATAAATGTATAGTGCTATAAAAAATGCTAAGAAAAAGATACTCAGAGAAATATATGGAATACTTAAAGGAAGCTTTGACATTTGATAAAGTTTTATGCGGACACCTTATCCTTTTCATTGAATCTTCAAGTCAAAGTATCAGAGAGCACATTTTTGGTGATCCAAAATATGTATCCATGTTATTTAGAAGAAAAAAATGTGAGAAAAAATGTATATAATTCATAAGATGAGATTACTGTATAAATTCATGTGTGATTTTAGCAGGAATGTAGAATTTAGAAAACAGACCAGTGTATTTATTAAAGTTTATTAAGATATTAAGCCTCGAAGTTAGCTTACATAAAATAATATAATTATTTTGAATATTGCTTATAATTGTCTTAAGTAATGCAATGTTTAAAAATAGGGTTTCTAAAATTAAGTTTATGAAAAATTAATAAGGATCAAAATTGTCTAATCTATTACTACTTCATTTTTGTCTATTGAGCATGGCAAGGCTGAAAACATTGATACACGAAAGATTGTACATTCAAGAAAAACAGAACATTTCAATTTTATTAAAGAAATAATGTTTTTCTTTTTGTTTCCAACATAAGCATTTATAGTATCATTATTACTTTCTAACAAAAAACTATCTTTACTTTACGGGGGGGGGGGGGCAAATTTTTGTTCTGCCCAGGGTGGCGCATACCCACGATGCGCCGCTGACCTATCAGTTATCTGTCATTAAAAAGACTTATCATTTCATTGTCAATAGAGCGACACTTGGTGTTTGTCATTCGTCTGGTAATCACCTACATACTTGGTGTTGGTGGCTATAAAAACTAAGGGCGATAAAGGATGCACCTAGTCACCTAAGTCTGTTAAACTAACACATACTACGACACAAGCTGTACAAACACTAACCCACATTCGTCTTTCCTGCACTAAAACGTAACCACGCTATCAAGTTTACATCCGCCTGAATTCCCTCGCCTGTTGACCTATTATTATTTTCCTCAACATCTTTTTTCCCGCAACAGATCCGGGTGTGAGTTTATATATTTAAATGTAGGCGACTGCTGCAAAACACTTCCCCGCCAATATCTCTGCCACAAAGAAATGAGCAGGGGAAACCAGTGTGTCTAATTTTTTGCTACACTAATCCCAGTCGCTGGTAGTTAGATGTTGGTCAAAGGTAAGTTTTACTATATTCCAAATCTGTTAATGTGTAAAATATGCCATTTATCATTTATTATTACTTTTTTTTTAAAAAAAAAGTAAAGTAACCCGAAGCTGGTCAACATGCCTTTCTTTCAATATAATCTCAACTAAATATTATTTTTAAAAGAAAATAAATTTAAAAAAAACAGCAACATATTTTTCAGCAAAATGATCCCGAAATTTCTGAAACATTGTTTTTCCAGGACTTAAAAAAAATCTTTTTTAAAAAAGATTCCGCTACATCTTCTTTTCTGTTATCTTATTTGTTACAGACGCTCCTTCTATACAGAAGATTATTGCGACCTACGCTTAACTTCTGTACCCAAACTTTTTTTCTCTTAAAGTAAGCGTTTATGAACACCAATAAATCGTATAAATGGTGTAAATGTGAAAGTGAAATCAATCAATCTGTGATCTTAAGTCACTGAAGTCCAGCATTTCATTTGAAAAGTACAAAACTATTGAGTAACCTTTTAATAATTGTATGTGTGTGTACGCATCACAGTTTATTAAATAGTTCAATTGTTTTTACAAATCATAAAGGATCATCATTTTTGTAACCAAAATCTAAGGAACTGGAGGTCAGTGGTCACATTTTTAAGGGGTAGGGTGGGGGCCCAAAATAGCAATGTAGCACCCCAACAGTTTGAAGCATTTTTATTTTGATATAGCGCATACCATGCATATATATAATTAACCACGTTTTTATTAAACTGCTTCCGTTCATTTTTGTCTGTTTGTCTTTTTGTCTGTCCGCATAATTTCAGATTTTCCAGCGTAAAATTATACCACTTCTGGTGGTTCTCGATATCTCTAAATTTTACCACAAATAGATCTTGGATGACAATGCATTGTATCAAACTCTCAGATCGATCGAATTTACCGTAATTAAATTAATGTATTTTTAGTTTATCTGTATATAGTATAAACTGGAAGTTACTTCAGCAATGTTTTACTTGTTGTCGTTGACATTCACGTGCCGAAATCACCCCGTGACCAGATACCCGTGGTATTAAAACGTTGGGCGGGCGCTTATGAGGTGTTTGCAGTGGCGTCGCTAGGGGGGTGCGGAGGGGGCGGGCCGCCCCGGGTGACACCATCAGGGGGGTGACACCAGACCGTAAAAATCTATATATTCCCCTTATTTGGCACTGGAAAACTCGGAGGATTTCTATGGGTTAAATCATGAAGGGGTGACACCATGAGCTACCGCCCCGGGTGACACCATGAGCTACCGCCCCGGGTGACACCAACCCTAGTGACGCCTCTGGGTGTTTGGTAAACAAAATAAATAGAGGTAAAAGAAATATTTAAAAAAAACAACACTTTTATAAATGGACTAAAGATAGGAAAATAAATTAAAACTTCAAGTACTTAAGTTTAATTTTAGACTAAAAACGTTGGGTGGATGCTTCAAAATCCTATTCTAATTTAGAAACACAAAATAAAGACAGTTGTTTGGTATAAAAATTAAAGATTTATAATGTAGAAAGCAAAAGAGAGATCTATAAGTGAGAGAATGAGGGAATCACATATGTAAAACCTCATGAGCACCCGCCGTAAACAAGGTAAGGGTTAGCCTGACCGGACGTAACAAAACAGCGAACGTTTCGGCAAAGAGCATTTTTCAACGAACATAATACAATACACAAATAAAACGAAAATAAAAATAAAAAATAAAATGAAGAAACTTAGCTGCGGTGAAATCCAAAGTATCCACTTTCTTGGTCAAATTAAACTAAACTACTTGAACTTAATTTTTAATTTATTTTCTTCTTTATAAGGGGCCGTCCATACAGTACGTGACGCTATTTTTTTAAAAACAATTTTTAACTCCCACGTCCCCCCTGTTACAAACTGCTAGAAATCTCGGACCCCCCCCCCCCTTTAAGTACGTACAACTTTCGTACAAAAATATTTTTTTTAATTAACAGAATAATTAAAATGTAACATAAAACAACGTGACGTAACACATGGCCGGACACCCCCCTTCCCCTCTGTCACAAAATGTCACACTTTCTTACACCCCCTCCCCCTCTGGAGCGTGACACACTTTATGGACAATGGACGGTCCATTAGTCCCTTTATAAAAAAGTGGATTTTTAAAAACCCTTTTTTAAAATCTTTATTTATTTTACACTGTATGGGCCTTTGTATTAAATATTATAACGGTTTACTTGATCTTTTTTGTTTAAAAGTTAATTGCCGTTTTAAAAATAATAAATTGGTGTAATTGAAAAACTCTATAACGATTGAATTATTATAGCTTTAGAGATGACATGATATGTGATTTTTTTTAACGAGTCAGTTCGTAAATATAGTCAATTTATTGTTCTGAAACTTATAGTGAAAGCAAACTTACTTTTCATTTAGAATTTAGACTTATCTGTTTATTTTTCATTACAAATGAAGCTGTCTTTTTTTTTTCTTTTAAAGAAAAAATAAGAACTATCATGGAATGTAAATTGATTTTTAAAATTTCACAAGAGTTGTCGAATTGTTATCTAGAGATGTATGGGGCGATTAGGGATTAAGGTAAGGGCGGATTAAACAATAGGTGAGCTTAGACAGAAAAATCCGGCTTTAGTTTTTTTGGAAAATATTTTTTTACGTTTCATATGTTATAAACCCTCGGGGTATTTCCTACTTGACTAAGTCCAAAAACTATAGTATTTCAGTGGCGTAGCTAGAGCTTTTGCCGCCCGGGGCGGTCTTTAATATGCCGCCCTTTTAGGGGGCCGCCCATAAATAATGTCACGCACCGTTCTTTTTTTTTCTTTTTTTTTTTTTTT
>MUZC01000248.1:450706-462231 GCA_002072015.1 Radix auricularia
ATTCTGCGAATGTCGAAATTCCACGCTAAAACTGTCGTGGTGATATTAATAGTAGATCTACATATTTTCGAACCAGCGGTGATGTGTTGCTGTTTTTTTGTGCAGTTTTCTTATAAAAGCGACATCTGTGACGTATACAGCTTAATTTTCCAAACAAATATCGTTACCCTTTTTTGAGTGATTTTAAATTTTTAAACGGTTTTGCGTTAGTTAAAAAAACACTATATAATAAAACAAATGTTGCACGAATCCATTAATTAAAACTCAAAATTAAGATTCTTTTTGTCTCACCATGGTTAAAAAAAAAGAAAAGGGGCAGTTTCTGGAAATGACTTTAATATTTAATTTACCCACAAACGCCGCCCTTTGAATGAGTGCCGCCCGGGGCGGACCGCCCCCACCGCCCCCCCCCTAGCTACGCCACTGTAGTATATGCTTGCTTTCCCCCATCTTTTTGTGTTTTTTTAAGTGCAGCAAAATATAATTAGTGTATTACATGTAGTATAATCTCCATTCATTAAAATTTCAAAGGCTTATGATAGATTGAAGCATTTTAGAAATCGGATTTCGCATCACTGACACTCCCACATCATGAGTGCAGTGTGCACGCGTTTATAAATTTGCGCAGAGCTCCAATTGCCACTTATCATAGCAGAGGTGGTTGACGTCATCCAAAGAAGAGAAAGTCTTCTTGTTTTTCTTTTTTAGTCGTCTTTTGGGCCGTCCATAAATGACGTCTCGCACCTAGGACAGAAAAGGGGGTTACATACATTTATGACGATGTGTGACGAGGGCGAGGGAGGGAGTTTGAGAAATGTGACGTCACATCAAAACTAGCAACTTTAAATAAAATTGCCACTTAAACATATTTTACGACGTTTATATGACATCACGCGTGTTACGATATTAGAGTGCAACGTTACGCTAAGTACATACTTAAAGGAAAAAAAATTTATTTGAAACGTGCTCTTTTTCTAAAAGAAAATACGGATTTTATTGGGGGAGGTGGGGTAAAACTTTTTGACGTCACATTGGAAAGGGGGGGGGGGGGGTCAAACTTTTTGTGACGACGTGGGTCGAGGGGTGAGGGAAGTAGAAAATCGGCAAAAATCGCGTGAAGTCTGTTTTTAACTGCTCTTGTTTTTTAAAAATGTATTTTATTTCATTTTATATTTTGCGTTCGATTAAAAGGGTGGAAATAAATGAATTCCAAAATTATTATTATTTTTTTTTAATTTAATAAAAAAAATAATAAAATATAAATAAAACAGTTTAAATGTTTTTCAAGATTTAAGTTTCCAGATCGATAATTCAGAATTCGCTCTCTTTCAGGTCACGTGATGGCTCCTCGCAACTTGTGCCCTGTATTAGCAGTGCTGGTTGCTATCCTTGGGCACAGTGCACACGCCGAGGTTCACTGCTCGAATCCCCCACCGGGAATCCAGAAAATGACCAGAGGTGTGGACATCACCAAGCTTGACCTGGTTCCCATTGACATCATTGGCACCAATGGTTTTAAGAGCCCGATCATTCATTTCTCTTGCAACAGAAATCGGACGTGGAGAAGTCCAGAAGGTCGAGACTACCAACTTCCTGATCAGGTTAGGTTAACGCATAATTAATTTTTAAGACACTATTTACTTATAGATACCAGATAGATGGTTCGGGTCTTTTGAAAATATGCTAAAGAGGTCCCAAGAAAGTGCAACGGCCAAAAAAAAAAAAAAATACCGAAAAGGTTTACTGGATTTCCTAGAAATTTATTTTTTTTAATTGAAAAAAAAAAAACCGAAAAAATATCAGTATTTCGTCAATTTCTCGCCAACCATAAAGTCAATCGGGTTGAAACAAACGCCAAACAATAGCTAATAATATTTAGAACAATATTTGAGAAAGAATTCTTTTTAAATCCCTTTCCGTTAGATTCCCGTAATTTTAGCAGCAATTTGTAGATAACGATTTTTGTTTTTTTTTTGTTTAGTTTCAAAATTAGTGATAGTTAATGGGGATTTCCCGCTTTGTGAATGCATATGTGAGATTGTCGCGTTATTGACACATTTGTGTGATGTTGCTTGAGGGAATATGACGTCATGTTGTGTTTAGTTTCAGAATTACTTATTTGAATCGACTTTTAATGTAATCCAGAATGATTTTTCTTGAATAAAAAATAGGCAACTCCTTGTTGGAAATTGGTTTTAAATACTCATTCAAGTTTTTATTACTTGTTTAAATTTCTATTGTGAATATTAAAAAATATTATACCAATTAAAAAATATATTAAAAATATATATACTTTAAACTTTATAATAATTACTATTGAGGAGTAAATTCCAAGCTTAGGGGCCGTTCATAAAGTACGTCACTCTACAGAAGGGGAGGGGGTGTAAGAAAGTGTGAAAGGGGGAGGGGGTACGGCCCTGTGTGACGTCACTGTATTTTATATTAAATTTTAATTATTTTGTTAGTAAAAAATTATTTTTTTTGCGAAAATGTGACATTCTTTATGGGATGGGGGGGGGGGTCCAAGATTTGTGACAGAGGGAGGGGTGAATTAAAAAATGGTTAAAAATAGCGTGAAGTAGATTATGGACGGCCCCTTATCTCACAGCGTCGATTGTTCCCCCTTTATTTCTCCACCAGAAATCAAATGTAGCCAATTATTTTATACGGCACAATACGGGGCGGATTCTACTATAAAACAAAACAAATCACATTATATTAACAAACTTATTTATAAATTTTTTATTAAAAAAACAACAACATTTCATAACTTGTTTCCAGATTTGGCACATGACCACGATGCCAGGCGGATGGCTTTCAGCCGAGGCAAAGCTCTACAAGAATCACAACGACGTCCGCCGCTCCATGACGGCCGAGGTGGGGGGCGAGGGCCCCATCTGGAAATTTGCCTTCTCCGGGAGCTACTCCTACAAGAAGATGCAACACGCCATCACCAACACCTCCAGGTACGTGTCCGACATCGCGTCCTTCGAGTCAGCTGTCCGCGCCGACGTCGTCCCGTCGTGGGTGCTCCAGGTCGACACGTTCGCCCAGATTTTCATTGACCAGATGATCACCGGAAGCTACGAGACGAACCCGAGGCCTTACAACAGATTCGTCAACCAATTCGGTACACACTACTTCTCCACGGCGAACTTCGGGGGGTACATCAAAGTTTTGGCGGAAACGACCACGGAGTACCTGTACTCGAGGTCAGAGAGGGAGGCCAAGGCCAACGCCAAGGCATCCTTTCTAAAGGTCATTTCTGTTCACGGGGGTCATGTTTCGGGCTCGACAACTGTCGACGAGCGTTTCACCAGCGCGTCCACACAATCGATCAGATACTATGGCGGAGACACTAACCTCCTGGCGCAGAACGGCATTCAACAGTGGCAGCCAACTGTGGCCAGAAATCCTTGGTTGTTCTCTGG
Source organism: Radix auricularia (assembly GCA_002072015.1). Classification (NCBI taxonomy): domain Eukaryota; kingdom Metazoa; phylum Mollusca; class Gastropoda; family Lymnaeidae; genus Radix; species Radix auricularia. The sequence continues at coordinate 454,138 of MUZC01000248.1, forward strand.
GGAGTTAAAACCCATTAGCGACCTCATAACTGATGAGACAAAACAAGCCGGGATGGTCAAAGCCGTGGGTAACTACGTCATGAGGAGCCACCTGGACGAGTTAGAGCGGCTCATCAACACGGCAAGGGCTATGTCCAACGACGCTGTGCTTCTTACTCTCCAGGCGAGGATCGCAGCGCTGAAAGGAACGGCTGAGCTGGTCGAGGCGCAAGTGGACGCGTTGAAGAACGACGTAGAGGCGAATGTGATTGTCCCCGATTGGTTCACCTTCAATACGGAGCTCTGCTACAAGTGGAGAGCCGATGGGGACTCGGGTCAGTGTGGCGGGGGAGCGGCGAACCTGCTCTGCGCCAAGCCCAACGCCATGACCCCCGAGTACAGGGACGACACCGATGGCAGGAGCGGCGGCTGCCAGATGCAGTGGGGAATCAGGTCCGTGGGGGCCCCGTCGTGGTTCAGTCAGGTCCGTGTGTGTTACCAGTGGTACCCCGACGGCAACGGGGGCCAGTGTGGGGGACCCTCTCGCCTGCTCTGCGCGAGCATCAACGACTTCTCGCCGGAATACAGAGACGACACGGACAGTAGAAGTGGTGGCTGCAGAATGTCTTGGAAGATTGAGGTGCCCAGCTCCGCCCCTCTCTGGCTGCGGACATCAAAGATTTGCTTCTCGTGGTACCCGGATGGCGACGGTGGTCAGTGCGGACCAGCGCCGTCTCGAAATCTGTGTGCAGTGGCCAATCAGTGGACCGAATACTATCGTGATGACACAGACAGGCGGTCCGGTGGCTGCAGAATGAGCTGGGGAATCAAGACAGTTTTTTAGCACCCTGACTTCTGAAATAACATGGGGATCATCTATATCTGACGTTATGCAAATTTTGAAACATTCCGCCCAGGTCAAACATGTATCCATTTTAACATTTGCACGTATTCGTGAACTCTTTTCCTTCATGAGCAAAGTCATTTCTATTTACATATAGATCTATCAATCACATTGCATACATTTATAAAGAATGCTGGCCGGTGCAATTTTTGGGCGTCTCAATTACATAAAGTATTAACTCTTCTAACGCATGCCTTTATTGATGAAATAAAATTGTTACACATGTAATTATCTCTTCAGTGTTATGTTTAGCTTTTTGTGTGTCTTGCATGCAACCACTCCAACAGCTTATTGCATAGGCGGCTGTCTGGGGGTACTTTTAAAAAAAAGTTCTTATGACGAGTTCGATAAACAAATTCCAATAGAATAAAATATTAAGAGTAAGAGTAAAATAGAAAATAATTGGGGGTGGGGGCAAAGACCAAAAAAAAAAAAAAAAAAAAACTTCAATAAAGCTCGGGGAGGGAAGGAAACGTTTGAGATACGCACTCCAGTCACTCTTACTACGGCAATATATATTTCAATGTCGTTTTTAAAAGAAATTCACTGACATCCATGCATTTTCTAGTTAATTTAATGTGACCGATGCCGCGCAGCAGATAGAAATTACCGTCCAGCCAATATTGATAATGATTATATAATATATGTGTTTCTAGCGTGTAAATTTTTTTGGGGGAAAATGCATTTCCATAACAGTTTTTCGCTTTTGCCTATGGACCAGCGAACCTATTAGAGGCAAGATTGTTGACAACATATACTCCAAATTATTTTTTTCAAGCCTAAGATACGCTTTTCAAAGATCCGACTTAAAATAAAACAAATATATCTTCGGTCTAACAACTTGTAAACTCGTTCGGTTAAAATATTGATATTTTAGCGAAGGAAAAAAAGACTCTCTCAACCCTTAAAATAAATAAATAAATTTTAAAAAACTAAGAAAAAAAAACAACAAACAAACAAACAAACAAAAAAAAAAGAAAAAAAGACAAAAAAGCAAACAAACAAACACACAAACCAATGCCCGTATATGTTTTTGCCACAGAGTCAAAGGATTTTTGTGTTACAACAAATTTAGAGACAGTCCACCCTTCGACACCTTGATAACCGGAGGCGGATCAACATTTGCACGGGGCCCCTGGGGCCCGATCCAGCCAACTTTATTATACAATGTAATAATAAGTTTGGGGACCTTAATTCATCGGGGGCCCCTGGCTTTAGCCTAGTCAGCACCCCCCTAAATCCGCCATAGTTGATAACCATAGATAAACGTAGGACGCAATAATCTTCTGTATAGAAGGAGTGTGTGTAACAGATAAGATAACGTTGTTTCTTGCTTCGGTAGACCAGTTTTATGTTAAAGTAAAGCTCTACATCAGTTGTTCCCAAATTTGTTTGACCCTTGGACCCCTATTTTAGTAAAAACTTGACAACGGACCCTCAAATGAAAAACTATTTTTTAAAATGCATGTTGCAAAAATTACAAATCCAAAAAAAGGAACATTTGGATGAAGAAGTATTGATGGAAATTATAACTTGTGTTAAAAATATATATATATTTTTTAATGACTTGCATGGATGAACGTTGTGCTATTTTATGAATGTACTAGAGGCAAGATTGTACTTAACAACTTGCCAAACTTTCATGCTTCTACTACACGGGAAATAGGTGAATTAGTGATTTTCAATTTTTATATAGCTCTTATAGGGAAAAAAAAACGTGGGCCCCTGGACCCCAGAAAGTAATAATTTAAATATATTTTCGTCTGTTATAATTTGGGTAATGTACTAAACAATATCCTAAAATGTCATGCTTCTGCCTACTCGGGAAATAGGAGAATTAGTTATTTTCAATTTTATATACCTCAAATAACGGGGGAAAAACTTTTTGGGCCCCCGGCCCCCATGAGTGAGAATTTATGGAACGATTGCCATTATTGTCGGGAGAGTATGCTCAAGAATTTCCAAAAGTTTCATGATTTTACCTACACGGTAAATTTGAGAATTGGTGATGAGTAAGTTTTTAATATATGGAAAAAACTACATTTGGGCCCCCGGCCCCCCAATGAGTGGGAAGTATAAAATAATTTTTTGCAAATTAGCGTTAGGAGAGTGTACTTAACAACTTCCCAAAGTTTCATTCTTCTACCTACACGGGAAATAGTCGAATGGGGGATTTTCAGTATTTATATAGCATATATTAGTAAAAAAAAAAAAAAAGAACTACCTTTGGGCCCCCGGCTCCCAGTAAGTGATAATTTAAATATTTTTTCTCCTGTTAACACTGCGGGGTTGTACTCAACAATTTCCAAAAAGTACATGCTTCCACCTAATCAGAAACCTGATCTTTCTTAAGACGTGATTGTATTTCGTTGCTTACATTTTGTTAATTTAGCCCACTTAAGAAAAAGTACATTTGGGCGCCCCGGCCCCACATAAGTGTGATAATTTTATTATTATTATTTTATTGCCATTATTGCCAGGAGAGTAATTTCCAAACGTTTCATGTTTTTACGACACGGTACATTGGAGAATTAGTGATGAGATTTTTTCTAAAATAAGAAAAAAACATTTGGGCCCCCGGCCCCCAATGTGTGGAAAGTTTGAAATTATTTTTCGCAAATTAGCGTTAGGAGAGTGTACTTAGCAACTTCCAAAAGTTTCATTCTTCAACTTCTACCTACACGGGGAAATAGTAGAATAGGTGATTTTCAGTATTTATAAAGCGTATATAATAGTATATAAGTATATATTTTAAAAAACTACATTTGGGCCCCCGGCTCCCCATGAGTGGGAAGTTTAAAATTGTTTATCGCAAAATATCGTCGGGGTAGCGTACTTAACAACTTGCCAAAGTTTAATGCTTATGACTTTCCGTGAAATAGGAGAATGAGTGATTTTCAGTATTTATATTATATAGTTCATATAAGGAAAAAAACTACATTTGGGCCCCCAGGCCCCAGAAAGAGATAATTTAAATATATTTTTGCCTGTTACCATTGCAGAAAAGTACTTAACAATTTCCTAAAATTTCATGCTTCTGCCTCCTCGGGAAATAGGTAATTTGTTGATTTTCATTTTTTATATAGCTCAAAGAAGGAAAAAAACGTTTTTGGGCCCCCGGCGCCCATGAGTGTAAATTTATGGAACAAAACCTATTTAAGAACCTTCCCCATATGATTTTGTGTACATGTACCAAATTTCACTTTACTGGGTTGTCTGTATCTTGAGTTAATAGGGAACAGACAGACAGACAGACATACGGACAACAAATGCGTCTTATATATATACTAGAGGCAAGTACCCGGCTTCTCACGGGTTTTAAATGAGGTTTTCTGTAGAAGCGTACTATACTGTTTATTTGCATGAAGTAAAAGGGTACATTTATCTTAAAGCAATTTGATGGACAACATTTTTGGCAGTTTTATTTTGAGTGTGTACACAAAGATTTTACTCTTTTCCCACTCTGGAGCAAGTCAAATACAATTGCCCATGAGAAAAGCATAGTGTCTGCTAGTCTATGCCAGCAATCCCAAGAGACTGGCGCACCAGTTATGACTGCTTCATCTTCGTAGTGTACTTAACAACTTTCCAAATTTCCATTATTCTTAATAGTAGAATTAAAGATTTTCAATTTTTATATAGCTTATATGAGTAAAAAAAGCAACACTATATCTTGGAACCAGGCTCCCAATAAGTGTTATAAATATTTTTTTCGCCTGTTACCATCGCAGAAGTGTATTTAACAACTTTCGAAAATTTCATGCCTCTACCTACTCGGACATAGGAGAATTAGTGGTTTTTAAAATTTATAAAGCCCATGTAAGGAAAAAACGTATTTGGGCCGCCGGCCCCACATGAGCAGAAGTTTTAATATTTTTCTTTGTTAATTTTCGTCGTGAGTGCCTCCTCTACAAATTTCCAAACTTTTATGCTTCTACCGTCACCTAAAATTAGAGAATACGTGATGAGTCTGTTTTTATATCAGAACAAATACATTTGGGCCCCGCCCCCAGGGGAGTGAGTTCTTTTTACTCCTCTTACCATTGCGGATATGTATTGCTCAACTTCCCAAAGTATCATGCTTCTACCTAAACGGGAAATAGGAGAATTAGTAATTTTAACTTTATATATCCCTCATATAAAGAAGAAAACTACATTGGGCCCCGGCCCCCATAGAGAGATAATTTAAATATTTTTTCACCTGTTACCATTGAATATGTGTAATACAGCTCATTTAAGGAAAAAAATACATTTGGGCACACCAGCCCCACCCTGAATAAGAGTTAAAAATACCTTTTCTGCATTTTTGTTGGGAGAGTGTGCTCAATAACTTCCAAAAGTTTCATTTCTTTACGTATACGGTACATTTGAAAATAAGAGATAAGACGGTTTTTAATATAAGAAAAAAATACATTTGGGACCCCAGCCCCCAAGAGTTTGAATTTTAAAATTCATTTTTGCAAATTAGCGTCGGTCGAGTGTACTTAACAACTGGCCAAACTTTCATGCTTCTACCTACGCGGGAAATAGGTGAATTAGTGATTTTCAATTTTTATATAGCTCATAAAGGGGAAAAAAACATTTGGACCCCTGGACCCCAGAAAGTGATAATGTAAATAAATTTTCGCCTGTTATACTTTGGGAAATGTACTAAACAATAGTTATTTTCAATTTTATATACCTCTAATAACGGGGGAAAAACGTTTTGGGGCCCCCGGCCCACATGAGTGGGAATTTATGGAACGATTGCCATTATTGTCGGGAGAGTATGCTCAAGAATTTCCAAAAGATTCATGAATTTTTAATATAAGAAAAAACTACATTTGGGCCCCCGTCCCCTAATGAGTGGGAAGTTTAAATTTCTTTTTTTGCAAATTAGCATTAGGAGAGTGTACTTAACAATTTCCCAAAGTTTCATTCTTCTACATATACGGGAAATAGTCGAATGGGGGATTTTCAGTATTTATATAGCGTATATTAGTTTTAAAAAAATATTAAAAAACAACTACATTTGGGCCCCCCGGCTCCTCGTGAGTGGGAAGTTTAAAATTCTTTCTCGCAAACTATCGTCGGGGTAGCGTACTTAACAACTTGCCAAAGTTTCATGCTTCTACCTATCCGTAAAATAGGATAATTAGTGATTTTTAGTTTTTATATATAGTTTATATGAGGGAAAAAACTAAATTTGGGCCCCCAGCCCCCAGAAAGAGGTAATTTAAATATATTTTTGCCTGTTACCATTGCTGATCTTTCTTGAGAAGTGATTGTATTTCATTGTCTACATTTTGTTAATATAGCACACTTAAGAAAAAGTACATTTGGGCCCCTGGCAATGAGTGGGAAGTTTAAAATTGTTTCTCGCAAAATATCGTCGGGTTAGCGTGTGTTGAGTACAATTTCCTAAAATTTCATGCTTCTGCCTCCTCGAGAAATAGAAAAATTGTTGATTTTCATTTTTTATATAGCTCAAATAAGGAAAAAAAAGTTGTTGGGCCTTTTTTATTAGGGAACAGACAGACAGACAGACAGACAGACCTACAGACAGACGGACGGACAACAAATGCGTCTTATATATATATAGATATATATATATATATATATATATACGAGGTTGACTGGGCAACAGGTAGGAGTTCTTTTTTTTGCAAATTAGCATTAGCAGAGTGTACTTTCCCAAAGTTTCGTTCTTCTACATATACGGGAAATAGTCGAATGGGGGATTTTCAGTATTGATATAGCGTATAAAGTAAAAAAAAACAACAACTACATTTGGGCCCCAGGCTCCCCCATGAGTGGGAAGTTTAAAATTCTTCCTCGCAAAATATCGTCGGGGTAGCGTACTTAACAACTTGCCAAAGTTTCATCCTTCTACCTATCCGTAAAATAGGATAATTAGTTATTTTTAGTTTTTTTTTATATAGTTCATATAAGGGAAAAAACTAAATGTGGGCCCCCAGCCCCCAGAAAGAGGTAATTTAAATAAATTTTTGCCTGCTACGATTGCAGAAGTGTACTCAACAATTTCCTAAAACTTCATGCTTCTGCCTCCTGGAGAAATAGAAAAATTGTTGAATTTTATTTTTTATATAGCTCAAATAAGGAAAAAAAGTTTTTGGGCCCCCGGCGCCCATGAGTGTGAATTTATGGAACGAAACCTATTTAAGAACCTTCCCCATATGATTGTGTGTACGTTTACTAAATTTCACTTGACTGGGTTGTCTGGATCTTGAGTTATTAGGGAACAGGCAGACAGACAGACAGACAGACAGACAGACAGACAGACAGACACACGGACAACAAATGCGTCTTATATATATATATAGATATAGATATATTAGGGCTGTTATCGATTAAATTAAATTTAATCGTTAACTTTTGAAAAATTACCGATTAATGAATCGATAATTTTGTTAAAGCTAGAAATAAAGTTGTATGACGTCATTAAACTGAAAATTTCAAGGGAAGTAATAAAAACAAGCAATTCACATTTTTATTAAGTTATTTTTAAAACATTATTAACAATAAAAATAAGTTAAATAACGTATTCAAATTTAGGCACTTGAATGAAAATTTCTAATAAATGTTAAAATATAAAAGTAATACAGCTATATAGACATTGTTTGATGATTAACAAAAAGATAAAAAATCATCTTTTTACCCCAAGTTGTTCAAAAGTCATGATTTTTTTCTAAGACCTCATAACCACTTTTTCACTAGGTTGTTTTCCTTCACACTTTGTGCCATTATATGGCATTTTTAAAATGCCCATAACATAAGCATTTAATTTAATTTAAAAGATATAATATTGGTAGGAGATATATTTAAATATAAGTAGTTCGATATAATGTCTATGAATTTAAATTTTATTATTGATAAATAATTAAAAATAATGTTGTTTTTTTTATATATCATTGTCCTTATAAAACAGGTTATTTTAAAGTTTACGCACTACAATGATATCAACAGCGAAGTTTGTACATAAAAAAAAAAAGAAAAAGAAGAAAAAACCAACAACAAAAAACTATTTTAAATTATTTATTACTAAATCGAATAATTTATTTGAAACATTGCTTTAATTTTAATCACTATTTTATCGATTAAAATAATTTTAATCGATAAAATAAATTACCGATTAATCGAGAAATTAATCGGTAAGTTCCGCAGCCCTTATATATATATATATATATATATATATATATTTCTATATTTCT
>MUZC01000248.1:463901-475981 GCA_002072015.1 Radix auricularia
TAGATAGATAGATAGATAGATAGATAGATAGATAGATAGATAGATAGATAGATAGATAGATAGATAGATTGATAGATAGATTTATGTCCGGATTTGTGAGTATTAACTGAGAATCCCCACGACCACCAATTTCCTGTTGGTTTCTAATTTTATTAAATCCTTTATATTAACTTGTGGTGTCTGGACCCTTGCTTGCCGAAAAATTTTTGGATCGATCTTTAACCAACTTCCTCGTAAGCTAGCGAGCTGAAATTTTGCAGGCAGGCTCATACCGATATTAAAATGAAGTATCGAAATTTCAGATCGATCGAATGTACTATAATTGAATTATTGAATTTTTATATTTTATGTATCTCTATGTATCATGTTATTTTTTAGCGCATTTTCGAGATGTCGAAATCGCTATTGCACCCGTTTTGTCCGTCCGTCCGTCATCACCCTTGATCACAGCATCCATAAGTCCTAGACCCATGATGTATATATGTTTTTTGTATGCCCTGACCTGCCATTTGTGCATCAACACTCAGTTACTCGATCCGTTAAAAAACCCCGTTAAAACTACCAAAAAATATTTCGAATCGAGAGGTAACACTAGCGCAGGGAACGGCCGCCATTGCCGGAAGTCGAATGCATAATTCTTCAAGCATTGAAGAGTGGTGCGAAAGGGTGCAAAAGAATTAGTTGTTTTTTTTTGTTGACGTCATTAGAATATGTGTAAAAGTTTAGAGAGTTTTACGTCATCATTTGTGGTGACTTGTAGTTGGATGAAAGAGAAAATAATTTTTTTTTTAAATGTAAAGAAATGACTTTTAAATAAAAAAATGTCAGGTATATTCATTACACAAGAAAATTCATAAAAATATGTCTAAAATCTAAACACAATTACTGATAACTACATAATTCTGATATCTAACATAAGTACTGATACATAATACGAAAATGCGCTAACACGTCCTGAATTTCAATAGGTACCAGGCTTAACATGATTTTTTTAGATAGTGTCCTGGTGCGTACTATGTTCAACAACATTTTCCTGTCAAGCAATAAGGTGCGCAAAAATGGACACTATTTTTAAAAAATATGTTCACGATCGGTGCGCATTATATTAAACACGTTTTACGAGATATAACTAGAATTTATATATTTTTGGATTATTTTGCCCTGCGTATTATAATGAACATCCTTATATACTCTGGTTATGTCTAGTATATGAAGGATTAATAGTAAAAAACTTTTTTTTTAAAACTGTTTTTTAAAGTTTATGATAATAGTCTACCACGTTTTTATTAACTTGCTTTCGTTCCTTTTTATCTGTTTGTCTGTCCGAAAAATTTCAGACTTTCCAATCGAATGTACCGTAATTAACTTAATGCACTTTAGTTTATCTCTTTATTATATATCATCTGTATTCGTCTGCCATTGTTTACACCCACTTGCAAACCGTGCTCACGCCAGCAATTGATGAACACATCCTCGTGTATAAGGGGAGTTCAGTCAGTGAAGAAAAAATATGACCACTTCTGATGGTCCTAGTACTCCTAGAGATCTCAAAATTTTACCTTGGATAAAAATAAATAGAGGTAAGAAAAAAGAAAAAAACAACACTTTAAAAAATAATTAATTCGACTAAAAAGAAGAAAATAAAAATAGAGGTAAAAAAAAAATTTTTAACACCACGTTTTTATAAGTGGACTAAAAAGAAGAAAATAAATTAAAACTTATAAGTTCAAGTACATTAATTTAATATGACTACAATTGGGGGGGGGGGGGCAGTGTGGGTGCTTGGAAATCCCATTCTAATTTAGAAATACACCACAAAGATAGGTGTTTGGTATAAAAATTAAAGATTTAAAGGCAAAAGAGAAATCTATAAATGAGAGAATGAGTGAACTGCATGTATAAAACCTCATAAGCTCCCAACGATTAATTTCTCGATAATATATATATGTGTGTGTGTGTGTATGTGTGTGTGTGTGTGTGTGTGATCGAGAAATTATATGTAGGGAGGGGAAGGTAACAACAACCGCAGTGCGCATATCTTATGTTATATGTTGCATATCTCGAACAATACGTCATTAGAATTGAGACTACATCGGATAACATTTTTTTACTAGGATAAATTATATCAATATCATGTTTGATTCATTATGTTGTTTTTCCCCATGAAAATTTACGAAAACGTATAGATTTGTAGGTGGAACTAACACCTCTTAAGTATTTCATGATTATAAGGGGTCTTCGGGTTATCTGTTAATTCGTTAACGACGTAGCCCGGATTTCAGTGTAAGTCGGAACATTAATATATATATATAGAGAGAGAGAGAGAGAGAGAGAGATATAGATATATATATATATGATTTAAATATTTAATTAATGTACTTTATGTATGTAAGGTGCTATAACTATAAAGAAATATAACAGTTAATGACCAAAAAAAAAGAGAAAACTATTCCTTTTTCCACGTAAATTAAACGAAATATTATTTTTTTTTAAAAGAGCGAACAAATCCTTACCACATGAATTAGAGTAAATATTAATTTTAAAAAGACGGAATGACGCGTAATATTATTTTAAAATAACCACAAAAAAAAAAAAGGTAAGTCTAGGCCGCGTAACTTGCGGCTAAAACAAGGACTCCCGCAGTTCTAAGTTAGACTGTATAATTTATTAATTTCAAGAGTTATGGGTCCTACTAATAACTAAATGCAGAGGGCGCCCTTAAACATCTTCCGTTGGCAGCCATCTTTTAACCACCGCCGAAAGTGTAATTTATAACAAATTACTCTGATTATCTCTTAATTTGAAATTCATTTGATACAAGAAATGGCACAGTATATACAGGTAGTCGAGGACGAAAGTGATGAGCCTGTTGAGATACCAAGTGAACCTGATGGCACACTGTTATTGACCACGCTTTCCGCTCAATTTCCTGGAGCTTGCGGTTTGAAATATCGAAACCCCGACTCCGGAGCTTTCCGTGGTATTCGTCTGGCTGATGGTGTATTGCATCCCCCAGATGGAGTTTGGGGCAATTTTCAATACTTAGCAGTATTCCCTAAAGGTAGTTTGTATATTTGTTGTTTACATGCTAAAATTAATAGTAACAGATTAGATAATATAGGCACTTCAGTAAAAAAAAATATTAGCATTAAAATAATAAAAAACCAGGCTAAAACCTATATTTCCGACCGGAGCGTCGCGTCTCTTCCCGTTGCTATGAAGGATAGTTGTTATTTTAATTTTAGGGTTTGGGTTAGGTATAGCTTTAGAATTTTCGGAAAATTCACGGGGCTCGCACTATTTTTTCGGGCCGGTGACGTGCCATAGTAACAAGATGGCCGCCGATAAGGTCGGCCCGGTCGGAGATATAGGTTTTTACCAAAAACCAATTATGATTGAATAGTTGCAATGCTGCAATAGCATGGCATAGGCACTTTGGAAAAAATTCAACAAAAACAAAATAAATAACTGTAAAAACCTATATCTCCGACCGGGCCGACCTTATTGGCGGCCATCTCGTTGCTATGGTAGGTACTTCAATACTCGTTCGCGCATCGATCTGCGCATGTCGTAAATTTACGGAAAAACTTTTTCAGAATATTTTAATTAGCTCTACGGAGACCCACGAATTAGTCGTTTTACGTCACAGTAATCGAAAAACAAATAAATTTGGGCATCGAGTACGTCAATTAGTAGGTTTCCAGGGACGCTATCACTAATCATGCAACGCAGTATTCGCTGGAGGATTTTCTGTGTCTCTTGCAACATCGTTAAGCTACTAATGTCTTAAATATTCTGTATTTAACTAACATAAGTTACTCGGACTAAAATATAAGTAATAATCATATTAATTTTGTTTGGAAAATCATTGATTTCATCAATGTAGCCGTCCAGTATAAGCGGTAGACCTACATGTATATTTTGAACAAACATCGGCACCGTAAAAAAACAAAGATGGCCGATTTTTTCTTGTTCACCGGCGTGTTAGTTTTCTAAGAAAGACTACTCAGCGCTATACTTAATGCATAATTGCAATCATTTAACATCTGAATAAATACAAATAAAACACATATATTTATTTAAAAATAATGTAAAAGGATGATATCACTTTAATAAAGCCGATATTGATCTATGATGGATGAAAATAAATTGATAAAATTGAAATGAACAACCACTAGTATTAGTAATAATATTAAGGGGTTGTTATACTACACTATACTGTTATTAACTATTAGTATTATAGCAATAGTAATATTAAAGTCAGTTTACAAAGAAATACAGGTCCAATTAACTTTATTAATAAAACATTAGGCACTAATACTATTTATTAGTATATATTATATTAATTAGTTATTCATACTTAGTTATAGTTATATTATTTATAACTTACTTATAACTATTTGGAATGCTATTAATACAGTAATACATGTACTATTAAAATTAATTAAAAGAACATAATTAGAAGTTTTTACTAATGAATAATGCTAAGTCTTAATTGATACTTACCTTAGAATTAATAATGATAATAGTGTTGTAATCTTTTTATTTAATGTTTGATGTTAAACATTTTTTAAATTTCTTACCACCTTCTCTTTACAAAAATGAGGACATATATACAATACATTTGACAAACACTTAAATATTTTTACATATACATGTATTATATAATCAAAAGAAAGAAATGTCAATTAAAACTAATTAGATATTATTACTAAGTAACATAGACATACGTAAAAGAGATAAAAATAATATTTCATTGGAGAACTCTAAATANCTAAATAGCTTGAATTGTCAAATATGTGAATGTGATAATTAAGGCAAGAACGATGACACATGTTATAAATGACATTTAAGTAAATGCGCATATAATAAATAATACAAGTTATATATATACTCAGAAATTGACAGTAAATATGTTCTTATTCTTATTATAATTTGATGAGATACTTAAATCTTCAAATAATAATAGAATTTGATTTTAATTTGAAATTTCAGTAATCAGGAATTGAGGGGGCTGGGGTATTTCCAAAAATAATTTATTGTAACTTGCATTCAGTTTTATTTTTAAGAATCAAATACTTACCATTCAAACATTTAATTATAGTTATTGAATTAAATTTACAATATAACTAATTAATAATGCATTAGGCATGCAACTGTTTGTACTGATTTGAATTTATATATATAAAAAAAACAATTTTCGCCCTTGATTTTCTTCAACAAGCCTCCAAATATATTTTTACAAAATTCAAAATCTTGATATAATTTAAACATTCCTTGATCATTGTTTTGTAAATTGGATTGTGAATGTCTCCTGAAAATTTGATAACAATATCTCTAATATTAAAAAAGTTATGAGGGAAATAGTACAGACTTTTGAAATTGGGGTCACAAGTTTTTAAATAAATTATATAGGTTATATAAGGGGCCCAAAAAATCGACAAAAAAATTCATAACTCCACTTCTATAAAAGATAGAAAGACAAAACAAGTGTTTTTGAAAAGGTCTTAGCAAGCCCTTTAAAATGATATATTAGTTAAGCCTATTGGACTACATTTAAATTTTCTGTCAAAGTACCTAGCTATGGCACGTCATCGGCCCGGAAAAGTTGTGTGAGCCCCGTGAATTTTCCGAAAATTCTAAAGCTATACCTAACCCAAACCCTAAAATTAAAATAGCAACTATCCTTCATAGCAACGGGAATAGACGCGACGCTCCGGTCGGAGATATAGGTTTTAGCCTAAATAACTAATAACATAGTTAAATAGAGCAGATTTTAAAATAAAATTTTAACACTAAGATTGCCAAGATTAAGATTATATTTTTAGGATTTGGGTAAATTATCTTTTAGCGGATCCAGCCGCCATCTTTGTTTATATGCAAACTTCTGAAGCAGTACAACTAACCCTAAACTCTTTATTACCTTCCATTTTGGAAACATTCACTTATAAAAAACCTGTATCTCCGACCGGGCCGACCTTATCGGCGGCCATCTTGTTGCTATGGCACGTCACCGCCGGAAAAGTAGTGCGGGCCCCGTGAATTTAGAGGGGATGGGGAATCAGGGATTCTAAAATTGCGCAGTTTTTTTTAGCTACCGGCAAATTTAAAAAAAAAATTTCACGGGGCTCGCACTACTTGTCTGGCGGTGACGTGCCATAGCAACAAGATGGCCGGAGGATTGGGGGACATTCTAATATTTTAAGTGGTATTTTTTAGCGTTTTTCATAAAAGCAAAATTGTTGTAAAAATGAAGAAAACAATGGGTACTCACCGATCAGGCATCGGAATCACAACAAATTAGATGCCTACTGCCCCAATAAAATTCTATCGCTATACCTAACCCAAACCCTAAAATCTTCAATTTTCCGAAATTCTAAAGCTATACCTAACCCAAACCCTAAAATCTTCCAAAATTCTAAAGCTATACCTAACCCAAACCCTAAAAATCTTAAATTTTCCAAAATTCTAAAGCTAAACCTAACCCAAACGCTAAAATCTTCAGAAATTCTAAAGCTATACCTAACCCAAACCCTAAAATCTTAAATTTTCCGAAATTCTAAAGCTATACCTAACCCAAATCCTAAAATCTTCAATTTTCCGCTGAAAAAAAAATGTCTTCCTACTGATTGAAGCGCACCCAGACAGCGTGGCAGGGTAATTAGCAGCACTCACGTCACTTCTAAATGAGCACAGGAAATAGTTCTTAGATAATACTCATTTACACTTGGGGAAAAAATGAACAGGAGAGCCCCCCCTTCCTTCATCCCATCGTTATTAATGTACATATAAATTCTAATTAAATATTAAATTAGGCCTTAAATATTAAATTAAAATCTCTCCCCTCATGCCCCTCCTCTTTTTGTTTTAATTTATTTACCGAAATCGCGGTGCGCGCAATAATACAAATGCACTTATGAAAATAGACTTATTATTTACGTTTTACCGCAAGGGGAGGTAAGATTCAAGGGAAGCAACTATCCTTTCATAGCAACCGGAAGAGATGCGACGCTCCGGTCGGAGATATAGGTTTTAGCCAAAAACTTACCTAATTTCTCCTAAATTGGGCGGTTTCCGACCTAGCAATATTAAATTACCGTCCACGATGCTGACACCATCTTGGATCCGTACAACGATAATTAGCCAGGATTTGTAGTTTTAAAGTTATGAATTTTCAAATTGTGTTTAAATTTGTCCCAGTCCCCAATGCATTTTACCCCAACATTTTGTGACCTCAATTCTGCTGTTTGCGTCACGCAATTTATCCTCACTTTACTCATGATTTTATTTTCAGGATCAACAATGCTATGAATAAAATATTCTTTCTTTGTTTTATTTTAAAAATATTATTTATTAGATACTTGGATAAATCATTTTTCACTTTTTGAAAAATCTTTGCTGAGTTATACTCCCCTTGTTCAACTTTTTGTCCACTTAAAAATGTAAACAATGTGCATGTGTGTATAGATAATTAAATTTTTCTGTGTACTTTCTTGATGAAATTGGATGTGGGATATATCATTTTAAAGATAATTGGATGCTGAACATTGCTATGTTCTCAAATTTTTTTGTGCTGAATTTCATTAGTAAAATGTAATTAGTTGAGTTACAGTAAATAAACTACATAAATAATATAAATATCGTTTAGATTCGCCACCACTCGCGATTTTAATGGTAACCACTGTTTTCAGCATCCAAATATCTACAAGAATTGATAAAGTCCCATGCCCATCCCCCCAACCTCCCCCAAATTTTCTTTTAATTTATCAAAACAATCACCACATGGTTAGGTACTTTGATACTCGTTCGCGCATCTTTCTGCGCATGTCGTAAATTCACGCAAAAACTGTCATGGCGTTTTTTATTATTGTTTTGCGGTGATAGCGTTACTTTTGAATTTTACGTCACATTTTTCAAAATAGAGAGCTCTTCTTCATTTGTTACGTTTACCGCCTAATTGGTTAGTATTTTGATGCTATTTTTACTGCAAGTTCGATCTCAGCACCAGCACACTATAAATCTATTGCAAAGGGTATGAAATAAACGTTAAAATAAACTTGATCTTAACCGGTACCATCTAAAGGCAATGCTTACGAGTCTCGATGGTTAGGATCGTCACTGCCCTACCTAGGGTTTAACCCCCACTGGAAGGTTTCCTCAGAGCTGGCGTCCAAAAAGCGTTTCCTAATAAATAATTCTTCTTTATGTAACAGTACTATTTATCTTTAGATTTAACAAAGTATCTGTTGTGTTTACAAGTTCGAGTTCACGCATCATGACCTACATTGTCTAAGTGAACTGTCCTCTATAAAAATGTACAAATAATATTAGGAACTCCTTTTGAACCTTCAACTTTGGCTTATGACTAATTAATTTAACCCTGATCAATGGTCAATGGTTAAAAAGATTTTGCACACAGCCACAACTAATGAATGAAACTATTGAAGACATAGTAGTAGTAAGTATGAGTCCCAATGAGGTTGAATGAATAGTAATGGTTGCCAGGGACAACTAGTCTGCACACGGTACATTATGGTATTTTATAATATCAACTATGCAGTGTTTAGCCGTCTAAATTAAGTAAATTATTGAATTAATTCCATAACAGATCTTAAAACTTCAATTATCATACATTTCAATGTTAAAAAGCAAAATAATTGAATATTTGATAAGCATCGGGGACTTCCGCCATTAAAACTTACGTCACTTATGTAAAGAAGGGTCATAACTAGGCCTGTCAACGGGGACCCGGGTACCCGTTGATGAGCAATTACCCGGGTAGTAAAATGGCGCCCGGGTACCCGTGACAATGGTACTGCAATATCGTAACCACCAGTGTTTAAACTGTGGCTCTTATGTGTTCAAATTTCGGCTCAAGAATAAATTATCAAATTAAAATTTTTCGTTTGAAATAAATACTGTGAAATACGTATAAACATGAACATGCTTAAAATGAAATAAGTGTTAAAGGGAAATAAAACACGGTCTGGACAATAAACTACAAAGTATTTTGATATACTTTTTTTTCCAAAGACATGATACAAAAATCATTTAAAACAAAAAGGTTTTTGTTCTTTGAATTGTTCAAGTAAGGAAAATAAAACACAACGCTGATAACTACTATTAACTAGGAAGGGCTCGAAATGACCTTCACATTGACATTGGCTTTGAAATACGCCGCCCATCGTTGTTACAGACAGAGTGAGCCAACCCCCCTCCCCCACCAACCGACGCACACGTGTCTCCACTCCTATCCCCACCACTTAAAAAAAATGTTTCAATCGTTGAATGATTTTCACTATAATAACGAAAATAAATGGTGGGGGGTGGGTCCATCCCCTCAGTATGACACAAAATAGGACACAAG
Source organism: Radix auricularia (assembly GCA_002072015.1). NCBI lineage: Eukaryota > Metazoa > Mollusca > Gastropoda > Lymnaeidae > Radix > Radix auricularia. The sequence goes on from MUZC01000248.1 coordinate 473,269, forward strand.
AGCGATTACTAGGAATGGCTAGAAATGACCTTGGCTTTGAAATACGCATACGCCGCTCATCTATGTTACCCATTGAGACGCGCCAATTTCTTTTATTTTTATCTACCCCCCTCCACACACTAACATATGTCTCCAATCCCATCCCCAACATACTTAAAAAGAAATAAACACCTGCTATATTCTGGGAGGGGGGTACTTTAAAAAAAAATTTTGTATTTATAAAATCATATTTCAATCATTTGAACTATCTGTACAGTATTACAAAAATAAATGCTGGGGGATGGGTCCACTAAGTAGGGGCAAGTCCTGAAACGTTTAGTTAATTAAAACAGTTGTCAGCTACGGCAATGAACTAGAAATAACCCGCCATGTCATCATACCATTAGCAAACCTCCCTCCCCCTTCCCGCTCAAAAAATCACCTTACCACCCCTCTGCTCACTGTTTTTACACCACTGTACTACAGTAGTATTTCAATGTCATCATTTTACAATCCTTGTCTCATATCAAAGTTTGCATTTCCCCAATAAACAAAGCAGTAAAAGGCTAATGGTAGTAATAGCGGGCATTAAAAAAATTACGCAAATTTTGAGGCATTTCGAACGGGTAACCCGGGTACCCGTTCAAATTTTGGACGGGTACCCGGGCAGCATTTTTCAACAATATTGACAGCCCTAGTCATAACACTCAAAATGAAAAAAAGTAATGGCCGACACGTCCTGGGTCGATGCAAATTGGCACAAAGATAGCTCAGTATGGGGTGCTGATGGCGAAATAATACGATTGAGGGGGTATGAAGATTTTAACAAAAAAAATTCGAGTCCAAGATGCCATACATTCACATTTTTATTCTAAAATACTGGTCGATAGAAAATACAAAAGAAACCTATTAAAATGTAGGCCAAAGCTTTGTATCGGAAAAGGAACTCAAATACGTTTTGAAAGTGCCTATTAATTAATGGTTTTACACGCTCCTCGAAAAACTTGAATTCTCCGGCGCCGAATTATATTTCCGATACAAAAAATGTAGTAGTCTCCCTTGGCATACCGAAGTACCTACAATAGCATAGTTACATAGAGCTGATTTTAAAGTTATGCATTTTTAAAGTGTGGTTCAAATTGTCCCAATCCCCAATGATTTTTTTCTCCACATTTTGTGACCTCAATTCTTCTCTGTTCGCGTCATACACTGACGTCTTTGTTTTAACAATGATTTTATTTTCAGGATCAATGCTATAAGTAAAATTTTGTGTTTTTTTATTATTTTTTATTTTTTTGTAGGTAAAAGAACACTACTCATTTTATTTATAGCAAAATGGGACATATTAATTCTTGAAGCCCCAGAAGGTTTTCAATAAACTTCCGCCTCAGTCCCGTAAGGATTTCCCGTATTAAAATCAACCGGTTATGAAATTAAAAAATTTGCGTAAAATCCATTTATAATATTATTGTCATACTGACTTCATTTTTAAGGCTCAGAATGGTTATTTTACGCATCCAAAAGACCGTACTGAGTTTGAAACAATATTTACCTGTAGTTTAGTACTATTATTTTAGTAATAAAGTATAACGAAAACGTATCTTCGAAAAAAAAAACCAGTTAAAACTACCAAAAAACATTGCGAATCGAGCGATAACACTAGTGCCGGCAACGGCCGCCATTGCCGGAAGTCGGATACATCGTTTTTCAAGCATTGAAGAGTTTGTACTTTCCGAGATCTCATTTCTAACAAGATTTGTATCTAGGGACGCATTACGACGCTTTGCGACTTTAAGAGTTAAAAAAAATTACAAGCTAAATCAGACATAGTGCTTTTTTACTTTTGGTTTTGGTTGGAAAACATGAAATTCGCAAAGTTTGTACATTTTTTTGGAAGATGTCATCTTTCTTGATTCTTTACTTTATTGTTAACTCTTCTTGTGCCAAAAAGTTTTCGGGAAACTTCCGCCTCAGTGCCGTAAGAATTTCTCAAATTGCGATCAACCGGTTATGAAATTTAAAAAATTGCGTAAAATCCATTTATAGTATTATTGTCATACTGACTTCATATTTTAGGAAAAGAATGGTTATTTTATGTATCCGAAAGACCGTTTTGAGTTTAAAACTATTTTTACCTACATTTTTTTTAAATTAAAAAAGCCAACACATGAAAGAACACGTGTGGAAATGTAGTTGAATCTATCCACAACAGAATAAACAATATTATCATGTGCCAGAAATCTCGTGATTTTTAAAACAACAAGAGATTTCAACTGATGATATTACCGGCCGTTTTGCACGTTTAGGGAATTAGACAGTTTTGGTCGCTACCTCCAGTTAAGGGTTAACCCTAGAACTTTCATTTCTGTGATGTCCCAGCCGATTAAAACGGCCGTTAGTCAAATCGGCATTATAAATGTGCATTATTTCATTTGCATTTAGTAAGGGGAGATCACTTTTAAGAAATGAATTTCCTTCCTGTTTTCTTATGTTGTCGTTCTTACAATGTATACTTATCGAGTGTTATTTAGTGAATAAAGCAGACTGAAAATTTTTGGAATTTTTTCTGCCTACCAAAATGTCTGGCACTGGAGAGGGTTCACCCGGGTCGGAAAATTAACATTAGATATCTAAATTTAATTTATTAACTCTTAAAGCCCCATAAGGTTTTTGGAAAACTTCCGCCTCAGTCCCGTAAGGATTTCCCGTATTACGATCAACCGGTTATGAAATT
>MUZC01000248.1:477881-491410 GCA_002072015.1 Radix auricularia
AGAGTTCGCTTTGTCATGAGTCATATATAGGTCACGATAGACCATTCCGAGTCCAGAAGAGAATGGTTCGGGGACAATGAGGGGATGTGTAGGTTACTTATTTGTGTAGCTTGTAAGGAAATCAAGCAAGTCGCTTCGAAGGCACAGTATCGCTCAATCTGGGAATCACCGCAAAACGGCGTTACAGTTAAACTCAAACGGTCTTTAAAAACGAACGGTCTTAACAACCTTAAGAAAGAGTGAAGAAATAGGGTCCCGATATTCCGATACGATTCTGATTAATCATCCCATCACTAATTAACGCACAACACGTACATAAAGAAATTTCAAGCGCATGTTAATATTTTGCCGCCATATTGGTTTTCGCTTTAACTCGATCATCGGTTATGTCGATGCCATTTTTCATTCCCCAACGCCGTCGACTTAAGCGGTTTCGACTGTATAATAGTAGACCAATTAAAAAATAATTACATGGACTTTCTAAAACGAAGTGATGATAGTGCTAGTGGCAGTAAAGATGACATGGAGTCGAATATATTGATGAAATTAGCACTGCATCTCTCTGTCATAGTACTCATTGTAATATTAGTTGTAATATGTTTAGGAGTGCATTAATATAGAGCAAAACAGACTCAGAAAAGATCCTATTGTCAGAAATCCTGTTTGCAGTCAGGATATAAATTTGGAATTGTGTTGAGAGAGTCTATTAATTTCTATAACTTAGTTGTTGATGATAAACTATTAACAGTGTCAAAGTTGAATGTTGGCAAAACTATTAACAGTCTCAAAGTTGAATGTTGGCAAAAGCAAAAGGTTCAACCATCAGGGATTCAATGTGTTTTGCTATACACAGATACCTCTGTGCATCAGCTGTATTGGAAGGCAAAAGGAACTGTTTTGTTTGCAGTGACAGAAGCAAAAACAAAAAAATGGAATGGGCAGAAAACAGAAATGACACTGGTGTTCTGCTCGCATTGCCTGAGCCTAATCTCATTCATCAGACCGACCTGGGTCTTAGTTAGAAAAGAAAAATAATCAAAGACATTCACGCTTGTGGTCTTTGTTTTCACAAATATTATTTAAATAAAGTATTAATTGAATTAATTCAGGAAAGTGATTTGTTAAGTCAGTTAAATGTTAAACATAATATAATTTCCCGTTTATTTTTACTTTTTGAAGTGACCAAATTTTGAAGTTTATGAAAGAAAAAAAAATTCACCAAAATTAAATTTTTAAAACACATAACTATACATTGTCTGAAAGAGTATTGCTTCTAGTATCTGAAATTTTTGGTTTTATGATAGTTTAAACGAGTAATAGAGTGTAAGGGTGGTTTGAATGCAGAAGATGAGTAATAAAATTTTACTCACACTGTACAGGTCAAAGTCAGTGTCAACATACATGATATACAAACAAATTATTTCTACAGCATAAGAAACCTTATCTGATCTACTTTCAGAAAATGTATACATGTAAGGGTCTCTGAGTTCATTTAGTATGAGATTTTGTCATTTTCAAAAAGCCTTTGAAAAATGCTAAAATGGCTGGATAATACAGAAAAATTTATTCCACAGTTCTAGGGTTAAAAAAGAATATTATTATCAATCATATAAAAGTAATAATTAATTAATTGTAATAACACTCCAAAAATATAAGAATTCAACATTTATAGCTTTTATATATAAAAGTTATATATATATTTAAAATATTTGTAAAGCATTTGTAAATAATGTTCATTTCAAATATTAGCATATATTAATTTTCAGAAAACAAGCGTAAGGGGGAGGATGGGTTTGACAATCCAGCTGCTAAAACTAAAAGATTGGAAAACCTTAAGTGTTCAGACCTCATTGTCCTTGGTCTCCCTTGGAAAAGCACAGAAGATGACTTAACTAAATATTTTCAACAATTTGGTGAACTTATTTTAGTTCAGGTAATAATGTAATATTTTTACAAAAATTATATATTACTTTGTTGTCACGGTAAAGCATTTCATATATTACTATATATATATATATAGAGAGAGAGAGTAATCATTCCTGTTCACGATTTAAATATAAGTTTAAAAAGTTTGAGAGGAAATTAAACTTCTTTTAACTTGCAGGTTAAGAGAGATCCCAAGACTGGTCAGTCTAAAGGATTTGGGTTCATTCGATTTGTTAACTATGAATCTCAAGTCAAATGCTGTGCACAGCGTCATATGATTGATGGCAGGTGGTGTGATGTTACTATTCCTAATTCAAAGGTAAATGAAATATTGGTTTTTATTGTATACAGATTTTTTAGCACTTATAATCTCTTACAAAAAATATTTGGTTGTAAGTCATGGTACTTTTTTCAGAAATAATAAAGTAATCAATTTTTACTTGTAGGCATTATATTTTTACTATTATTATTTTAAGTATTGCATTTTATGTTTGTTTAAAACTTTTTATTAACTCTTAATGTACCAAAGCGCGGTAATCCGCGGTTTACCGTTTAGTACCAAAGAGCGGTAATGCGCGACTCGATAGAACTCTCTTTAGAAATGAAATTACAGAAAATATAAACTATTCAGTGCGAGATGAATGATGTTTTCGACTTCCGGCAATGGCGGCTGTTTACCTCGCTAGTGTTATCGCTCAATTCGCGATGTTTTTTTAAAGTTTTTACGTTTTATTTTGAATATGCGATTTTGCTATACTTTATTACTAAAATAATAGTACTAAACTACAGGTAAAAATAGTTTAAAACTCAAAACGGTCTCTCGGATACATAAAATAACCATTCTTATTCTAAAAGATGACGTCACTATGACCATAATAATAAAAATGGATTTTACGCAATTTTTTAAATTTCATAACCGGTTGATCGGAATTCGGGAAAATTCTTACGGTACTGAGGCGGAAGTTTTCCGAAAACTTTAGGGCACATTAAGAGTTAACTCTTAAAGCCCCAGAAGGTTTTCAATAAACTTCCACCTCTGTCTCGTAAGGATTTCCCTTATTGCGATCAACTGGTTATGAAATTAACTCTTAATGCGTTAAAGCACCATAATTCGAGCCTTGCTGCTATAACCAAGCGATAAATCTAGCACAGGCAACAGCCGCCATTGCGGGAAGTCAGATACATCATCTTTCACGCATTGTAGATTTTTTATTTTCTTTGAATTCATTTCTAAAGAGAGTTCTATTGAGGCGCACATTACTGCGCTTTGGCATTAGAGACTAGGCACACATTACCACAATTTGGGGCTTTAGAGTTTACTAGTATTTTTATATATGCTTTGTTTTCATCTTTTTATTCAACAAATTCAAGGCACTTTGATTCCACTAATCCAGATCTTTTATTTCCAAAAATCATAATTCAAATTACATGTAATATGTTTAAACAAGCACTTTTGGCCAGGTTTTAGTTATTTTTAATATAAATACTATTTAATTGGAATATTTTGTATAAAGACAAATATTTAAAAAAATTCTTATTACATATTTATTTGTATGATTGATTGACTGATTGAACTGTTTACTGCACTTACTGAATTTTAAGAGCATAAGGAATCTGAAAAAAATTCTTATTGTGTATATGCACTTAAATATTTGGTTTGAATTTCATTTATTGAATGTCTGTGTTTCTGAATTTTGTGTGATATTTGAGGTAGTGTGAAATAAATGTGCATAAGCAGTAATTTTGAAAGGTGTGCAAATGATTCCCTTCCCATTTATGAATAGCTAGTTAAAGCATGTTGATGCACAGGTCACTTTTTTGTGTAATTTACTAGTTGAAATACTTGGTATTTGCAAATATTTCCATTATTCAATGAAGTCACAGTTGTCAAGTATAGAGGACTAACATTTTTTTAATTTAAACTTCTAACTTTGCTCAGTCAGGTGATGGCTGGGATCACAAAGCCCAGCGTTCAGTGAGTTTTTCCTCTTTAGGCATTTCTTTTTTGGTGGTTTTTTTTAGTTAAAAAAGGGGGAGATGAAGGTAGTGAATACTAATTATGCTACATTAAAACCTGTCTCTTTGTTTACAGTGGAATCTGGGTTTAAATCTGTATTACATTAAATCTCAGTATATAAAAACACCTTGAAATGTCCAAATTAGCTTGAAATGTCCAAAGTAGCTCTAGCAGTTCATAAGAGTATTTTTAGGTTGCCAATCCATCAAATTTTTTAAAACATTTAAATGTCATATCTGAATTTTTGTATCATGTTTAATAAGATCAACTCATCTATAATTAAATAGGCATTAATTTAGTAGCTTTTGATAATAGTGCAGACCATTTTGAAGTAAAGTGGGCCAATGAGTGGCAGCTCTCAAATTAACTCATACTTCAGTTTCTAACTTAAAACTCATTGTTGAAGTGTTAGACAGTAATTTTGACAGACATGATTGTATGTAAATTTCAGACATGGCAGAACTCCAAAGGATTATTTTAATTCTGTTCTAACTTATAAATGGTATGGGTGTTATTTTGCATTTAGAAATCCAGCCATCGTTATAAAGATTTTAAAGTACAGTGTGATTAGCTTTAGTATGTTCCACTGTTTACAAATTGCCAGATTTAGACATTTTTAAATAATCAATTAAAATTTAGTTATCAACAATTGTTAATGGTAGTAAAATGAATTGCCCGAACAAAGCAAAGACACTGTGTTCCCCCACTTCCAGCATCACAGATCTTCATCCTACCATCAAGGCTACAACTTTACCCCTTATGCGAACCAAGGATCGGGCAACTTTTCCTTTTCATCTGGGTCTGGTTATGATGATGGTGTAGATGGGAGTTACCATCAGGTTTGTAGAACTCTTTCTTTGTTTCCATCAAGAGGAAAGGAGCAATCAGATCATTTGAAAAGAGGCTGGAACTTTTGTTCTTTCAATAAAAACTTTAAGAGAAACTTGGCTTATGAAGTTGAGTCAAGGAATTTTGGAATTTTGTCTTCAGGTCCTTTTTCAGTGTATAATAGATCAACTTGTAACAAAATGTTGTGTTTTTTTTAAAAATTCATTTTGGCAATTAAATTTTGGGACAATGAGGTTATTATAAAAATAGACATGCCCATTGGTTGGATGTTTTTGCTTGTGACTCATATGGGGATGGTTTGCTTGTTAAAGCTGCTGAATGTAACTATATATTGTTAGTGGCAGAAACTATTTCAGGTCAGAAAACATTTTTTCTTTAAATCTTCAATTTTTAAAACATTTTGACACAAGTTAATTTTAATTAATCATAGCTAGCAACTACATTTTTCTCAATTTCTTTAATTTATTACAGTACAGACTTTCTAAAAGTTATTTTCAAGAGTTTCAAATAAGGCGCATTTTTAGTTTGACTTAACAAATGAAAGTTTATTTAAAAATCAAAATACACCTTTTGTATATGAAATAGAAGTTACATGTGTCAAGTACTGCATTGAATTTAGATTGCTAAGAGCTGTCTTAACATCAACCACTAAAATATAGAGTAAAGCTAAATGTTTTTTTTTAAAAAAAGAAAACAAGATTTGTATAGTTTTAATGGTAATGAATTTTGTGAAGTATTTATTCACATCATTATTCTAATTTTATTAAAAGTGACTTAATCCGTTGAAAAATGTGTGAATCAAAACAAATGTTTTTAGAAAGTTGTTTTCCACAATGTATTAGGTATGACATAGAATTTATGAATGTATTTTTGAAATGTTTAAGTCTATTTTCGCATTGGTAAATTAATTGAAGTGGCTTTTAATGTTCTGTTGTTTTTTTAATTACACAACTACAATAACTACATGGTTAAATAATAAATTGCTAATTTTATTTTTAAAAATGCACCTTTAACATTTTTTTTAATGTCTGTGTATATTCTTTCTCAAATTCTTTGATTTAAAAATTTAGCTAACACATTTTTAAATCTTTATTTTTATAGGAGGGAAACAACCAAATGATGAACCGTAAAGTTTTTATTGGCCGAGTTACTGAAGACATTAGTGCAGAGGATTTGAGAAATTACTTCAGCAAGTTTGGTGAGGTGGTTGATGTTTTCATCCCTAAACCTTACAGAGCTTTTGCCTTTGTCACATTTGCTGATGCAGAGACTGCCCAGGCTTTGTGTGGAGAGGACCATATCATCAAAGGTGCAAGTGTTCATGTGAGCAGTGCTGCTCCGAAATCTTTTGATAAGGTATGAATTTCTATAAAAATTTAACATTGTTTGCTGTATATGATTATAGCAGTGACTTTATGTCTCACACAAACGAAGTTTTTTTTCTGAAATTAGATACATTTGAATGAGGATTTCACATTAAATTTTTAAAATTCTTAGTAATAATTTTTTAAAGAAATAAAAATTTGAAAAATAGTGTGGAAGTCTAAGGAAATTTTTGCTTGTAACATTTAAACAAATGTTATTGAATTCATTTGATTATACATTTAGCTGTGTTTTATTATGAGACAAAGTTTTAAATAAGGCTACTCTATTTGATACCATATTTCAAAAATATAATTCTGTTTGTGTTTTTTTAAATATAAAAATGTCTTAATTTTGATTAGGTTAGATGCTTAATGTCTTGTTTCCAAATTTTATTTTGGTAGGGATCTGACAGAAAAGGCTTTGGACAAGGTGGAGGCAGTTATAATCAAGGAGGTGGTGGTTGGGGTCAAGGTAGAGCTGCAGCACCTGGACCTGTGGGTGGTAAGGTGGCAAATAATGCTGATGGTCTTGGAGGCAATCTTGGTATGAATCTCCTCAACTCTGCAATGCTTGCTGCTGCGCAGGCTATGCTTCAGAACCAGGGGGGGTGGGGAGCCTTAAACCAGGGTCCTTCTCAAGGTGGCAGTGGGGGTAATATGGGTGGAGGGGATCATCAGGCTCCTCCTCCAATGGCTCCAATATCCAATCAAAGTGGTTTTGGGAGTATGGGTGGGGGAAGTGGTGGAGGTGGAGGGGGGTCTGGTGGAAATTGGTGGGGAAATGAAGGAAGCTCCTCTTCAGGAGGTCATTATGGTGGCTGGGGTGGCTCACATGGTGGAAGAGGCAGTGGGGGGTGGAGTTAAGGAAAGTGGAAGAGTTCTTTTTAAGCGAGTTTTCAACCGGCGATATGAAAGCTGTTGAGACTGTGTGCCAGAGGTTGAGATTTGAATAAATAAATATCATTTTTTAAAAGTCGAAAAGCTGAATGTGTGGGGGTGACTGTTTAGAAGTCATCTGAAGTTTTAAGAAGTGAATTAACATTGTTACATTTTTTTCATTCCTCTCCCACACCTCCTCATGGTCTTATTGTAAATTAACATGGTTAGCCATTCGTAACTGTCCTTCCAAACTTCAATCTCTAGGCAGGCAAGGTTTGTGGTACGCATTTTTTTTCTTCTTGTACATAATGTTGAACTCTTCTTTTTACGTTTCTATCTATTGATGTATATGTTGTTCTTAATTGTTTGTAACAGTTCATTTCCCAATTTAATTTTTGGGGATGATTTAAACTGACTCATTTCAGTTAGAAGTCTGTTGCACAATGAATTATGTCTTAAATTCTACCACATTTTTTAAAAGATTTCTCCTGACTTCCTCAACATTACAAGATTTTGTTAAAATATATTTTGTATGATTTGATATTGCAATGGGGGTTGCTTGATTGATTAGTGTGATTTGTAGATTTTTTAAAAGATATTTTTAGGCGTGACAGATTTTTATGAAAACTTTAAATGCACATGAGTGCCGTTAATTGTGCAAGAGCTGCTGCTAGTTTTATGCGTGCAACTGTTCCAGAAATTTAATTTCTCACAAGTGATAGATTTGAGTGCAGAAAGAAGTAACGTTGAAAGCACATGCCCTCTCTTTGCAAGCTGTTAATGCAACAGTTTGAATGTGATAGTTTAGTATTTGAAGTTGCAGTGTGAAGAAAGTGAGGCTAGAAATAAATTTTTATGTTGCAAGTTTGCCTTTTGGGAGTGATGTGAAAGGTTTCACTACGAATGCTATGACATAAAGAAACTGAAGACCATTTAAATCTCCCAAAAGCAGAAATAAACTTTGATAAAAACTCACTGCAACATTAGAAGTACAATCTCAAATCCCATTACAAGCTTAAATGATAAGCTATTGATCAAGCAATCCTTAGATATTTCAAATTAAATGTTAATTTCAATGATTATATTTAGAGCTTTGAAATAATAATTATTTTGTATTTTAAAAATGCTGTGTTGTATTGTTTTTAAAAAAAAATTGCAAGATGTTCTACATGTCATAAGGGCCAAGCTCATTTCAGTTCTTTGTGCATTTTGTCCCTACATTGTTTTATGATTTGTAAAATGGGGGGTGGTTAACCAAAAGATAGCTATTAAATGGTCTTCAATGATTGTGAGAGTGCTGTTAAATGATTTTCATTTGTTGTATTAGTGAAAAGATCACAGAAAACAATAAATGTTTTGGCCAAGAAAACTATTTAAAAAAAATTACTATCTGTGCTCTTTTCAAGACAATGTTGTGTTGTTAATTAAAAGAACTAAAGTACATGTGGTAGTGGTTTTGTGAACATGATGGAGAGGAAAAGTTGGCACCTGCTGATTATGAACGTTGAATGCCTCAAGTTCACATGTAAAAAAGAGAATAATCATAAGGGGGGAAATATTTTAAAGTTATAATTTGACAACTAATATTATTTTGTTATATTTTAGAGACATGTTTACCACACTTAAGGAAATAAAATTGTAAAAATAATAATTAAAGGCCAATCTTTATAGTACATATGCACATTAAGTTAGTTTGTGTGCATCAAGCTACTGAGAAGGGGTTTAGGGAAGAGAGTATGTACACTTAATTCAAAATTCTATAGGAAGGGTTTTGAGCATTCATAAAAAGAGAAAAATTATTGAATTGTGTAAAGTATTTTTTGCCAGTATTTCTTGCTAATGTTCCTAAATTATATTTTTCACTAGCCTCAATGAACTGAAGTTTACATCAAAAGTCCAAAAGCTTAAATAAAGCCTCTGAATTAATGTAGGAAGTGTTAGTACACGTACTTGAAGTGGAAATAAGATTACCAAAATTTTAATGTTGTACTTCAGCTCCCATCAATCCTTACTAAAAATGTGCCCATTTGAAGTTATTTGGTTTGGGTTTTAAATCACTATTATGGTGTCATTTTCAGCAGATTTATGTTTACTCTTTTTCCTGTTCATATGAACATGAATTCTGAGAATTACTGGGCAACAAGTCAGAAGTGAAAATGATAACCTGTGAAATCAGTACTTGGCAAGTGATTAAGAATTTGGGAGTTAAGGATATTATTATACTCTTAGATGGTTTGTGAAAGAAGATTGTGAGCAATCTGTTAGGAGGAAACATTAAACTTAATAGTATATGTACTACATTGATGGCCCTAATGTAATAATAATTGGGGGGAAAATAGTTATGTGACTAGTAAATATTTTGAATTCCGAAATAATATAGGGCTGATATATAAATATATCAAATCGCCTTGATAAAAAGAAATAATAAAATTGGCTAAATGTTCGGTTTAAACTCAAACTAAAATACATGCACACTTAAACAAACGAATCTATTCATTTTCAAAACATAAACATTTTGAAAGTAACTTAAGTGAAGCTGAAACTGGGATTTTGAGTGACAGCAGCTGTAATTTTGTTTAATGGCGATGTAAAGATGGCTGCATGGTCTTGAATATGAAGGTTAGTCTGCAAGAATCCACAATAAGTTGGAGTAGTCTGCAAGATCTTGAAACATGAGGCAAAGTTTGGTGTATTTGTTGGACCTGTGATATTGTGATTGAGCAGTGCAGCACATTGATGTACAATTGAAGTGTGAAGTACTAGTATGCTGGGTAAGTTAAAAAGTTCTTAAAAATTGTTGGCAGAAAGGGTGGTTCATTTTTTGTTGAGTTTTAACAATATGAGTAAGGTTAAAATCAAATATGGAATAGGCTTAATTGGTTTTAAAGTGTTGGTACTGATTGTGCTTTCTCCATTAAAAACTTTATTTTTTTAAAATGTATAAAATGAATTATTTTTTTAGCACTAGTCACGCAATTTAACATTGTTGTGTTTCACATTTCATGAATGTTAACCAGAAAAATAGTCCTGATACCAGATTCATCTTAATACTTAAGTGATCTAAAAAGCAATTATATTTTTTTTATTGGTCTATCATTGCCACTTTACTTTGATCAGAGTAGCATCAATAAAAAGACACTAAGGAATGGTAGGGTATTAGCAATGATAACCACCTTCATCAACCTTGTTTTGCCATGCATATTCATTATTATAGTTATAGTATGGGACTTTGCCGGCACAATTTCAAAAATTCAATGAATGTAAGGATGATTTTAACTTTTAGTGCTTATTGAAATTTTTTTTTAAAGTTACAAATGGGATTTTACTTATGTAAATTTTACAGTATTAATTGTTAAATTCTGGTGTCAAAATTCTGTCTACTTTAAATATTTAGAATATAAACCTAAACTTAAGTCTCCTTTTATGACAATAAATCCATAATCATAATGGCAAGTGAAGTAGTATTCACAAATTCTTTCATGGGTAAAAATTTATTGCCCCCTGAGTCTTGTTTACTTTTTAAGTCACACTTATCTGATACACTAAGCATACAGAAAAGAGCAAATCTTGTGTCTTTTTTTATATTGTTATTAGTATTGAAATAAAAATCAGTCATTAAAAGGAATGAATGTGTATTTAAGTGATACATTTATTTTTTTTACCATATTATAGTTGAGTTGTTTACTGTCATGATTAATTAGTTTTATGTCTCTTGACAGGTGCACTAGCAAATCGGATTCCTATACACATTGACGTTTTGAAGTGTAGCTGAGTGATATTTTACAGATTTCATCTCTAGTGAGTTTTCAATCGAGATCTGTGTAATTTCACTGTGAGATCGTATTAAAGACTGGTCTCACTTTCAGATTTCTCAGATAAATCGTTTGAACTATTATTTCGAAGGAAAAATCATTCACAAATGAAACTGTTGCATGAGTACATTCCAATTTCCATACATACAGTTCAACTGTCATTGGAGGTAGGTATTTTCAGATTTGTATCCTTTTTATTAACTTTTCAATAAGAATTTTATTTCAATTCTCTTTTAGTTTAAAAATTTTAAAGTATCATTTGCAAGAAAAATAAATTATTGTGATATGTAAAGTAATAAGTAATCTTTATATTAAAGTTAATTTTTAAAAAATTAATTGCAACACAACTGGATTTCCAGTGTCCATTTAATTTTTAAAGCCAAGTTATTAACAAGCTAGATGTTAAGCAGCTTTATTAAAAGGATTTGATTTTCATTAACAGTTCCTAATTATTGTTTAAAATTAGTCATGTACAAGATAAATTTTCAGTGAAATGATAATATCTTGTTTTTTAGATTTAGATTGTTTGTAACCAAAACCTGCATATGAAATGCATTTGGTTTATTCTTAATAATGTTCATTGCTAGACTGAAATAATTCGTATCCATTATTTAAAATCTTTGATTTAGTATATTTAACAACTTAAAATATATGATTATATCTCAAGTCACCTTAAATATATTAATGGTAAATGGCATCTGTCCATCTACAAAAAACGATAGATTTATCTTTGTTTTCAGCTCTTGGTGTGGCTGATGAGACCAATCCTCCAGTGGCAGTCTCTCTTGCATGTCACACTCACACACACGAATAAAGTATAAATTAAAAAAATAATTCAATACTTATTTATATTTATCTTTCTATAAAAATAATAATAATAGCCTGACTTTTCATATGTTTATTTTTAATCTTTTTATTAAGTCATTAAAACTTAAAATAATTTTAACATGAGCTATTTATTTTTCGTGCTAAAGACTTAATTCAATGTATATTCCTAGAATTACAATGAGACATGCCAAATGAAAGGTAACTAACAATTTCAGACATAAGGTTATCCCAACATCTGGTGTGAGATCAATCTCTGTGTGGCATCCATTACAACAGTGTATTTTAAAGCAGTGATCAACTAAAATGATCTTTTAGGTGCAATTTTGTGTGCATTTTCCCTGTGGATCTGGAAGGGTGGGACTGTCAGCCCTTGGAAGAACCTTTTCCCCCTTCCTTTTTACATATCTTTTCTATTTAATGAGGGCCCATAATCTAATTAATAATTAATATTCTACAAAAGTTGAGATTTTGTGTGTGTCTTTGAAGACAGTATTTTGTGGGGCTGCTCAGCAGGGTAATAGTAATAAAGACTGGAGGTTGGTTAATGCCAGGCAATAGACAACAATGCATCAGTGGTTGTCAACTCGCATGATCTCTTATAAACTTAAGGCTAAATTTGTTAACTTACCTGAAAGTAAGGCATTTTAAAGACACCTGAACTTCACCTAACCAATTGGCCAACAGTGGCCAGTCTGCTCAACATTTAAGTTTAATTAAATTTGTGTGATAATTATGTGTTAAATTTGTCACCCATACAAATCAACTAAGTGTACTAAGGGTGATGATGGCCAAGATATTTTTAAAAAATTAAATATATTTTTATATTACATGATATTATTGAAATTTTTACCTACAGGTGAACCTGATGAATAAATAAAATAATAAAATGCTACTGAAGTTACTGTTTTCTTAATTGAGTGATCAGAGATTCAGATATATAAGATTTGAATGAAGTGTGATTGCTTTGTTATTTAAAAGTGATTTGTTTATAATTTATAACTAGGAAAATCTTGCCATTTTAATTTTATCTTGTACTTGTACTTGTACTGTAGTGGTAGATCACGTGGCAATGTACTTTATTTTTGTGAGCTCAAAACATGATTATTTATAGTATAGCATGATCAAACTAAATTTGAGAAATTTTCATGAAAATTGAAACTGCACATTTCTCATAAGCTAACTGCAAATTACATGATTAGATTGGTGCTTATAAACATAAACCAGCCATATATTACGTAAGCAAAAAAGTAGTATTCTCGTACCCCCCTTTTGCACCCCGTACATTTTCGGGACCCCCCTGTCCGTTGTAAAATTAATTTTAAGCCAGAGTCAATATATTGGTATTACTCTTTGGGGCAGTCCAAAATGACGTCACACATTTGTGACTGTGAAGAGGGTTTTTTTTTTAATGAAAGAAATACGTCACGTCAAAATGAGCAACTTGCAATTTATTTAATGTCTTCGGTGGTTTCACACGTGTGACGATATTAATATTAGAGTGCAGTATTACACTTACACTAAAGTAATTTGCAAATGCAATAAGAAAATACGGCTTTTACTTTTAGTACTTTAAGGTTGGGTGGCGGTCAAAGCTTTTTGACGTCATATTTTAAAAAAAAAAAAGGGGGGGGGGTGTCCTAGCTTTTTTTGATGATGCGTGATAAGTTGGTTTAAAATAAGCAAAAATTGATGACGTCATTTTTGGACGGCCCCATATTCATGTTAAAATTATTGAAGAAATACAATAGAGCATGCATTTAAATTTTACACGAAGGGGTTGTCCATACATGACGTCACGCGTCTGGGGTAGGGGCGGAGAGGGGGCACGCATTTGTGACGATGTAAATGTAAGAC
>MUZC01000248.1:506819-581749 GCA_002072015.1 Radix auricularia
CCTGTCCTGTCCTGGCCTGTCCTGTCCTGTCCTGTCCTGTCTTGTCCTGTCCTGTCCTGTCCTGTCCTGTCCTGTCCTGTCCTGTCCTGTCCTGTCCTGTCCTGTCCTGTCCTGTCCTGTCCTGTCCTGGCCTGGCCTGGCCTGGCCTGGCCTGTCCTGGCCTGTCTGTCTGTCTGTCTGTCTGTCTGTCTGTCTGTCTGTCTGTCTGTCTGTCTAATGTTTAACTGAATTAAGCCATTTCAATCTTCTGCTCTCTGTCTTTCTCCATTCCTCCCTCCATCTCTTTCTCTCTCTCTCACTGTCCCATTTTCTTCCTCTCTCTCGCTGTCTCTCTTTCTCACACGTTCTTTCACACTCCCACTGCCCAAACTACTCTTTATTGAACGTCCTATCATCTATGTCTCATTCGTTATGAATATTATCAGTGCTTTTTTACAGTGGGAACTCATGGGAACTGAGTTCCCATACCTTTTTTTGGACAGATTCGTGTATATTTATATAAATAGTCTGCATTTTACTTTCTGTCTGTACTTTCTACAGCGGGGACTCACAAAAACGACGTAAATTACAGTTTACAAATAAACAAACCAAGTGGCAAACGCTGTCATTCTACTAATATGATATCTATGGACCATAGATATCATTTTAGTTATTATTAGTAGAATAAGAGTAACAGCGTTTCTGACATAAGACATAAGTTAAAAAACAAATGTG
Source organism: Radix auricularia (assembly GCA_002072015.1). Lineage (NCBI taxonomy): Eukaryota > Metazoa > Mollusca > Gastropoda > Lymnaeidae > Radix > Radix auricularia. The sequence continues at coordinate 507,534 of MUZC01000248.1, forward strand.
AAATGAGTTCCCAAACATTTTTAGCTAGTAAAAAAAGGGTTTGAATAGTATTATGTGAATAGTTACAACCATTATGGAATAAGTGAACAATCAGAATCAATCTTTTGCTTTTCTATTTATTTTTAACTTCATGGGTTTAAATTTAATTTTTCAGACAAAAATTCATTATCTAAAAGTTTACACAAAACATATTTGTCCGCTACCAGTTAAAACGAAAAAAACAACAACTACACATTTATCTTAAACATATCTGTATGTGTTTTCAATCTGTAATATTATATTATTAAAGGCAGGATAAATTAAACTTTTCTTGTTGTCCAGATTTCTTTTATTCGTAACAGTGGCGTAAGTAGGGGAGGGGAGGGCACACATTCGAAAATTCGCCAGCTCCCCCCCCCCCCCCCCGAGGAGGGCCCAAAAGGAGTGTCCGAAATTTGTTTCTTTACATTAAATATTACGCCATTGTCATTTACGCAGGGCCCCACAAAGAGCCTAATCCCCCCACCAGGGCCTCCAAATCCCTACAAAATCTAAACTACACCACTATGTCTGGATGCTATTTTTACCTTAAAAGCGATCGTACAAATATGAAAAATAAAATAAAACACAACTTCTTGAATACTTCGTTTTCAAGAGGTCAAATTGTTCTTTTAAAATATCTACATATAGAATATATTTAATAGCTCAAAATTGATTCCATATCCATTTTATTTCGATGCAACGACAAGTGATGGAGGATTGACGTCATCGGATCATTTAACAATATTTAAGAATGTCAGTTTAGACCAATTGAAGATTTTATTTTCTGAATTTTTATTCTTTCGGTAGACTAAAGACTTGTGTATACTTTTTGTCTTTTGTTTGTTTTTGTTTTGTGTGTGTGTTGTGTGTGTGTGTGCTGTGTGTGTGTGTATCTGTGTGTCTGTGTGTCTATGTGTGTCTGTGTATGTCTGTGTGTATGTTTGTGTGTGTGTCTGTGTGTGACTGTGTCTGTGTGTGTGTGTCTGTATGTGTGTGTCTCTCTCTCTGTGTATGTGTCTCTGTGTGTGTGTCTATGTGTGTCTGTGTCAGTGTATGTCTGTGTGTATGTTTGAGTGTGTGTGTCTGTGTGTGACTGTGCCTGTGTGTGTGTGTTTGTGTGTGTGACTGTGCCTGTGTGTGTATGTGTGTCTGTGTGTTTATGTGTGTCTCTGTGTGTGTGTATATGTCTGTGTGTGTGTCTGTGTGTGTGCATTAACTATCTCCAAGTCTCGCTGTGTTTATTCTTGTGTTGCCTGGGCTGGCCTTTGAAAACGACGCCTGCGTCTTGTGGTAGTTCTCGCTGTGTTGGCGTTGGTTGTTCGGTATTGGCCTCTTCCATTTTCCATCTGAGCAAGTTGTCTACGGTCAGGTATGTTTAACGTATCAGCCATTTTACTTTCGGACTCACGAGGCGCAACTGAAAAAAAAAAATCAAATGATATGGAAGTTAAAGAAGAGGCAAAAACAGCCATGTCATTCCGTCCAACAAATCGAATTAATGAGGATTATGTTAAATTATCTTGATTTTCCATTTTATTCAGCTTCAATTATTATTTTATAAATTTTATTAGGAGACGTATTTCCTGTTTAATATATTACTAGAATAAGCATCATCTGTATGGGACCCATCCAACAAATAAAATATTGATAAGTTAGAACAAATCCAAAAAAAGAGCTGCTAGATTCATTACTGGAGAATATTGAAAACTAACAAGAGTAACACCATTAGTTAAATCATTAAACCTTGAAACACTAGAGGATAGAGAAACCAAGAGTAAATTAGTAATTATACATAAATTAAGGCAATTAAGTCTAATTTAGAAATACAACACAAAGATAATTTAATACAACCCTCAAATAGACATAAAGATAAAAACACCTTTCTTATTCCATATGCAAGAACAAACACATACAAGTTTTTTTCCCGTCCGTTATTCGGACGTGGAATGGGTTGCCTGAAGAAACCAGGAAAGCCAACATTTAATCATCTTTTAAAACTCTAGTAAGAATACAGGACTAATAACAAACCATAAAAATACGTAGGACGCAATAATCTTCTGTACTGAAGGAGCGTCTGTAACATATAAGATAAGATAAGATAATGAAAACACTGTCTAATAATAGACTGCACTTAAGACACATCTTTTTAAAATTTATTTTCAAAATTAATAAAACAACATTTCTTTAAATGATTAACGTAGCTGATGTATTGAGTATAGCGTATTGTCATTTATGTAGTTAATATGATATGAATGTTTCTTTTTATTGATATATGTATTGTTATTTCCATGTAAAGCGCTGTGAGCCTGGCTCCTTGCTGGGATACGGCGCTATATAAATTATCATTTTATTATTATTATTATGAGAATCATTTCAGTTATAATCCTATTTATCATATAACCAACCACAAACGAAATAAATCCTGTTGTAGCGAGTGTAGACGTGATGCCTTTGTACAATGGTTTAATGATTAATGTGTTATCTTAAGGCCTGACAATCACGGAGACTTGCGTTGCGCAGAGGCGTTGCTAGGGCTAATGTCACCCGGGGCGGTAGCTCATGGTGTCACTCCCTCACGATTTAACCTAAAGAACTCCTCCTATTCTTCCAGTGCCAAAGACAGAAACATAAAAATTTTTACGTTTTGGTGTCACCCTTTGTGATGGTGTTTCTTTTCTTTTTTTGTTTTCTAATTTGATCTATTACAGTTTGTTGGGACTGTTTCGCGTGTTACGTATATTATTTTATTTATTAGTTTTTTTGCAGGTGAAAAAAAAACGTTCTTTTTCTCATAAAAAAATCTTTCTTACACGGTAAAATAACAGTTAAGATTTTGGTGTCATCCCCCATGATGGTTTCAAACGGGGTGGCCCGCCCCCTCCGCACCCCTTAGTGACGCCACTTGCGTCAGGCACTATTTTTAAGGCGAACTCATAATTTAACTTTAGCTATGTATAAAGTATAAAGATTTTAAAAGTTGTGACAAAACCAAGTTTTGATCAAAATTTGTACGTGACGGGTGATCAGGCCTTTAAATCAAAATCTATTGATGGCTAATCAGAAACCTAAGTAAGTCTTTGAACTTTTCAATGAATGCCTCTAAAAAACAAATTAAAATAATATCTAAAGGAAATATAAAAGTGCTGGTAAGTGAAATATCTTGATTTTTGCAATGGGACATATTCGTTAATTACTGTTCAATTATAAGTTTGGATTTAATATAAACAATATAATAGCCCAAGTCACTGAACTTATTGGCTGCTGACTCTGTAACAATATGACGGCATTGTTTGAGCTTATATTTTAATATAGTGCAATAGTCCCTAGCAGTTAAAGAAGCGTGTGGTGTTTCTCACCGTAAAAAAGTATTATATGACGTCATTGAATTAGCTTATATTATATTTTTTGAAAAGTGAAAGATATAAAAAGAGGATTTGAGGATTTTAATTAAAAAATATTTTATGTACATTTCAGGAAGTTTAATATTTCATATTTATCAAACAAGGATAAGTTACTTGGGCTTTTGAAAAAAAAAGGGCACCGTAGGCGCCTTACAACCCCTAGTAAATAATATAATAGTCCAAGTCACTCACTGGATCTGTAACGCTGAGGAGCGATGTACGACAGTCTACAGCAGTTAGTTTAGTTGAAAAATCGTGTGTTGATGAGCGCTGTAAAAGTATTTAATATGATGACGTCATTGTTTGGTGTGCATCGGTGCGCAAAATACAACCCCTATTATTATTATTAAATACTTTGCGTACATTTCATAAAGTTTAATAATTCGTATTTATCAAAAAAGGACAAGTTAGTTGGTCTTTAAAAAAAAAGGTTGGCGCCGTAGGCGCCCAAAAAAAGGGGGCGCCGCAGGCGCCACGGCGCCCCGGCACAATCTAGTAAATAATATAAAAGCTTAAGTCACTCATTTCAGAACGCTGAGGGACATAGTACAACAGTCAATAGCAGTTAAAAAAGAAAGGTATCATTTTGGTTTCGAGATTAATAGATTTGGAAGTGTTTCGCGTTGTAAAATATTACATGACGTAATTGTTTGAGGTTATATTTTATTTCTGGAAAAGGGAACAATGTAAAAAGAGTATTTGAGAATTTATAATTTTAAAATACGATGTGTGCATTTCATATTTCGTATTTTACAACGAGTTATTTGGGCTTTTGAAAAAAAACACCCTTAAAACCCCTTGTTTTATAATAATTTTCATTGATCTTTGAACAAATATCTTTATTTTCCAACCACCATCTGTGCAGGAGATGAATTAAATTCCAATATTGAAAGATAATTTAAAACGTTTTGAGGATTCCACTGCATTTTATTTCTGTTGACCATCGAACCCACAGTCCCACAGTTACTCTCAGTGCATAAATACGAATTTAAAGACGTACACATAGTACAGGCTATGTATGCGTAGGTACATTTTTAAGGAAAAGGGGACAACTTGTGTGATTACTTACGAAGTTCATTCGATCCTGGCATCGATACAACCGTGTCGTCTCCATCGATAAATAACGCTGGTTTACAGAGTATCGTGTGGGCCATGAGTATCAAAGCGGCGAGTACAATAAGGCAGGATTTTGTGGCAGCCATGGCTGGGGACAATATAAGGCATGGCAGTTAGATTGAAAATAATCTATTCAATTGAGACTTTATTTATTATTTTATTATTTTTATTTATTTATTTATTTAAGTCTTATATTAGCCAACTGACTAAATGACCCTTTAAAATACAAACCAAAGTATTTTATTATTAATTCTAAAAATAAGGCTTGTAGGAGGTGGCCGGATACGGCTTTTTACTATTTGCAGGAGCAGGATAATTTGCTCCTGATATTTGCAAATATTTAACTAGGCTAAACGTGCCCTCCCAATTCACTTTATCGCGTATGTTGTTTGGCTTGCAAATACATTCAATGACAATTAAAACATTTGACGTCTGTTTAACTTACCGGGAAAATGTATTTAAAATAATAATTAAATAAATAAATACCGAATAAAACACCAAGAAACCAATAACTTACTGGAATTTAAACACAGTTAATGCAGTATGAAAGAATGAGTTTACCAGAAAATATTTTAGACTACTGCTAGCTACTCACTTCCCCTTCTCAACAGATTGTTTGAAATGTCCAAATGAATATTGAATATTTATATACATGTTAAAACAGCGTGGGCGGATAATATGCAAGAACTTACTAGAATATTATGCATCATCTGTATGGGACCCATTAATAAAAAAAAAAAAAAAAAACATTGATAAACTAGAGCAAATTCAAAAAAAAAAAAGAGCTTCATCACCGGAGAATATTCAAAACTGACTAAAATAACACCATTAGTTAAAATAGTTAAATCATTAAACCTTGAAACACTAGAGCAGGGGTCCGGAACCTATTTGTATGAGAGAGCCATAAACACCACTTATTTTGAAAAGGTAATTCTGTGAGCACCATACATTATGTTTAAAACTGAAAATTCAAGTAAATTTGTGCATTTTGTGTAATTTCAACACTAAAAGTACAATAATTATGTCTCTGAATTATTATTTAAAAAAAAAGATTGTTATGCTGTTTTTTATGCAATTAATAAGTAGATCAAAGGAGTTTTAATGTTGTTTTAAAAAAAAAAAATATGAGCATTTGTCTGAGAGCCAGATGCAACCACCATTAGAGCCTCATCTGGCTCGTGAGCCATGGACTAGACGATAGAAGAACCAAGAGTAAAGTAGTAACAATACATAAAGCAATTAAATCTTAGAAAAAAACAACACAAAGATAAGTTAATAAAATACTCACATACACTTAAGGATATAAACAACTTTCATATTCCGGAGGCAAGAACAAAAACATACGAATTCTCTGTTTTTGCAGTTCGGAATTCGGGCGTATATTGTGTTGCCTAAAGAAACAACTTTACAGAGGCGTCACTAGGGTTGGTGTCACCCGGGGCGGTAGTACATGATGTCACCTGGGGCGGTAGCTCATGGTGTCACCCCTCATGATTTAATCCATAGAACTCCTCCGTGTTTTCCAGTGCCAAATAACGGGAATATATATAATTTTATGGTCTGGTGTCACCCCCTTGATGCTGTCACCCGAGGCGGCCTGCCCCATCCGCACCCCCTAGCGACGCCACTGCAACTTTATCAACATTTAAGATTATATTAAAAATTCAGCCGCTATTTATTAAAGTTTATTTATCCTTCCCCCAAAACATTACCTTCTAGTTCTCTCCCTTTAATTAAGTGAGCTATTTATTTTTTATATATCACAATCCTTAATTACTGTTGTTTGCTCTCTGCATCTCCGTTCTAAAATAAAAATTGTCGCTATTATTTTTTTATTTTTTAAAAAAGTTATTAAAACTACAACAGATGCTCACTGCTTTTATTTTAATTAGTCACAATGACCTTTTTAATGATAAGTGCGTCAGCCATAAGATGTCATCCATTTTATTATTGATGTGGGGGTGGTGGTTAAAGTAATCTGTACTCATAGTATCCCGTTTGAAGATACTTATCCATTTGGGAAGAAGAAATGACTCTAACGGGTCAATTAACCTTTCCATATTGTTAATATAAAACCATTTACTCAACTCTGTGTGGCAGACATTACCGGTTGTCGCTTATATTAGTTCTTAACCTCCGGAGAATGTAACCAAATCTTATCTTCTTCTTCTTCTGCGTTCGCAAAACCTTTTTGAAGGAGGATTAAGACCACAAGCCCTATCTCTATGATGAACTGCGCTGTGGCTGTCAGTTGGTTCACTCCATCATATAGTTTATCGTCGAGGGTATCTTCCTGTGGCCATATGAATGGCTGTTCGGGTATGGTGGTACAGAGGGCAGTTTTGAAGCTCATGTTCCGCATTCTCTCTTATCATTAGAGGCAAACTTGGGTCCCAGGGTGGGAAGCGGCTATGGGGTTGCGTCGCTTCAATCACGATGTTATCAATTTTTTAAAAACTTTTTTTTTTAGAATTTCGGCTTCTTGTCTAAAATTTGATGTATGGAGTCTTTTAGAAGAGTGGGATTTTTGCAGCTTGTGTTTTAGAGGGTGATGTCCTGATGCTTCTAATTTAGTGAACTGTGTTAAGGTTTTGGTTTCTCCTCTTACTTCCATAGAGCTTAATGTAGCTAAGTCCTCCATTGCTCTGATTGGGGCAGTTTTCATTGCTCCTGTTATTATTTGTAGCCCTAGGTTTTGAACTTTGTCTATTTTTTGGAGGTTCGATTTGGCTGCTGTGCCCCACACTATGACTCCATATTCAAGGGTATGTCTTATATAGCTGGTGTATGTTTTCTTCAGGATGTAGTCGTTTGCGCCCCAGTCGGAGCCAGCTACTTTTTTCATCAGCACTAGTCTTTGGATTCCCTTTTTGGTGCATTTTCTTTTTGGTTTTTCCATGTTAGCCCTGGGTCAAAAGAAACTCCTCGATATGTCGGATTGTAATTTTTCCAGGATTGTTTTGTATAAGGTTAGTTTGGCGTTATGTTGTTTGGTTGAAAGGGGGAAAATTGTGTAAGTCGTCGTTTTTGGAAATTATCGACATACCTTATTTCTTAGACCATAGGTTGAGGTTGTTCATTGCTTCTTGTAGCCTAAATTTTGAAGTGCCTGTGTATTCCTCTGTGCTAAGGAGAGCCAGATCATTAGCGTACCTGCTGCCTTTTACTTTTCTAGGGATAATTTGTAGTAAGTCGTTTATGAAAATTATAAAAAGTGTGGGTGAAAGAACACCTCCGTGGTTTAACCCAGAACACGGTAGTTGATTTCTTTTCCTGGAAGCCATCTTCTCTTTCTTGGGCTATGTATGCTATTTGATCTTCCGTTGATCTGCACTTCATGAAGCCTGCCTAGTAGATTTTCGGATTCAAGTATCCACATCAGTCTATTGTTAACCATTCTTTCCATCAGTTTGCAGACGCAACTAGTCAGACTTATTGGGCGGTAGCTGTCAACTTTACTTCTTGGTTTGCCATGTTTCGGTATTAGGATCATAATAGCTTTTTTTCCAAATAGTTGGAATTTGTCCCGATTTCCAGCTGGAATGAAAATCTGTGGGGCCGTCCATAGAGTACGTCACGCTCCAGAAAGGGGGCGGGGGCTGTACGGCCATGTGCAAAGTCGCGGTGTTTTTTGTTAAATTTTAATTATTTTGTCAATTAAAAAAATGTTTTACGAAAGTGTGACGTTTTTTAAATTTTTTATTTATTTATTTTTTTTGGGAGAGGGGGGACTCGGGGGGAGGTCCGAGATTTGTGACAGTTTGTGACAGGGGGGAGTGGGGATTTAAAAATAGTCAAAAATAGCGTGACGTACTTTACGGACGGCCACTGTAGTAGTTTTTTAGCAAGGGTCCTAGATGAGTGAGCATATCATTTGAGATCTTGTCTATCCCTGGAGCTTGTTTGGGTTTGAGGAGTTTCATAGAGTTCATGAGCTCTTTCATATTTAGGTTTGCGATCATCCCATGAGAGTGTGGTGTAGTAATTTTTGGAGCTTTTTCTATTTTGTCTTTAGCTTCTTTGGATCTTTTTTATCGATACTGATATTACCCACACTATTAAAGTGGTTTATAAATTTTTGAGCAGCTTCACGTCCTGTGAGATTTTTGTAATTTTCGATAGTTTATGTCCATCTCTGTCCATATTTAGTTGTTCTGTTTTTTTGTGCCAGCTTTTTCTTATAGAAGAGAGATCTTTCCGCATATTGCATTGGCGGCTTTTAGTTCTATATTGTTTTCTTCTGTTGGGGATTTTCCTGCTAGATTTCTTGCATTGAGGGTTTCGTTGTGAAGTTGTTCTAAACGTTGAGACCAGTTTTTGTATGTAAATTGTTCTTGATCTCCTGGGGATAGATTCCTTAGCTGCTTTGAGGAGAGCTCTAGAGAAATTTAGAGTAGGATTTGTTTACCCGGTTTGTTTTGCAGTTGATGTTTGTTACATATTCATCTGTTAAACGGGCAAAAAAAAAATCCCAGTTTGCTTTCTTGTAATTCTGGGAAAAGTGTTTTTTTTAAAGGGCAGTTGAGTGGTTTCTATGTGGACGAGAATTGGTCTATGGTCACTAGTAGCAAGTTGGTCACCGACTTCTCTTTTATCTCCTTTGGATAATCTGTTTGTAGCAAAGGCTAAGTCTGGAGTTGATGTTGTCTTCCATACTCTAGAGTAGAAGGTGGGAGTGTCTTCTGGTTGGTTTACGAGAATTAGTCTGTTTTCGGTTTGCCATTCCTCAACTTCTTCTCCTCTGACGTTAAGGTCTGTGTACCCCCAGCTCTGGGAATGGCTGTTCATGTCACCCAATATTAGGTATTCTTCATTGTGTAGAATTTGGATTCTTTCGAGTTCTAGTTCTCTGTCTGGGGGTCAGTAGCAGTTGTAAACGTTTATGTTCCCTCCTGGGAGGATTAGCTTGGTCCCCAATATTTCTGATTGAGTTGAGCTGGGTATAGAGATATCTGTAGTTTGGATGTTGTTTTTAACTGAAGTTATTATCCCCCCTTTGGTTCTGTTTTCTCGGTCTTGTCTGATACATGAATAGCCTCTAATAGAGAAGCGCAAGTTATTGTTGAGGTGCGTTTCTCGGATGCATGCCACATCTATTTCATTTTTATGTAGGAAGATCTTTAAGGCTTGTTTTTTTCTTTTGAATGGCCTTTGCGTTCCATTGTAGGAAGACTAAACTCTTTTTTCTGTTTTTTGTTGTAGACAATTTGGTCAGTAAGGTTGACGCGATGAATGGAAATACACACAATAAGAGACTATTTGTATTGCTCCTAGTAAGTGCCTATTTGAAATGCACCCAGTAAGTGACTATTTGTATTGCACACAGTAAGTGACTATTTGTATTGCACCCAGTAATTGACTATTTGTAATGCACCCATTAAGTGACAATTTGTAATGCACCCAGTAAGTGACAATTTGTAGTGCACCCAGTAGGTGACTATTTGTAATGCCCCAGTGACAATTTGTAGTGCACCCAGTAACTGTTTGTAGTGCCCCCCAGTAACTGTTTGTAGTGCAACCAGTAAGAGACAGTTTGTAGTGCCCCCAGTAACTGTTTGTAGTGCACCCAGAAAGAGACAGTTTGTAGTGCCCCCAGTAACTGTTTGTAGTGCCCCCAGTAACTGTTTGTAGTGCACCCAGTAAGAGACAGTTTGTAGTGCACCCAGTAAGAGACAGTTTGTAGTGCACCCAGTTTACATGGGTCAAACTAAAACTGATTTGTCAATCGCCATCTATTCCAAGAATGTCCAGTCAACATCTGGGTCATTATTCCTTCGCCTGCTTTAAGAATTAGTCGATTAGTTTTATTGTTTTTAAAAAAAATAAAATTGGGCTTGATGCGAGGACTATTATTACTTTTGGACAAAGCAAAGCGTCTATGATGGTAATTAGAACTGGTAACAGCTGCACTGAGAGCAATTGTTTTAGGTTGAGCTATTATGTTGTTTTTATTCATTTTGTATAGGCTTGGTATCAAAAATATAAAATTAACCAGTTGGTATTCATGGACTTCTGGGGGTCGATATCCTGTTTATCTATTTAGACCACATGTTCCAAACCTCTTTAGGGATTGGTACTTCTATTATTTTATTTTTTAATTATTTTTTTTAATTTAAAAATAAAATTGTTATAAGTTAATTAACCAGCAATCCCCGTTTATATCTAGATTTAAAAAAATAATTTTAATTTTAAACAGCATCAAATTTCACAGTTTATAAACGAAAGGGTCGACTCGTCCGGGGTCGAACTGTCCGGGGTCAAATCGCCCCGGGTCGAATCGTCCGGGATCGAACGGTTCGTGATTGAACCGACCAGGGTCGAAGTGTCCAACCACCGAGTTATACATACCACACCAGAATTATGTATGCAATTTACGTGGTGAGGAACGATTTCGCAAATCCAAAGAATTAACCTTGTAATTTATCGTGAATACTGTGTACATCAAGCACAGAAGAGATTGGAAATCGTGTCAATGTAGTTTTATCTTCTTTCAGCTAGGAGAAGTAACGATGTAGTTTTATCTTCTTTCAGCTCAGAGAAGTAACGATGCAGTTTTATCTTCTTTCAGCTTAGAGAAGTAACAATGTAGTTTTATCTTCTTTCAGCTCAGATAAATAACAATGTAATTTTATCTTCTTTCAGCTCAGAGAAGTAACGATGCAGTTTTATCTTCTTTCAGCTTAGAGAAGTAACAATGTAGTTTTATCTTCTTTCAGCTAGGAGAAGTAACGATGTAGTTTTATCTTCTTTCAGCTCAGAGAAGTAACGATGTAGTTTTATCTTCTTTCAGCTCAGAAAAACTCATTTCAGCTCAGAGAAGTAACGATGTAGTTTTATCTTCTTTCAGCTCAGAGAAGTAACGATGTAGTTTTATCTTCTTTCAGCTCAGAGAAGTAACGATGTAGTTTGCTATAGGGATTCTGGTTGCTTTGTAGGTTCCTCTTTAAAAAATTTCTTTATTTCACTTTCAGATTCATCTACCACATTGTATATTTTCTCAAACATGGCATTGTTTCCTGATATACATTTCTTCGTCACCTTTGCAGCTTGGATAAACATTACCCGGATGTTATTGTAAATTGTGATAATATTCATTTCAGTGGCGTAGTGTGGGTATGTGCCGCCCTGGGCAGAACCAAAATTTGCCGCCCCCCAAAAAAAATAAAAGAAAAAATAAATTATGTTAACGCTGTAAAGTAAATCTAGTTTTTATTAGAAAGTAATAAGAACACTATAATAGTAAAAAAAAAAAAAGCTTCATTTCTTAAATATAATTAAAAAAAATTATGTTTTCCTGATTGCACCCACTTTCGTGTATCAATGTTTTCAGCCTTGCCATGCTAAGTAACCAAAATTGAAATTGCCATAGATTTGAAAAATTTTGCTGAATAGTTGTTGCTTGTAATTAATTTTTCATTAAGTTAATTTTAGAGAACCTATTTTAAAACATTGCATTACTTAAGACTATTGTAAGCAATGTTCAAATTAATTAATATTTTTAGGGAAGGTAACTTGGAGCCTTAATATCTTTATAAACATTAATAAATGAACTGGTATTTAATTCAATTATTCTTTTATTTACCCGTGGGGTAAAAAAGTCTTTGTTTGACAATGTCATTTGAATCCAGATTACTCTAATTTAAAGGAAACATTTTGAAGTCCAGAAGATCGCCTGATGTACGAAAATTGTATTAGTTTTACAAATTCTACATGCCTGCCAAAATCTTACATGATTTTCTACAGTTATCCCATCTTATGAATAATAGAACTTTGTGACAGTTTGTGACAGGGGGAGGGGTTAAAATTGGTCAAAAATACGTACTTTAAGGACGGCCCCTTGGACTATTCCAAGAGATAATGTTTTCCTTTCACTTCAAAGAACAGCTTGATTTCATATGTCAATTGAAAGAACAATGCGCAGCCTATTAACATAAGCTTCCATTAATAACCACAAAAAATGCTTTTTGGTGGCTATTTTTTTAAAAAAAGTTTACTGTTTAAGTTGGTGACCCACATGCAATTGAAAACTCAACGTGTTACCTGTAAGTTGGGAACTGGAAGTTTATAGCATAATAGTTTTTGGCAGTTTTGCAGCCTCTCATCACACTTGAACTGATATTATTCTTACAATAAAACATTAATTTTTGCAGCCTCTTATCACACATGAATTGATATTACTTTTACAGTACCACAATAATTTTTTGGGGGTCACATAGTGGATCTGTTTTAAAACTCTTTTTGTGTTGTTTCAAGAATTTATTCCTTAGTAGTTCCTTGAAATGAGTATTATGGTATCAATACCGTTATTCCGTATACTTAAATTACGACTAACATTAACGAATAGCATCAAGCGATTGCAAGTGATCGTGTTATTACTGGAAATAAATAAATTTAAAAAAAAATTAATAAGATAAATGAGATTTATGACGCCATTAAACTGAAAATTTCATAAAATGCCCATAGCTTATGTTTTGAATAAAAAAATATAGCAGTATTTTTAAGAGATATATTTAAATATAAGTAGTTCAATTTAATGTCAATGAATTTAAATTTCATTATTATTAAGTAAAAACAATTTTTTTAAAAATATTATTTTCCTTATTAAATTATTATAAAAACAATTTTTTTAAAAAATATTATTTTCCTTATATTATTATAAAAACTACTTATTTTAAATTTTACTAAATTTTTTACCGATTAATCGTGAAATTTATCGTTAACTTAAGCAGCCCCAATTTTAATAGCCTACATAACTGGAAAGGATGCTGAGCTGAAAATAATGAAAGCGTTAATTTAGATTCTTAAAACGTGTACATTGAATTGTATATTCGATTAACTGTTGATACTTTAATATTTTCTTTTTAAAATTTTATATATTATCTTTGATTAAGATCCATCAATTTACACAGTAGCTAACTCTTAAACTATTTTTATAGCTCATGTAAGCATAAATTGACACTATGGGCACCCGGCGCCCCATGAGTGTTAAATATAGAACATAATGCTGCCAGCAATCATCCAGGGAGCGTACTAAACTATCTCCAAAGTTTTCACGACAATCGGATTCATGGTTTATAAAGGACATGCACACACTCACATACACACACTCACACACAGACATACTTTAATTTTTATATATCTAGATAAATAATGACATTAAAATTTCTGTGGCCCACTTAGTGCAAGATGTAAATTTTAAAACATTTGTTCTTTTCATTTTGGATCATATTTAATGTATAATCGATATTTGTCGAGGCAGTAACACATGTTGTATTTTAATATGAGCTATAAAGTATGTATGTATTAAGTTTGGAAAAGATCCATTCATTTTCCATGAAGCAAAGGCATAAACTAATTTGTATATAACAAATATAAATGGAAAAATTGGGGCCCCCGTCCACCAGGAATGTCAATGTTCAAATTTCTTTTTCACACAAACCATTCCGTAAGAGCAACCAACAATTTCCTAAAGTTTCATCGTGATCGGATGAATTTATTATTCAGCTTTAATGGACAAACATTCATACATACATTGATTTATGTCAAAATAAATTTATATACACATAAGCAAAACATGACATTAAAGGTCCCCTGGCCCAGTAGGTGCAAGATGTAAATTTGGAAACATTTGTTCATTTCAAATATGAACATATTTAATATATTAGCTATATTTGTTGACACCATGTCATAGAAAGGGAAATAAAACAAACGTTTACGAAAAGAGAATCAGGACCCCCGGCCCGAGGTGATGAAGATTAAAGATTAAATTTCCCATAGAATGTAAAAAAGGGCCATAATCAATGTCATTATACACCACGTTTGTTTAAGATCCAAACTATTTGTATACACCTCATACAGGCAACAACAATATTAAGCGCTCCCAGGCCCAATTGGCGTAAGAGATTAACTTTAAAATACCTGATTATTTCTATCGAAATCATGACATATATTTCTTTCAATATCTTTCAAGGTTGTTTAAAATTAGAATGGAAATAAAGTGTTAAATGCTTACGAAGATAAAGATTTTGGGTCTCCCGCCCCAAAGGAATGGACATTAGGGGTTGAACGCAGTATGTTATTTTAATATGGGTAATAAAATATATATGTAATAAGTTTGGTCAAGATCCGTTCATTTTTCAAAAACCTAAAACTTAATCTAATTCGAATATAGCTCATTTAAGAAATAAAAAAAAAACCATTAAAGGTTTCGGTCCCCCATGAGTGTCAATTTTCACAAGGTTTTTCTCACAAAATATCCAGGAAGCTTACTACATTTTAATCGTGATCGAATGAATGGTTTAGTGAGCAGGACAAACATACATAGATTCAGGCACGGGTTCAAAACAGCGACTGTGTCAAAACAGCGACCGTCAAAACAGCGACTTCAAAACAGCGACTGTATCAAAACAGCGACTGTATCAAAACAGCGACTTTACCGCAAAGCTAGTTTGGTCCAACCGTAAACCTAACACAGTGGTTCTAAACTTTTTGACATATAGACCCCTTTTCATTGTCCAAACTTATCCAAGGACCCAAGTGAAAAAACTACATAAATGCATAGAAAAAAATAAAACCTAAAAAATAGCAACATTTTGATGAAGTATTTAATGAAAATTATAAATTTTGATTTAAATAAAATTTTAAAACAATTATTGGCGTAAATTAGCTTATGCTACACACATATGCACTTATTCATAAACAAACAGCTGGTAAGTGAAGTAAAATTGTATCAACAAAGAATTAAAAATGACATTTAATTTGTCTTAGCTCCATAATATATAAATGAATTAAAAGGAAGATTTAAAACAGAATAGAAAAGATGAAGGTTACTTAAATTATGTGACATTTATCTCATTTTGATAAAGTATTAATTGAAATTAAAAGCTTTGTTTAAAATAAAATTTAAATCAATTCATTAATTCAAATACAAAAAAAAAACCTGCTCAGGGAAAATAAAATTATATTAACAAAGAATTAATAACATTTAATTTGTCTTAGCTACATAATGCATAAATGATTTTAAAAGAACATCATCAACAGCCTGTTGTTTGCGAGCATGCCTATATACCTGGTATCCTTGTCAACGTCCTGCTAAGCACACCCGATCCGATGTAATCGGACAATAAAAAAGTCACGTGGTCAGGTAAAGGTACGTAGATTCACTCTACCCCCAATCATTTTATTTGCATTTCCCATAAATCTCGCCAGCAAAAGTTGACCTGTGGTCGTCGCTTAGTCTAGCCCTCGTTACATGTCCTGATATAACATGGGCCAGCAAACGAACAGTGGCTGATCTCGGTAGACTTCAATCGATCTCCCCACCCTGATCAAAATGGCGATGTAATAGGACAATAAAAATGTCACGTAGTCAGATAGTCCTTTGTAAAGGTACCTAAATTCATTCTGCCTCTCATTCCATTATTTACCTTTCCAATTACACTCGCCACAACGCTAGGTATACATTACACTATAACATAAAGGTCGATCTTCCCTCAACTCCCATGCCAAACATAATTAGCAAGGACCACATTTATCATTGTTTTTTGTTTTTTTTCCAGTGGTTTTACGCTTTTCATCGTAAAATCAACATCAATTAATGAAATATTTTTAAAAAAAAAAAACAACTTGTTTTATATAGTCCCTTCTCCACAAAAAACCTGCATTATCATAAGCAAAAGAAAAAAGTCGCTATTTTGATACAGTCGCTGTTTTGATGCAGTCGCTATTTTGACAGTCGCTGTTTTGACGGTCGCTGTTTTGACACAGTCACTGTTTTGAAGTCGCTGTTTTGACGGTCGCTGTTTTGACAGTCGCTGTTTTGCCCGGATGTGATAGATTCTACATACATTAATTTTATATTATGTATATTCATTTTTTTTTCTGATGAACATTTGTTTAAAATAAAGAGATTAAAGCTGAAATATATTTATTTATAAAACTTCCGTCATTTATGACGGGTGATACCCTAGTTACTTAATATTAATTTAGTATGTAGATCACTATTCACATTTTTTCTCGGAAGATTGCCGGATGTGTATAATATACTTGATTTCCACGCTTTTATCTTTGACATCAGAAAATTTATAAATTTGTCATTTTAGTGAATTGGAATAAAAGCATGTCTTTAAAAATCAATAACGTTTTTAAAAATTTTTTATTTACCCTCTTTCATTTTATTTGTAACAGTTAAAATTTTTTTTTTTTCAACGGCAGCTCACTCTTTAAAGAAAAATGCTTTATTTTTTAAACGCATTATTTCCCCTTGAAAAATTCTTTAAAAAGCAAATAAGGTGCTGCCCATTAATGACGCCACTCGCTTAACAAGAAACAAATGGGAGGTGGCAGGGAGTCACGCATTTGTGACGATGTGTGACAAGGGGAAGGGGGTGTTGAAGAAATGTGACTTCACATTAAAAAAAAGCTACTTTAAATAAAAGTTTCACTTAAATCTATGATTGCTTTCAATTTATTTAATGACGTTTACAATAGCCTCACACATTTTAAGATATTAGAGAGGAGTCTTACACTAAATACATATTTAAATGACAATAAATTAATTTGCAGTATGCTAATTTTGAATTTGAAAGTGAGACTTTTAGGGGTGGGAGGGGTTCAGGCTTTGTGTTGTTATAATTGAAAAAAAAAAAGGGGGGGGGGTCTCAGTTTTTGTGACGAAGTATGACGAGGTGGTAAGGGGGGGGGGATAAATATTGACCAAAATCACGTGATGTCTTTCATGAATGGCCCCTAACTTGATAGCCGTCAGATCATATTAAATAAAAATGTTGGAATATTCTGTTGTCACTGGAGATATGGCTGCTCGCCAAAATTCAGCTCAACACAATCGAGCAATGCCGAGTGCATCAAAATGACGTTGCAAGCTTTGACGCTAACAGACCTACACACAGATAATAAAGTTAAATAAAATCATTCATATAGAAACAAATTATATTAATAAAACGTACATGAAACGCTTACTTTTATCTGGCTCAGCTCTGTTGGGGGTTGGGGGAGGCGTAGCCTTAAATTATTTGTTTCGTGAGTAAAGTGTTTATGTAATTTGTTTGATTAGAAGTAATGTTGAAGACGCTGTCAGACTTTGATTATTGTTAATGTAGCCAGGACTTCATCAGTGTCGCCAGCATTTTCATTGCTAGTCTTGTGATGTTCTATTTGTTTTTACATACGACTTTAATAATTTAAGACTTTACTTTTAATTGCTTTTAAAAATTAAACTTTTGTTGAGGAAAATTCCTTGATTTAATTGGAAATGGTACAAAAATCTTCACACAAACATATTGTTACGCCACAAGTTAAAGAAGAAAGAACACGTTTATCTTAAACATATCTTTAAATTTAATTGTTTTAAATCTGTAATTTTATAACATCAATGGCAGGATTAATTTGTTATTTTCTTGTTGTCTAGGTTTCATATATTAGTAGCACTTTCATCTGTCTTTATAATTGTTTAAAATTGTAATTGTTTCCTTAAAATGCGATAAGTAAAACACACATAGATAAATAAATAAAAATGAAATAAGATACAGTTTCTTTTATACATGTCTATGTTTTCAAAAGGACAAGTTGATCTTTTAAAATAACCAACTGTACATGTAAGAAATCAATAATGATTACTTATCAGGTCGTTTTTTTTTTTGAAGTGGAAACGGCGAGAGTAGGACGAATGACGTCATCTGATCACTTAACAATGTTTTAGAATGTCAGTTTAGGCCAATTAAAGATTTAACTTTCTGAATTTTAAATTTCGCGGTACAGACTTGTCTCGTATTTCGGTTAAATTAATTATATCCTAGTTCCGCTGTTTATGCTAGTGAGACTTGGACTGGCTTTTGGACACGTAGATGGCGGCGGCGTGATGTAGTAGGCGGGGGTGTGGTGGTGTTTCTTCGGTGGTATATGTCTCTTCCAATTTGCATTTGCGCACTTTGTCTACGTTCACGGCTGGGTAGGATTAACAGATCAGTCATTTCATGATCGGACTCAAGAGGGGTAACTGAAAAGGATCAAATTACATGGAGTTAAAGAAGGGGGGAAATGATTATGCCTTGGGGAAAATGTAACATGATATTCTAGAATTCACTTTGACTAATCAAACTAATTAAGGTTGTGTTGATTGATCTTGCTGGTCCATTTTGATCCTCTTTAATTATTTATTAAATTATATTAATAAGATAAATTTAGGCATTTTCTGCTTTATGCTGAGATAGAATGCATTATGAAAACTCTGTCTAATAAAATCAACACTTCGTATATACGCTTTGATCCGGTTATCAAACCACAGACCAATAGTTTTTAAGTAACAAAGATGAAGAAAATTGTTTTACAAAATCAATTACGGCATGAGTTGTTTTTAAAATCCGTGACAAGCTGCTGTTTAGTAAATAAATCCAACCCAGGGGCGCAACAGACGCCCCGCGACTATCTTCAAAAAGGCCAGTGTCATAAAAATATATTAAAAAAAAAATCTTTAACCCATCAGCTTTAGATCGAATCGTCTCATTTCGTCAGTTTGGGGGATCCGTAAATTTCCACCCAAAAGACACGAAAAGAAAACTATTTGCCACACCACCCTCATCACACACTAGAGTACTCTCCCTTACTCTCAAACCCAGAGTCCACATGTTCACCACGGCTCTTTTGGCAAAGTCTCTTTCTGTTTTGTTCGTTCGCTTCACTTTGGATGAGGATTTTGTTTAGAACATTTCAAAATTTTCCTATATCTTAAAACATGCAAGACATGTTCCATCAATTAACAACATAGTTTTATGACGGCAACTGAGAAAATTCCATAAAAGCAGAAGAACCAATCAGCAGCTTGTACTGGACGCAACACAGCGCCTCACCCCGATTGAAATAATTCATGTTGGATCAAGTTTAAACATTTCATGATTTTGCACAATAGATTGAAGTGCTCTCTATATCTATATCTATTGTTGGCTAACCAGAAACCTAAGTAAGTCTTTGAACCATTACAATGGATGTCACGTACTTTTCAATGAATATATCTTGGTACTGGCTGTGCTCTATGGGACATATTTATTAGAAACTGTATAATCGCGAAATAATAATCTTTGGATTTTTTTTTATACAAATGTTCATACTTCATACATCTTTTTCAGATAGTTCTATGTTCCAACCGACTTTGGCGCAGCAGATAAATTGCATCCCTTTATTTAGAGACTATTTCGTAAAATGACGAATAACAGACCAATCACACTTTTGAGAATCCCAATGCATTTTATATCAATACGTGATCAGTCGCAGAGTTACTCTAAATACATACATACAAACTTAAAACTATTCACATTTACTTTAAACAAACTCACAGTTATTTGTGTCTGTTCATTTTTTAAAGAAAGGGGAAAAAAATTGTGTAATGACTTACGGAGTTCATACGATTCTGGTATCGATACATCCGCGTCGTCCCCCTCAATAAATATCGTTGGTTTACAGCATATCGTGTGAGCCATGAGTACCACAACGGCGAGTACAATAAGGCACGAGTTTGTGACAGCCATAGCTGAGGACAGATAGAGGGCATAGCAGTTAGATTGAAAATAATCGATTGAATTGAGACTTTATTTATTTAAGTCTTATGTGAGCTGAGTGACTGACTGAATGACATTTCAAAAATTCAAACCGAAGTAGTTTAATATTATTTTTAAAAATGAGCATTTTTTCTGCCGACATTTATGAACTTTTAAGACACTGATAAAGTGACTATCAAATAAATTAAAAATTGCATTCTAGTTAAAAATTTAATAAATATTAATTTTAGAGAAAAAAAAACAGCTGGATTTTATAATGAGTTTATGAAGAATTTTTTAAAAATTTAATAATGTTAACCTAAATCTTTTTATTATGTATGTTGTTCCGCTTTCATATAAATTCAATTACAATTAAAACATGTGACGTTTGCTTTATTTACAGAGTTCATATATGTGATAATATGATTATATTTTTAAAAATTATTTTTTAAAAAAACCGAATAAAACATCAAGAAACCAATAACTTACTGGACTACAAACACAGCTACTGCAGTATGAAAGAATAATGTTATGTATTAGTATTTTTTTTTACTGCTACTGGCTACTCACTTCCCCTTCTCAACAGATTATTTGGAATGTCCAACAGAATATTTGTATACATGTTACAAGGACGTGGGTGAATAATTGGAAATCATATAAATACATGTCTTTACCGTCACACTTTACGTTGTTGCCTTATTTTTAATGTTAATTTCCCCTTTCCCACCCCCCCCCGCCTTTTCTTTAAGCTATTCGTGTCATAAATCATAATTCCAATTTACTGCTATTTGCATCTCCCATCTAAGACAAAAATTGAAGCAATGAATTAAAAAAAAATTGTTATTTAAAATACAAAAGATGCTCACCGCATTTCTTTTAATTTGTCACGATGACCTTTCTAACCATAAGAGTCCCACCCCTAGGATGTCACCCATTTTAATATCGATGTGGGGGTGAGGGTTATAACAATCCGTACTTGGTGTACACCGTTTGAAGATACTTGTCCATTTTGGAAAGCATTCATGACGTGAACGGGTCAATGAACCTTTCGATGTTGTTCATATAAAACCATTTAAATAACTCTGTGTGGCAGACATTACGGGTTGTTGCTTATAGCTATCCCCAACCTCCAGTGTACGAGAGCAAATCTTATGTTAAATAAATATATATGTTTTTAAAACAGGTTACATTTAGGCCCTTATAACAAGGCGTCACAGAACAACGAACGTTTAGGAAACATGCCTTCTTCCACGAACAAATAGACAAATATAACTTATAAAATTAAATGAAAACTTTGCTGTGTTATTATGAAATGTATTCTTCTAGGAACACATAGACAAATATAACTCAAAAAAATTAATGAAAACTTTGCTGTGTTATTATCAAATGCATGAGACCGACACAAAGATTCAAAGAATAAATTCGTGTATTTAACAGAACCACCATTACAGCTTTTAGAATTTGAATAATATTTGTTCACTCAACGACAATAAAATAAACCATAAGAAATTAAATACGTAATATATTAAATTTTGTTTAATTTTTTAAAAACATTTACCTTTCATAGTAAGGAGTATTTAAGGAGAAAAGTCTGAAATATTTTTAGCGCATTTTCGAGAAGTCGAATGCGCTATTGCACCCGTTTTGTCCGTCCGTCCGTCCGTCTGTCATCACCCTAGATCTCAGCATCCATAAGTCCTAGACCCATGATGTATATATGTTTTTTGTATGTCCCGACCTGCCATTTGTGCATCAACACTCAGTTACTCGATCCGTTAAAAAACCCCGTTAAAACTACCAAAAAACATTGCGAATCGAGAGATAACACTGGCGCAGGCAACGGCCGCCATTGCCGGAAGTCTTAGTATTATCAAAAGTATTAGTTTTTTTGTTGTTGACGTCATTAGAATATGTGTAAAAGTTTAGAGAGTTTTACGTCATCATTTGTGGTATATTCATTACACAAGAAAATTCATAAAAATATGTCTAAAATCTAAACAGAATTACTGATAACTACTTAATGCTGATATCTAACATAAGTAATGATACATAATACGAAAATGCGCTAACACGTCCTGAGTGCTGTTAGAGAGTGTTGTGCTGTGAGAGACGTGTTGTGCTGTGAGAGACGTCGTGTGCTGTGAGAGACGTGTTGTGCTGTGAGAGACGTGTTGTGCTGTGAGAGACGTGTTGTGCTGTGAGAGACGTGTTGTGCTGTGAGAGACGTGTTGTGTTGTATTGGCATTGTATGAGCGTGCAAGTTGATTGAGTATGAAACGCGTGGTTTGTGCTGTGAGAGACGTGTTGTATTGTCATTGTATAAGCGTGCGAGTTGAATGAGTATGAAACGCGTGGTTTGTGCTGTGAGAGACGTGTTGTGCTGTATTGTCATTGTATGAGCGTGCGTGTTGATTGAGTATGAAACACGTGGTTTGTGCTGTGACAGACGTGTTGTGCTGTATTGTCATTGTATGAGCGTGCGTGTTGATTGAGTATGAAACACGTGGTTTGTGCTGTGAGAGACGTGTTGTGCTGTATTGTCATTGTATAAGCGTGCGTGTTGATTGAGTATGAATCGCGTGGTTTGTGCTGTGAGAGACGTGTTGTGCTGTATTGTCATTGTATGAGCGTGCGAGTTGATTGAGTATGAAACGCGTGGTTTGTGCTCTGAGAGAGTGTTGTGCTGTATTGTCATTGTATGAGCGTGCGTGTTGATTGAGTATGAAACGCATGGTTTGTGCTGTGAGAGACGTGTTATATTGACATGGTATGAGCATGCGTGTTGATTGAGTATGAAACGCGTGGTTTGTGCTGTGAGAGACGTGTTGTATTGACATGGTATGAGCGTGCGAGTTGATTGAGTATGAAACGTGTGGTTTGCGCTGTGAGAGACGTGTTGTATTGACATGGTATGAGCGTGCGTGTTGATTGAGTATGAAACACGTGGTTTGTGCTGTGAGAGACGTGTTGTATTGACATGGTATGAGCGTGCGAGTTGATTGAGTATGAAACGTGTGGTTTGTGCTGTGAGAGACGTTTTGTATTGACATGGTATGAGCGTGCGTGTTGATTGAGTATGAAACGCGTGGTTTGTGCTGTGAGAGACGTGTTGTATTGTATTGGCATTGTATGAGCGTGCGTGTTGGTTGAGTATGAAACGCGTGGTTTGTGCTGTGAGAGACGTGTTGTGCTGTATTGACATGGTATGAGCGTGCGTGTTGATTGAGTATGAAACGCGTGGTTTGTGCTGTGAGAGACGTGTTGTATTGACATGGTATGAGCGTGCGAGCTGATTGAGTATGAAACACGTGGTTTGTGCTTTAAATTTTAGAGACGTGTTATGCTGTTGTATTGACATGGTATCAGCGTGCGAGTTGATTTGAGTATGTAACACGTGGTTTGTGCTGTGAACGGGAATAGTGTGTGGTCGTGAACTGAGAGGATGGCTGGCCTTTAATGTTAGGTTCATCAAGTTGAGGAGTTGATTGAATGATTTATTAAAGACAATTGTTACCCAGACCACAGAGGGTTGTAGTTGTGTTTCTTGACTTACAAGTTCTGTTACACGGTGTCAGAAGTACTGACTCCATAACTATTACATGTTGTCAGTAGTACTGACTCCATATCTATTACATGTGTCAGAAGTACTGACTCCATAACTATTACATGGTGTCAGAAGTACTGACTCCATAACTGTTACACCCGAGTCAAAGCAATGGCCCAAGTAGTCAGATATCATGTACCGTAATTAGAAAACGTATCTTGTGCTACATAATATATCTTTGATTTTTTTCTAAATCTTCTTTCTTTATTTACTGAGGTTAATTTAAAAGTTTATTTGTTATAACATTCGCATGATTGTATTATATAATTACACTTGATAAACTGTTTCTATGTACCGTAAATTACACACAAAATTAATATACTTTATTATAATAAGATTATTTCACTTCTACTAGTGAGTTATTTGGAGTTCTTCTAAGGATTGCCTGCTTTATACGAGGCTTATGAAAGGTTTATACGAGGCCCATGGAAGGTTTATACGAGGCCCATGGAAGTTTTGTATGAGGCCCGTGGAAGGTTTATACGAGGCCCATGGAAGGTTTATACGAGGCCCATGGAAGGTTTATACGAGGCCCATGGAAGGTTTATACGATGCCCATGGAAGGTTTATACGAGGCCAATGGAAGGTTTGTACGAGGTCAATGGAAGGTTTATACGAGGCCCATGGAAGGTTTGTACGAGACAAATGGAAGGTTTGTACGAGGTCAATGGAAGGTTTATACGAGGCCCATGGAAGGTTTGTATGAGGTCAATGGAAGGTTTGTACGAGGTCAATGGAAGGTTTATACGAGGCCCTTGGAAGGTTTGTACGAGGTCAATGGAAGGTTTATACGAGGCCCATGGAAGGTTTATATGAGGCCCATGGAAGGTTTATACGAGGCCCATGGAAGGTTTGTATGAGGTCAATGGAAGGTTTGTACGAGATCAATGGAAGGTTTATACGAGGCCCTTGGAAGGTTTGTATGAGGTCAATGGAAGGTTTATACGAGGCCCTTGGAAGGTTTGTACGAGGCCAATGGAAGGTTTATACGAGGCCCATGGAAGGTTTGTATGAGGTCAATGGAAGGTTTGTACGAGGTCAATGGAAGGTTTATACGAGGCCCTTGGAAGGTTTGTACGAGCACCATAGAAGGTTTATACGAGGCCAACGGGTGCTCTATGTGAGTATGAGCCCCGTGGATATCTACACAAGGCCCACAGGCCCTAGAGTATGTGGGGCCCAAGGCAGCAATTGATGAGTAGGGCCCCGAGCCCAAGGGGCCTTCTATAAATGACGTCATGCACCTAGGGGGAGGGGGGTCCACACATTTGTGACGATGAGTGACGAGGTGGAAGAGGTTAAGAATTGTGACGTCATGTAAAAAAACATGATAATTTAAATAAATTCCCACTTAAATATTTGATTTCTTACAATTAATGTTCTGACGTGTTACATGGTTTCACGCGTGTTACGAATGAATTACTCCAGAATATCCACCTCCTGGGCTTACATGGCGCATTGTCAGTGACACCTGTTTTTGGTGACTTTGTTTCGGTGTGTCATCAAGTCTTTAGCTACTTTACTATTCCTACAATAATTTTCCTGACCTTATTTCCCATCATGAAATGAGCTCGTTTATAATATAATTCGATTTCCCAGTTTGTATTCTTCGTATATGCTCCAGCAAAACCCAGTTCAAATTTTGCCAGCAATTCAAAGCCCTAAGATGTTCCCATCTTGTGCCTGATGTAGTTTATAGACTGAACTACGGGAAGCCATATTGTGGTCAGCAAGAAATAGGACAAAGGCTATGAGACGTTGAAATACGCTAAGCCCAATGTTGCCTAACTGACGCCGGGCAGCAGCTTAAAATTACCACGCACTTAATTTTGTAAAATATTGCACAAAAACTGGATGGTGTGCAAATTTGCACAGTATTTTTTTCTTTGCACTCGGACCAACGATCCTTAGAGGGAACATTGATTATACCAACGAGTCTTCTCACTGATAATTAATTTTTGGATTTGCTGGTCAATTTTCATCGTTTTCTTAGCCTGTTTTCCAGCTCAAACCATTCCGAAGTAGATGTTATATGTCCCTTTGATTTCTCATAGTCAGAAAATCTCACCGTAGAATTTTTAGTCATATATTTCGTCGCATTCCAGAGCAGACAAAGGGTTGCACAAAAAGTTTTCGGTAGAAACAAAACATCTTGTTTTTCGCTGTTGAAAATATAAGCAATTTTTGGTTGACAACTTCTCCATTTTCCATACGTCGTTTGCATTAGGTTGTAGAAGATTTCCGTCTATTGCTATCTGAAGGAAAAAAACTTTTTCCCCCCCAATATTTTCTAAATGCTTACTAAAACGCTATAAGAAAAAAAAAACATTTTTGAATAAGAATTTAGGGTGATTATAAAATCTTATTTTATTATCACACTATTTTTCTAATCATATTATCAAGTCGTTCGATAACAACCATTGTTATATAAAAAACAAGTATTACGTAAAAATGGTATTAAAAAAAAGCGCGGGGCCCTAAAAGACGCGGGGCCCAAGGCGATTGACTCGTTTGCCTTGCCCTAAGGCCGACCCTGCCCACAGGTTGTCTATAGAAGGCCAAATGGATGCATGTCCTATATTTTTACATGGCATGAGGCTGAAATATCGCCTTTTCTTGTGCAGGGTTGGTAAAATTTTATCTAGTTTATATTTATATTCTATATCTATAAAACTGAGGTAACATCCAAAATATGATATTCAGTCACCTGCTCTTTGTTAAGAACAATTGTTTGAGCTCAAAGATTATTTCGCTTATTGATGCAAATAATTTCAATAAATATCAATAAAACTAGATTTATCAAATGGAAAATTAACAGATGCCCAATAAAAATTGAAAAACGATAACAATTTTACCTAAAATACTTTAATTGAAGAATATTTAAACGTTTCGATACCTCATCTAATCCCTCCCCTCTTTCATATTTCATCTAATCCCTCCCTCTTCCATATTTCATCTAATCCCCCCCTCTTCCATATTTAATGTAATCCCTTCCCTCTTCCATTTTCTATAACGTCACAATTAGTCCTATTTCAAAATCCACGACTTTCCTCCCTCTCCCCTTCTTGTGGCTTAGGGGTGGTCCAATCGAGCCACCGATCTGTTTTCTAAAGAAGAGAGTCTTGAAATATATCGACCAAACGTTTATCGGGAAGGACGGCAAAAAGTTTGCCATACAATCCCCGTATGTAGACTTTTGCCTGTAGTTCTCCTTCCATATTTTCAACGCGTTATTATTGTCATTCTCCATTTATGTCTAGTACACAGTATTCAACAACTTGTGAATGGGAACTTCCTTTATACATATATATAGTAACCCGATATAGTTTTGGTTAAAACTAACCTCACGTCATTCTCATAATTTATTTAATTAATTTATCCCGATGATATATAAACGCACAAGTGAAATTGATTTTAAATTAAAAAAACAAAACAAGTATAGTGATATTTTGGTACGAATTATAAATACCACAACAGAAATGTGCAATCAATTTACGTGGTGAGGAACGATTCCGCAAATCCACGGAATTCATCTTGTAATTTATCGTGAATACTGTGTACATCAAGAACAGAAGAGATTGGAAATCGTGTCAATGTAGTTTTATCTCCTTTCAGCTCAGAGAAGTAACGATGTAGTTCGCTTTAGGGATTCTGGTTGCTTAGTAGGTTCCTCTTTCAAGTATTTTTTATTTCACTTTCTGATTATTTTTTCAAACTTGGCAGTTTTTCTAAGATATAAATTTATTGTATACTTGGATAAACATACCCTGATTTTATCGTAAAAGGCGATGACACTTTTTTCGTTTTGACAAAGTTCCAGGTTAAACGTAATTTTCTGTTTTAATAAATGTGCTATAGGTATGCTACTCTTTTCTCCCAAGTTTTGTGGTTAAACTATACCAAAATTAAGGTTTTCCTTGCAATCACACATCTTTTAATTTTACATATTCTTTTTCCTGACACTTGGTCTCTTAAGGCCTTGGCCAATACCTGGGCAACACTATTTTCACGTGGGGCTCTTTTGTCTCCCTACCCTCCCCGGCTATATCTAGCCCGGGAAACGAAGTTAACAGATGTTCAACTGTTTCAGAGGCTAGGCTGTAATGACGACAGTTCGAGTCCCTGTCATGGTCTAGCCCAGTGGTTCTTAACCTTTTGAAGTCGGGGAGCACTTTTGATCATGACAAAAATTTGGGAAATACACATACATACGACTTTTATTGAAAATAAAACATTATAACATAAGAGTTTAAAATTATAACATAACAAACAAATTTTTAATAAACATAAATTTAATAAGTTATAAAATAACATTGAGCAAAATTTAATTTAGAAAAATAAAAAGATTAAATGTGAAACCTGAGCTTAACGGTTTTTACAAATTTTCAGTGATATTAGGGCTAATTTTAGAAATAGCTACCGTCAAATCTTCATTGAAATTAGTAAGTGTTGCTCGTTTTTTAGTTTTTATGTTGGTGACTATCGAGGAACCGAGTTCACACAAATATGATGTTGAAAATTGCAACAAGATTTTAAGAGCCTTCATGGAGAGAGCTGAGAATTCTTCTGGAACAAAGATCCAAAATTCTTTCATAACCATTTCGGAAAATTTTATTTTAAGTGTACGATCCGATGATAGGTTGATTAATTCTTCTTCTTCTTGGTATAAGAACTTACTATTGGATGTATCAACCGTGACAAAGGGATTACGTATCCAGTCATAAGTTTCTACGTTTATTGATGGAAAATAAAATTCAATCTTTTCTTCTAATAAAGTTAAATGCTCTGTTACTGCTGATATAATTTCGTCGGTAGTGTTATCATTAAGAGAAGGAAAGATATCTACTTTCTTTTTCTCCAACAAACGATTTTTCCAAAAAATAACTATTTTCCGAAAGGCTGTCAATTTGTCGGTCGATGTTAAAAAAGTTTCCTTTCTTCCTTGAAGGCTGGTATTAACACAACTTAGATAATAAAAAATATCAGCTAAATATGCCAATTTGACACACCAAATGTCAATTTGAAGATATTCCACAAAATCATCCATATTTTCATTTTGGAAAAAGATCAACAATTCATCCTTCAGTTCTAAGAAACGACGTAACACTTTTCCATTGGATAACCATCTCACTTCAGAATGCAAAAGCTAAGATTCGTACTTGGCTTCCATAGAGATGCAAAGATTTTTAAAGATGCGTATTTTCAAAGGCCTCGATTTTATGAAGTTTACTATATTTACAACTTTGTCTAGCACAGGTTTTAATGCTACTGGTAATGTTTTGGACACCAGAAATTCTCTGTGCAAAAAAACAGTGAGTTTATATAATATTGGCGTTCCTTTTCTTGGTGAGAGTCACAAACCCTTTTAATGAGCCTACCATTGATGGAGCACCGTCCGTACGAATTCCCACACACAACAAAAATTAGGTTAAAAGCCAAGCTTTCAATTGATATTTTAAAAAAAAACAGTAAAAATAAGCAAAAAGGCCGGTTTTTCTCCGTTTGGAATACCTATTATAAGCATTTGTTCAGCTCAATCAGATAGAGTAAATGAGTGAACATTAAATTTTGATTTTCATAATTTCGCGGAGCACTTGCAACTACCTCGCGGAGCACCAGTGTTCCGCGGAGCACCGGTTAAGAACCACTGGTCTAGCCTGTTGAAATATGAGTTAGTTGGCCAGTGAACTGTTCACATTTGAGTCACTAAATTCTAGTTTTTGCGACTCAGACTTCTCCCCTGGTCTGGGCATGTAAGCTAATACCCCCCCCCCCCTTTGGCATTCGTATTGTCAGCCCACTCCTGGTACTACTTGTTTCTGAAGTGGTTCATTAGCCATAATCACACAACTTAATTTGTTTGACCCTTATATGTAATATCTCGTGAGCTAAGGAATCGAATATAATGGAATAATATTTGGTATCTTATACCCGAAAAATGATTTTTTGCGAACTAAAACTCTAAAACGGGATCGAACTTTTCTAGCAGATGGCATCAGTTCCAGAATACAGCCCCTATTTACACTAGTATTGCTCTATCTGTGACAGCGAAAAGCCTAACACTATTTTGGCAGGATTAAATAATGTGAAAAATTTTAAAAGGAAATATCAGATCACTTATACTTCAACATGGGCAAGAGCTCGTAGAGTTAAAAACTGTCCTGTCACAAATGGTCGCTGGTTGTCCGTTCACAAATGGTCGCTGGTTATCCTGTCACAAATGATCGCTGGTTGTCCTGTCACTAATGGTCGCTGGTTGTCCTGTCACAATTGGTCGCTGGTTGTCCTGTCACAAATGGTCGCTGGTTGTCCTGTCACAAATGATCGCTGGTTGTCCTGTCAAAAATTGTCACTTGTTGTCCTGTCACAAATGGTCGCTGGTTGTCCTGTCACAAATGGACGCTGGTTGTCCTGTCACATATGGTCGCTGGTTGTCCTGTCACAAATGGTCGCTGGTTGTCCTGTCACAAATGGACGCTGGTTGTCCTGTCACAAATGGTCGCTGGTTGTCCTGTCACAAATGGTCGCTGGCTCAACCATTAGTGGAAATTAGGGTGTTAAAAAGAGAGGGGAAAAGAGAGAGAGAGAGAAAGAGTGAGAGGGAAAGAGAGAGAGAGAGGGAGGCAATCGGCAACGGTTATGTTGTTGCAATAAAATAAAGAAGCAGTATGTTTTCTGTTGCCTCTCATTTGTATCCGGGGCATATAGAGTTTAATTTTGTCAGTCCGATCAATTCATTGATAGAAACATCTCAATTCACAAGTTAAATATTACGACAAATCGTTGCTATTCATTAACAAATTTACAAAATGGAAATTATTAGAAAAGGGATTGTAAATGTTTGGACCTACCGACGACTTTGCCCAAGCAGCGACATTTGAAATAATTCCATACAATGACTCGAACAGGTTGGTAATATTTTTTTGAATGTGATAAAATTTTTGATTCAGTTTAATGTTCGTGTGAAAAATGTCTTTAAATAGCATGTTAAAAATTAAACTAACTGTGTATGTCCCCAGAAAGTGCAAAGTGAATAAAAAAAATTCTAGAATCTAAGTATTACATTATAAGATTTGTTAGCAATATGGGTAAATCACACAAAGATTAATTATCTAAAAATGTTGGTATATGAAATTGTCATATATAATTATCTCAATGAAGAAATCACGTCATTGTTTAAGACGCTAAAGAGAACAACTTATCTTTATAATCAATTTTTTATATTATTCTGCGTCAATTAATATTGTGTCAGTATTGAATAGTAATAGGAAATAAGTATTGGTAACTTAGAGGCCGTCCATAAATTACGTCATGCTCCAGAGGGAGGGGGGTGTAAGAAAGTGTTACAGTTTGTGACAGGGGGGAAGGGGTGTCCGGTAATGTGTGACGTCACGGTGTTTTATATTAAATTTTAATTACTTTTTTATTAACAAAAAGGGTTTGAAAGTGTGACGTACTTNCTAGATTGTGACAGGGGGGGGGGGGAGTTAAAAATTGTCAAAAATAGCGTGACGTACTGTATGGATGGCCCCTCGTGGATCTAAATCGAATTCTTTCATTTTTGAAACATTAATTTGCTGGAATAAACCATACCAGCCGACCCGCGTCGTAGCATACGCCGCTAATAATTTAGTGACGGGTAAAGACTTCCTGAAAAACACAGTTGTCCAAATGGGGTGGGTTTGGGCAAACGACTGTGAGTGAATGAAAAGAAGGAACTCTGGAGAGAGCAACATACAATTGTCCATGACTGAAAACAGGTTTTGGAAGATACAGACATATCTTTTTGAACGTTTGACCCTGTTAGAGACCAAAGATGGCCGAAATCGAAGAGAACAATGGATAGGCAACGTGGCTCAGACACTGTAGGAGATACCAAAGCGACTGAGAACACATGAGCGATGAGATGCACACTGCTGTGAGTACACACAGTTGCGCATGCCTGGGGAGCGAAGGAGGGCGTCTAAAGTATTCATTTTTATAAAATTAATTGTTGAGGAAAGTGTGTGCCTATTTTTCTGTCACTGAGCACAACGGAGAGCACGAAGTTATTATGCCCATGTCAAGAAACAAAGATTACAGACGTGTTTCGAAGTCATGTTAGGAAAGAAAATGGCAGATGAGCGGGCACAAACACAAACATTTTTAAAAATGAAAAAAGCAATGTTTTAGCTGGGGCTTGAACATACGACATTCCGTGCGTTAGACGAATGTAATAACCACTACACTGTGAAATACATGATATTCCGTTGTTCTGAAAGAACAAAGTAATTGACCTTAATTGAACGCACTATTGGTATCGATGAACCCCCACCCTCTGCACTACCCTTTTCTTGCCAGCTGATTGGTCGGTGGGGTTAGACAGCTGGGTGTCCGGTAAAGTTTAACCATGAAGATATTTATATATATAGATTGACATTTGTAATAACTCATAACGTGATGACATTCACGAACTGAGGTTGGAAAAAAAGAGAGGGGGGGGGGTAGTAGGAGAAAAAAAAGACTTAACTTTTTAAAAAAATAGCACTCTGAAAACTGATTACTGTTTATATATATTATAATTCAATTCTTTATGTTGTAATGAAAACAAATTTTAAAATGTTGTCTACGTTTTTTTGAGAAAATAAGTATTCAAGATTCAGCGATAGAATTGAATACATATAAACGATGATACAGACGAGTAGAATCCGGTTATAGTTACACTACAGAGTCGGTTTTTGATAAATAATTATTATTTTGACCACGTAAAAAAATGGGGCTTACTATTCAGTCTCGACTATTCAGCTCCATCAAATGGGTTTAAAAAATTAAACAGCTTTCTTTAAAAAAATACCAAACACAAAGAATCTATCTATCGTCTGCTAACGTCACCAAGATCAGTTCAATTTAAAAACACGCTTTTATTCCACTGAAAAGGGAAAGTAAATTTTCTCATGGCTACAACAACAAAAGTGTGGGCGCCAAGTATGGACAATCAATGTTATGGGTACTAATTATAAGACAAAAAGTAGATCTATGGAAAATCAATGTTATGGGTACTAATTATAAGACAAAAATTAGATCTATCGAAAATCAATGTTATGGGTACTAATTATAAGACACCAAGTAGACCCACCATTATTAGAATTCTGTGTTAATATCTGTCAACATACAACATGCGTCAGGCCATACAGTGTGTCTCCGTAGCCAAGAGAGTAGACAAGTAAATGTTGCGACAAGACTTCAGTGAGACAATCCTGAAAACATACATGATAGTAATCTAGACAACCAATAAACTTGGCGCCCACGCGTTTATTTTTGTAGACATCAGAACAAATTATTTTGTCATTTAAGTGACCTTGGACTAAAAGCATATTTCTAAAAATCCTTTTTCAAAACCAAGTTTTTATTTACCCTTTTCTTTTTATTTGTTACAATTACAATTTGTAATGAGCGCTTACTCCTCAAAGTAAAATAACTTTTAAAAAATGTATTATTTCCCTCCAAACATTTCTTTTTTACACAAAAAAAGCAAATAACTTTGACAGCCGACTGGGCTTATTAAATGAAATTTTGGAATTTTCTTTTGTCACCGGAGACAGGAAATTCAGCACAATCTATTTCAATGCGAATAGCTTCAATCTGACTTTGTAAAATTTGACGCTAACATGCATGCGAACAGAAAAGCTCGTTCAATAAAAGCATGCAAAAATCAACAACAAGAAATCTTTATAATCAAACGTAGATTCATGTGTTACGTCATCTGCCTTGGCCAAGGCATACTTTTCTAAGTCTGGCTCTATCTTGGGCCGTGGATCTTAATTAATTTTTTTCTCGAGTAAAGAGTTGCC
Source organism: Radix auricularia (assembly GCA_002072015.1). NCBI lineage: Eukaryota > Metazoa > Mollusca > Gastropoda > Lymnaeidae > Radix > Radix auricularia. The sequence goes on from MUZC01000248.1 coordinate 541,054, forward strand.
AGACTTTGTTTAATAAGAAATAACTTGTAAGAAGCTGTCTCGATTTGGTGGTTTTAAGGTAACCAGCACTTAGCAGAAATACGCCCTTGCAATCCTTTCCTCACAGGTTTACTCTAGAGAACCATCGGCGCTCCTAAATTAGTTTTCTTTATCTCTCAACGCAGTGACGTCACTAAGATTGTTGTCACCCAGAGCAGTTGCTCAATGTGTCACCGATTCACGACTTACCCCACAGACTTACTACGAGTCTGCCAGTGCCAAATAACCGAAACCTCCGAAACATAAAGAATTTTAAATGTTGGTGTCACCCCTTGTGATTGTTACCCTGTGAGGGGCTCGACCCCCGGACTCAACTAGTGACGCCATTAGCTTAACGACTATCAATATATAACTAGAAGCAGCTTACATGGAACAAAATAATATTTACTTCATAAGTAAATTCAGGTGATGCAGTAAATAGGATGCCATTGCGCCTACTTTTCTTTGATTCCGGTCCATTCATCACTTTATTTTGAATGACTGAAATCTCTTACTATCCTTCTTTCCCATTATTCTCTCTCTCTCTCTCTCTCTCTCTCTCTCTCTCTCTCTCTCTCTGTCTCTCTCTTTCTCCTCTCTTTGTCTCCTCTCTCTTTCTCTGAGTAATGAATTGCTGTAGCCGCTGTAGAATACATGAACTTCGCTTTAAGAATCATCAGCATTTCAATAGCGAATCTTGTTTTCAATTTAATTCTGTTTTACATTTCATTTCTTTATAAGTTAAAATTGAGAAAAAAATCCATGATCTAAACTGAAACGTGACTAAAAGGTCACACAAATAGAGCTATACTTTGACGCCAAAAGTTAAAGAAGACAGAACACTTTCATTTTGTACCTTTCTGTATATTTAATTGTTTTCAATCGGTCATATTATAACATTAATGGCAGGATTAATTACGTTTTTTCTAGATGTCTAGGCGTCTCTTATTCGTTACATTTTTACTTATCTCTACAAGGGTCAAAGATTTTATTATTTCTTTAAAATGCGATCATTCAAATATTTTTAAAAAATAATGAAATAAGATAAAATTTAGTTAATATCTTGTTTTTTTTTCCAAGAAAGGAAAATTTTTAAAATCTAAAATATCTAATTGCACATGCCAGATTCCATTATTAATTACATATAAATTTCTTTTTTTAAAGTGTAACGGAGAGTGTAGGAAGTATGAGATGGTCTTATAATTTCACATGGTGTTAGAATATCAGTTTAGACCAATTAAAGATGTAGCTTTCTGAACTTTTTTCCCCCTTTATTTTCTTCTTTTTTCTCTGCAGACTTGTCTGGAATTTTATTAAAATGAACCACTTCCTAGTTTCACTTTGTTCATTCTCTCGAGGCTCGTGCTGGCTTCTGGTAACGTAAGCTGGGCCTGCGTCTTGGCGTATGTTCCGAGGTTCTGTTGTAGTTGACCATTGCAATTGCTATCATAGGAATACTTCTACGTTCTGGGCTGGGCATGATTAGCTCATCAGTCATTTCACTGTCATCCACAGGGGGCGGAACTGTAAAAAAAAAAAAAAAACAACAAGAAATTACATGGAAGTTAAAGGAGCGAAAAAGCTTTGGTCCGCTTAAAATTATTTATCAACAAATGATATTAAGGATACGCCTGTCAAAGGGTACCCAGTAGGGCTGTCCATATTGTTGAAAAATGCTGCCCGTTGACTGGCTTAGTACCAAGTAACCCGGGTACCCTTTGCCGTGCAATTACCCGGATAGTAAAATTGGGCCGAGTTCCCGTGAAAATGTGGCTGCAATGTCTATACCAACAGTGTGAAAACTGCGGCTCTTCTGTATCCACATTGCGGTTCCCGAAAAAATTTAACAAATTAAAAGTTTTCGTTTGAAATAGGCACCGTGAAATACGTTTAACAGGAAAACGATTGAGAAGAAATATTTGTAAAAATGAAATTAAATATGGTTCAACAAACTATAATGCATTTTGCTAAAAAATGTTTATTATTTTTTTATTATTTTTTTTTTGTTGTTTTTTAAAACTTTTTTTTAAAGAATACTAAAATTTCTAATATCTTCAACCATCGCAAAAATTTTTTTAAAAAGTAAATAAAATAGTTTTAAGAGGAACTGGAACAAATCTATAAAAATCTTTTTTAAAAAAGCCCAATCATTTGACCTCCGCAACCCCCTGCTTTAATCGTATTTATGATTTATCCCCAAAAGCACACCAAGATCCTTTAAAAAGTCCATAGAGTTTGAATTCAGTTCTCTAATGAAACAGACGAAACATGTGATGACTTTGTACAATGGTTTGATGTGATCTCTTAAAGTCCGTATCTATTGAAGGCTAACTAGAAACGTTAGTAGAAAAAGGCTTAAAACTTTTCAATAGATGTCTTAAAGGTTTTCAATAGATGTCTTAAAACTTTTCAATAGATGTCTTAAAACTTTTCAATAGATGTCTTAAAACTTTTCAATAGATGTCTTAAAACTTTTCAACAGATGTCTTAAAACTTTTCAATAGATGTCTTAATGTTTTTCAATAAAATAAATGTCTTAAAGCTTTTCAATAGATGTCTTAAAGGTTTTCAATAGATGTCTTAAAGCTTTTCAATAGATGTCTTAAAGCTTTTAAATAGATGTCTTAAAGCTTTTCAATAGATGTCTTAAAACTTTTCAATAGATGTTTTAAAGATTTTCATTAGATGTCTTAAAGCTTTTCACCAGATGTCTTAAAGCTTATCAATATATGTCTTAAAGCTTTTAAATAGATGTCTTAAAGCTTTTCAATAGATGTCTTAAAACTTTTCAATAGATGTATTAATAACTATTAAAGCTTTTCAATAGATGTCTTAAAAATTTTCAATAGATTTCTTAAAGCTTATCAATAGATGTCTTAAAGCTTATCAATAGATGTCTTAAAGCTTTTCAATAGATGTCTTAAAGCTTTTCAACAGATGTCTCCAAAAGAGTAATAAAAACAGCTGGCCTATCAAAATATCTTGAAACTAGCAATGGAACAAATTTACATCTGAAATTATACTATTCAATCTAGCATTAACATTTTAAAAATAAATTTTATGATACTTTTCGTATACTTTTAAAAAAGAATTTGTATGTTCCTAGTTCCGAGCGCTTTTTGTGCAGCAGATGAATTAAATCCTTTTATTTGCAGTACATTTCGTAAAAACAAGAACAATATTACACACAAACACATTTTAAAAATTCCACCGAATTTATTTCTGTCCGCAAACAAAGCCACTGTTACATAATATACATAGATTCTAGTAACTAAACAAAACTTAAACATATACTATAAATAAAATCTACTCATATTATGTATGCGCGTGAACATTTTTAAAGAAAGTGAGAAAATTGTGTAACAACTTACGGAGTTCATACGATTCTGGTATCGATACATCCGCGTCGTCCCCCTCAATAAATATCGTTGGTTTACAGCATATCGTGTGAGCCATGAGTACCACAGCGGCGAGTACAATAAGGCACGAGTTTGTGACAGCCATGGCTGAGGACAGATAGAGGGCATAGCAGTTAGATTGAAAATAATCGAGTGAATTGAGACTTTATTTAACAAAAGTCTTATGTGAGCTGATGAATGAATGGTCTTTAAAAATACAAACCAACTTATTTTATCAAAATGGATTATAAATTAAATAGAAATTAATTTTAAAGCATCTAGGTGGATTTTTAAAAAATAAGAGTCTTTTAAGCAGCGAAAATTTAACCACACGGTCTCGATATCTTGCCTGTTGTTTTGATTGACACAGTCTCGATATCTTGCCTGTTGTTTTGATTGCATATAAATTCACTCACAATTAAAACATTGAAATGTTCGATTTACTTAAGACGGCACTTAAGACGGCACTTAAGACTGCAGCACTTAAGACGCATCTTTTCAAAATATATTTTGAAAATTAATGAAACAAAAATTTCTTTTAATGATTAACTTAGCCTTTGTGTAACGTATTGCCATTCATGTGGCTATTATGATTTGAATTTTTATTTAATTATTATATGTATTTTATTATCTCCATGTAAAGCACTGTGAACCCGGTTCCATGCTTGGATACAGCGCTATATAAATTATCAATTTATTTATTTACTTACAGAATATTGTAAACAGTATTTACCAAAATAAAACAACAAGAAACTATCATACTTACTTGAATGTAAGCACAATGTGAATGGATAACGTTGTATATACATATAATATAAAACTGTTTCTAGTTACTCGCTTTTCCCTTTCAAACTGATTGTAAAAATAAAATCCGAGTATATATACCCGTTATAACATCGTGGGCGGATAATTTGGAATCAGTGAAGCTCATGTCATTATATGATTGTCTTCATTTCAGTTATTTCCCTTTTCCCCCAAATCACCCTCTCTTTCTTTAAGCTATTTATATCATAAATCATACGACCATATTTCCGCTATTTGCTCTCTGCATCTCTCTTCTAGAAGAAAAAATGTCGCAATGATGTTGTAAATATGATTATTGAAATTAGCTTTTTGACTCAGTGATAAAAAGCCCCCCCCCCCGCCTGCCCTTTCGGCGTCATACATATTATTATTGAGGAGGGGGGAAAGGGATTTATAAAAATCCACATTTGCTGTAGACCTTTTGAAGATACTTTCCCATTTTGAGAAACAGTTATGATTATAATGGGTCGTTTAAACTTTCAATATTGTTCCTATAAATCCATTTACCCAACCTTGTGTAGCAGGCACTCCTGGTTGACGCTTATATAAAGTTTTAATCTTTAGGGAATGTGACAAAGCCTTGTGACTGACGCAAGGGCTGAATTTGTACTTTGTAGAACCACCAGCTGTTATGGGGTCAGTTCATTAAAAATTTGAGCATTCGAACAAAATGGTTACTCAAGGCACTGTGATAAAGAATGTTTTAAAAATTTTAAAACCTGAATTTTCAGACATTTTTTCCCCACCTAAACGTTACCATTTTATTGGCCATGTCTATTTTACTAGTTTATCACTTTCAGATTTCTAAGAATTCCGAATAAATGAATTTTAAGGAGGGTTGAAAAAAACTTTTTGCAAAGGGGGCCGCGTATAAGAATTTAAAAATATATGGGGGCCAGATGACGTCATTGAAATATGACATTCTTTTTGAATGCCAGATGACGTCATTGAAATATTTCATTCTTAATGGATGCCAGATTACGTCATTTCAATATAATGCCAATCTTTGAAACTGAGTAACAGGATTTTCATTTATTTTATTATTTTGAAAGTTTGAGATAAGTATATGTTGTAAAGAAGAACCGTTTTAAGGGGTGGGTTGGAACAGGGGGGGGGGGTCGATATTTAAAATGTTTAACTGGCAGAATCATGGAATAAAATGTTTCTTTGAATTAGCATAACTAGCGATAAAAAAGGGGTTAAAAGTTAAACATTACTCTACCTGAACATGTCTAAAAAAGTGGGATATAAAAATTGTCTTATATTTTAAAACTAAAATGATGTCACATTCTTTTCATTTCAGAGTTGACAAAAAACAAACAATATTACTAATTTTTTTTAACCATTGAACGTGACTGAAATTTTTACACCTTATATAGATATTCTGTAGGCTTTAAAATGAATATTCCCTTTTTTTAAACAATAAAAAAAGTCATAGATTTATCCCCTAATCGTTATATGTATTACTCATGGCCTATACTTTTCCTACATCGTGTGCCTGTTGTATCGCCTCATCTGATGCAGAGTGGGGTGACTGTGTAAGTCTATTTCTGTTAATTTTTTTTTTTACACCTCTCAAACTCTGGCAACTTTCCAATGCGACAAACACCAATCTTCAGTATAGATCAAGAACGTGTTTAAATACAAGATTTGGGTTGAGAACCATTGTTTAAGTTCAAACATTTGTTTCGCTCACTGATGCAGGTTAATTCGATAAATGTCAATCATGCTCAATTGATCTAATTGAAAATGAACAGATGTCCTGTACAGATTTATAAACCAGAAAAGTTTTGTTTTTATTTTGTCATGTTTTAAAAACATAAAACACTTTAACTTTCACATACATGGTAATGAAGAGGGGGCGGGGAAAAAAAGAATCTAAGCTAACGTTTATAGAGGCGGCGGGTTTCGGGAAATCGCACGCACGAGTCGACCCGCGTGAACTCGCGCGAGGAATGTTTCTATTTTTGCTTTGCAGGTGTTCATAGAGGACGCGGGTGTCTCGAGGCGACAAATTTGCCGACCGGCGCGGGTATTTACCAGAACTAGTTGCTAGTTCTTGTTCCGCGTTGCCGCGCCGAAAAGCATAGAAGGAAATCAGCCAACTGTGACAGAAAAATTAAATGTAGTAAAAAAAAGGCTCAAGTAATATATTATTTTAAAGGGCTTGCTAAGACCTTTTCAAAAACACTTGATTTGTCTTTCCATATGTTATAGAAGTGGAGTTATGAATTTTTTTGTCAATTTTTTTGCCCCTTATCGACCTATAACTTATTATATAGGTTATAGCCTATAAGCTATATAATTTATTCCAAAACTTGTGACCAAATTTCAAAACTCTGCACCCTTTCCCTCACAACTTATTTCATTTTAGAAATATGGGTAAGAACATTTCAGGAAACATTTACGATCCAATATACAAAACAATGAATAAGAAATGTTTAAAAGAAATCAAGATTTTGAAATTTTAAATAAATATATATGAAGGGATGTTGTAAAAAAATCATATTGAAATTTTAAAAAAAAAATACAAATCCGTTAAACATGTGCATGCTTGTATTTTAATTGAATGCTTGGTACAATTAAACCAATAACTGCATTTAAATGTTTAAAGGGTAAGTATTTGAATTAAAAAATAAATTTAAAACGAATTGTTAAAAATTATTTGTTAAAATATACCCCACCGACGAGGTCTGATTACTAAAATATGAAATTAAAATTAAATTCAACAAGTATTTGTCAATGAAAATGTCAGTACCTCATTTAAAGATAATAAAAGAACATTTTTCTGAGTGAATAAGTATTCAAATTTTTNTTGTTTTCTTATTTAATTTTAATTATTGAAAATTAATTTTATTTTGATTGATTTGTAAAAACATATTTTATGTTAATTGTCTTTGTCAATATCTTTGTAAAAAAGATAAAAGAGGATGGTGAGTGATAATTTAAAAATATGTATTATAATAATAATTATATTATATTTCCCTACACAATCCAGTAAATCTAAAATAAAAGGATAATAATGTCTTTATCATTATTAATTACAAGGTTATTACCTACTTGGACTTGGTTTTAGACAAAAGACAAGACTATTACTAATAGTTTTCTTAATTTAAATTAATAGTTTATAGTTGTATTTGAATGTGATAGTAATCTTGTATAGTATAGTTATAACTATAGACTATAACTGAATAATTGTAAGTGTATTATAGTAATAGTACATGTATAGTGTAATTAAAAATATATAATTAATTAGTACTATATTACTAGTCCACAACCAAATAAAATCTAAGAAAAATGTAACAAAATTAGTGAATTACTGGCCTCTTTATATAACTTATTTAGTTCTGCCCAAATAACAATAAAAAGTCATCAATAACAGAAGCCATTTTTCTTCTGTTTGCTATTGCAAGGAGAGACTGGATTGCATGTGAATTGTTTTTTGGCTCGCCTGGCTTTTTCCCGCTTTTACTATAAACACCAACTGCGCGAGGGATTAGGCGCGGTTTTCTGACGCGAATAACCAGCTCGCGGCAACCCGCCTACCCGCCGCCTCTATAAACGTAGCCTAACCAACTTATAGCATTATTGTGGAAGGGCGGCAAAGAAACTCTAAGAGATCTCCATTCAATTTTATTAGTTATATTTTCATTCTTTCCGTTACCGCCTAGATTCTAGAACTATAGTTCTTGGTAGCATTTTAATATAGACTTCGACTCATTTCTTTACAAACAATTTCACTCTTTCCTATCATGATGCCGACGTGTCTTTATAGACGTAAACGCTTTAAGCGTTCAAATAATTGTTCCTTGAAATTTCAAGAAAAACATTTGTAAATAGATGAGATGCATAAATTAAATTCAGCTATTCGGTGATTAGAGTTTTTCAGTTGAGCATATGAGAATTTTTAATCAGGAGGATGTGAATATATATGTAAGTTGAATAAAATAGATTTGCATTGTGGGTATTACAAAATTTAGCAACTGCATTCAGCAGTAATTACAGTAAAATCGTAAAGTTGTTGTGACATCTCAATTAGAAACCCTTGGATCTCACGAGTCATTGGATACCGACTTAAAGACATAAGGACAAAGGACACGTTAAACATTCGCAGAAACATTCAGAGATTCAAAAAATAAAGAGCAAGACTTTGATTTACATTTGATTATATTTAATGTAGCTCCAAGTGACTGATCTCATGAATACATTTGCCGGGTTGCCCGGACACACGCTAACACTACGAGATAAATGCAATAAACACCTTGATGTCATAAATGGAAAAACAACTTGGTCAAAAATCAGATCTTGAAAATAACGTGGCAAACTTTCCAAAAATAATAAATTTGACTAATTCTCAGTTTAAACCACATGTACTAATATTTAATTCTTAACAAAAAAAAAATAAAAAATGAAAAGCATACAAACTAATCTAGGAAAAAAAAAAAAAATAAAAAAAAAAGAAAAAAAATTTATTTAAAAATTTTCAAAACCGATTTTTTTTTAGTTAAGTTGTCATTCTCATTATTGCAGCATTAAGTTCGTTACTGATGGACAAGCAAAACAACAACAAACACATTAACCCTAAACTATGTCACTGGAGTTCTCTACTTGACTTGTACTTGAGGTCTAGGCGCTGGCCAGCTGTGGCTCACTCTAGGCGCTGGCCAGCTGTGGCTCACTCTAGGCGCTGGCCAGCTGTGGCTCTGTGTGCACACGGCTCCTGAAACGCTTGCTATTTCTGCGGCTTGCCTGTTGGCTGCCTTGGTGGTGGTAGTGGTGGCTACCAACGTGCATCTGGGCGAGGCTCCTGCGGGATCTGGGCAGCACTAAGCCCTCTGTTCCCTCGTCATTTTTCTGCTTCGGAGCTGTGGAAATTAAGGTTGAGACATAGGGGACGCAAGTTAAGGGGACGTAAGTGTAGGGCAGGGGTCAGGAAATGTTGTCCCGAGTGAGCAATGAACATCACATTTGAGAATTCTGTGAGAGTCATACATCGTGAAAACTAAAAGTAACAATTATGTCTAAAGATAATGTTTAAAAAGATCGTATGCTGTTCTAAACAATAAGGCAGGCCTTAAGAGTGGAACCCCCAGGGCAAACGCCAGCGAGGAAGACCCAAGCGTACATGGAGACGGAGCATGTTAAATGAGGATGGAAGAACTGGAAAGAGCTGGGGAGAATTGAAACGACTGGCAAGGGACTGTGCACAGTGGCGAGCTTTGACAGAGGCCCTATGTTCCACAAGGAACACAAAGGACAAATGAAACAATAAGTCACAGTGAGTATTTAACATTTGTGACGTGTGTTGCATGGCTTTGCTGGTGGCTCTGTAGAGTGGTCGATGCTTCATGCACGCGTGGAGTCTTAGTCTGCAGAACTTTTTATTAAATCGCACATTTGTCTGCGAGCCAGATTCAGACATCAAGAGCCACACTGGGCTCGCGAGCCAGATTCAGCCATCAAGAGCCACACTGGGCTCGCGAGCCAGATTCAGCCATCAAGAGCCACACTGGGCTCGCGAGCCAGATCCAGCCATCAAGAGCCACACTGGGCTCACGAGCCAGATCCAGCCATCAAGAGCCACACTGGGCTCACGAGCCAGATTCAGCCATCAAGAGTCACATTGGGTTCGCGAGCGAGATTCAGCCATCAAGAGCCACACTGGGGTCACGAGCCAGATCCAGCCATCAAGAGCCACACTGGGCTCACGAGCCAGATTCAGCCATCAAGAGCCACATTGGGCTCGCGAGGTATTTCCCAAACCACTTCGTTAGGGAGTTGGAATGTAAGGAAGGTATCAGTAAGAATGGTGGGGTGGGGAATTGGCGCGTCGCCTCGCAGTTTGGGGCGTGTCTCGGTCGTTAAATGCCTACATTAAATTTGCTTGCCTTTGAAACTAAAGCAAGACTTAAAGCCACTTACCTGCTTCTGACCCAGAACTTTGGATTATAATGCCCAGGACAATAGCGACAATAAGGCACTGTTGCAGGCGAGCCATTGCTGAAAGTTATAAAAACATTGTTTACTATTATGGTGAAAAAATTACAATCTCCAGTGAGGTCTACCTCATGGGTATCTTGAGACTTCTGACAATATTAACACAAGTTCAGACATTAATACATGTATAATTATATACACAAGTTTATACATTAATACATGTATAATTATATACACAAGTTCATACATTAATACATGTATAATTATATACACAAGTTTATACATTAATACATGTATAATTATAAAGTCTAGGCTTGGGCATATACACGATCTGTTAATAGGTCATTAAGATATCTGTAACTTGTCACTTTTGTTATCATGGCACATATAAGCATATTTCTATAGATCGAGACTGTTTCCTCTGACTAATTGAGTGGATGAATAATTTAAAATTGCACTTCCGTTTGGGTTGTATGAAATTCAAATTCGTCTCACGAGTGACTGGATTTTGTACTTAAAGGCTCTAGGTCCTAGTCGCACTTGGGACTATTTACGATTTGTTTACGATTTGTCTACCTTTAAGCTTTTAAGGAAAAGTCTACTTTTTAAGTTACATCCCAAGTTTATAAACAATATTAAAGCTTTAAAATGTAAGCACAAATGAAATTACAACTGTACAGTAGCTGTCAAACTTTCTGAAATTTTCACCGCAAACACCTTTGTTAAACATAGCGTTACCAAAAGTGATTAAATTAAGAAACGTCTTCAAAAGGGCTGTTAATATAAATTTAATGTTTAACTTTTGAAAAATTAACGATAATCAATAGTTAATTTCGATTAAAGCAAAAAATAAATAAATAAATTTTTGATGTCATAAGTAACTTATTTAAACGTTGTTGAAAATCTCAAATATCACTGGAATGTCTCCTTTGTATGTAGTTGCTTAACCAACTACGTAAAAAGACAAGTGTTTTGACATCATTTGGTTCAAGTGATGAGCGGGTCTAATTAACAATATAACCAGCCGAGCTGACAATTCATTCACATGGAAACGAAGTACCTGGTATGCACAAAGTGGTCTGGGCAATATCGGATATCGGTGTTCATTAAGTTTCCACAATTGTAGAGGTTTCAAGGAATTCAGGAACTTAATTTTGTAACGCAGTAATTCAGGAGAGCTATCGTCATTTTTCTGACTCAATTGGCTTAAGTCGCTTTTCATTTGGCTTAATAAGTTGGCGAAGTGTTAGAACCATTAATAAATTTTTATTTCAACAGGCATAGTTTCAAAGTTTAGTCTTTGCCGTGGTATTATCACACAAAAACTCACCGACTGAAAACGCTGGTGTGTTGGAAGAAAACGGCACGGAATAAATTCACTCGGGTTGGACATCGTTGACCAAAGCAAACAACACGAACACAAGAATTAAAGTGATCTCAACTTACCAGAATGGAGACTTGTACAATAGTTGACTGTGAAAACTGGGTTAAAAAACAGCGCTGAGTCTGTCGGACGGAATGGACCGTTTGATGCAGAAAACGCCGAGAAGATGTTAATTTATAGTCTTGTCCAATGATGGGGGGTGTGGGTGCTAAAGGCGGAGTCATTTTGTGGAGGGTTATTAGATGGGCAAGAAAAGTCTTTAAACTATTTGTCAGAGTATGATTTCAGCGCCCTTCCTGTGGTCAATGTTGTAGGGGTGCGCCACTGCTCAGGTCAAGACGTAACGTGTTCACGAGATGTTTTCAGACACGGTCCCACGGGCTTCACCGTTGCTGGTGGGACGTGGTGAACCTAAATCAAATCTCTGTCAATGTTATGTCATGGGCGTAGGGTACAATGGGGGTTTAGGCTTTTGAAAATTTGATGTGGGGTGGCTCATGTGCAGCTTATGATACCCCACAAAAATCGACAGTCCGCTAAACTGTCAATTACGAAATTACAAAGCACATATTTTTTTAAAGTTGACTCCGGGGCGAACCATCTCTTTCAGCACTCTTCTAACTATACTACGCTCCTGGAGATGTCGGACAGTGATGAGATGTGTTTTGAATTTGATGATTCACGAGTTACATGACCTGCCGTTGTCCACGAAACTATTGAGCAAAAAAAAAAAATGTCGTCGTTCTTGTTCTTCTTTAAAAAAATATTTTTGTTAGTTACATTTAAGCCTTGAACAAAAGTCAGCAGCCTTCGTCTTAAACTCAATGGTCGCTTGCGGGAATCTATTCATTGGTACCCGCCTTGAGCCGGACCAAAAATTACAGTTGAGATACGTTTCTTATTATAGTAGACATCACATGTATGTTTTGTGCTTTGGTCCCCCTGGCTTCATGTTTGAGGACCACTCCCCACACCATTTAAAAATAAACAGGGCGGGTGCGAAAATAGTTTTAATTAAAAGCTTGAGTATTCTAATAGGAAACTGAAGACATAGTGAAATAAACACAAGCCATTGCTGAACGATGAGCACCGAAGACCACAAATAAGACATTCTGGCGTCGCCTTTCAATCTATATCTGAAATTTGTAAAATGATTCATCTCTTGGTAGAAAGGGAACGTTACGTTTATTCTTAGCAGACGTAAACAAATAATTAGTTCACAATCTTTTTATTTTTTTGTGCTGTGATATTTCAGTCATACGATTCATGTATCACGTGCTACTTTTTAAAAAAAAATTAAAATTAAAGTTGGAGTCAAATGTAGAATCAATTTCTTGTTCTGTATTCTTAAAATTAATTCAAGTCTTTCAATAAGTTCTCTCCAAATTACAATTAAACAAAATAAAGATGTTAAGGAAATTGGAAATTATTTCTTGCTTTTATTATCCCTGAAGATTAAAAAAAAAAACTTAATCATCAAACGATATAATCAATTACGGTTAAGTAAATGTTTCATCTATACATAGAAGTAATTCGAAACCATAACATGTCTATTGGTAATCTAGTGACTATGTAGAAAAGTGTATGGTGAGGTATAGATTTAGACAAAAAAACATATTTTCAAGCTCGTGGTCTTTCTCATACAAAATAAAATACAAGAACAATTTGCTTCATAACAAAAAGTAGAGTATTCTCTTTATTTTCTGTCTTTCTCTCTATAATAATCTCTTACACTTTCTTACACTTTCTCTCGTAACTCCTTTTTAGTGAGTTATAACTATGGACTAACTACGACATAATATCCCAGACTCAAAGCTGTTAAACTTATCAAATAATCAACATGCCAAGACAAGTCAAACAAAATCTGTAGCTTTCATTTATATAGTAATTTTGAAATAAAATATTTATCTTTTCCCTTCTTTTTATCGTTCTTATTAAGGCCAATCTCACTGTTCAGCAATTAAATTAGCAAACAGATTTAGTACGTGCCTTGTGAAGTCACTTTATTCTAGGACACATGCTATCAGCCATGCAAGGCTTTCCAAATTTGATGAAGTTTTGAGAGTTTGTTTTGAGGTGAGGTGGAAGGACCAGAAAATCCAGCTTATTTGCGTCATAAGGTTGTTAGGAAATATCAAATATTTGAGATTTAACTCCGTACAAATCCTCTAACATAGTTTTCTCACTTCCAGACTGGAGCTGGAACATTAGTGAGGATGACAGTGAGAGTCAGCAAGAGAGAGAGAGAGAGAGAGAGAGAGAGACAGAGGGAGATGGAGAGAGAGAGAGAGAGAGTTTAGCAGAAGGAAACAGTTTAAGGTAAATAAAAACAATCACGTGATCCAACATAAATTATGTTCAAATAAAGAATAGACTAGATGCCAGAAATACTGAAATATATTTTTTTAAATTACCAAAAATATTTTAAAAAAAATTATGATGAAATTAAGAATGATGTCATCAATGTCTAATTTTAGAAAAAAAATTGGGTAAAATCAAGTGTGGTGAGACTTTTATCTATTTTTACCAAGAGATACACGAATTTTGCTATCACTTGTGTACAGTTTAGAATAAATAATCCACTGATTTAAAACAATATTTAAAAAGTAGGAATTTGTTAAAGCTGCATATTTTTTAGTAATTTTTTTTCTAACTTAAGAAAAATAGATGCTGATATAGAGCGAGATTTGTAGGACTGCTGATTACTGAACATAATTACAGTTTGTTTTTAAAAAATGCTCGAGTTGTACAACGTTTTCATTTAATGAGCTATACCTGATTTCAAGCTGCCCCCCCCCCCCACCAAAGCGATTAGCTGCTGAAATTAGGTGTAATAGAATTAACATCAAGTCTTAAATTTAGAAAACCATATACATAAACCAAGTCAAGATCTAGGTTACTTTTAAAAAAATATATATATATATTTGAACGTAATATAATTTTCTATATAGAATATATTTCTTTAAAAAAACATTTTAAAAATTAGTTTCGAGTTTATTATCATTGCTAATCTTTAAAAAAAGAATTTTTAAAGACTGCTTTCAGTTAACTTCCCCACATGACAAAGCAATGACAAATAAATATGAAATAATAAACTATTTTGACTTATTTAATGGTTCAATTGTGATTATTGCTCTTATTCTCCATTCAAATGTTTTGTTTTTGGTTTGTTGCTATTTTTAGCTCAGCTCCAGACTTTTCACATCACCCACGGTGTAGTCGTTCCTGTCTGGCTCCGGTAAAATTTAGGCGTCGGCGAGCTGTGGGCCGTTGTATACACGGGACTGATGTCTTCGGTTGCCATACCTCCGACTGCCCCCGCGGGTAGACGCCTGGTCGTTCTCGTTGAAGTGGTGGCTGCCGACGTACATCTGGGCCAGACTTCTGCGGAGCCGGCTGAGGAGGAGGGTTTTGTCCCCTGTGTCCCGTTTCTCCCTGAAGGTGGTCATGCCTGACGAGAGAAACGTTAAAACTTGTAAGTTAAGTTAAAATGTGAGAGGCCTAAGAAAAACGTAGAAAACGTCAGCGGCAAAGGCGTCCCGTGGATTTTCCGAATGTCTAAGTTTTAAAAAGCTGTGGTCACAGAGAGGAAAGTATTCCATGCGCCACGCCCTCTTGGGACGCTAAAGTCATCTAAAGTTAGCATAGTATTCGGCCACTTCAATGTCAGTCTTGATCTGTTCTGTTTCTCTCTAAAGATTTGTGTCGGTGGTCGAGTGATTTGTAAAGTGTGAAGGGGGCGGGGACAAATCCAAACATTTTAGTGTAAGTACCAGCGAAACATTTTTATATTTAAAAAAAAAAATAATATTTTTTTTTAAACATGTGTTTGTGTTACCAAGAGGAAATCAAATTCCTGTTGGTGGTATTTTAATTTATTCCTCCAGGTCAGATTAGATGCTACATATCCCCCTTTCCCCACTAACTCTTCATAGCGTTTAAGGCTAATAATAATCATTATAGAAAGTGGTAATTAGCTCCCTTAGACCAGTGCTCCTGAAAGTGGTGTCGGTCCGTGGGCCATCCGATGCCGGTCCGCAGAAGTTACCCCCCCCCCCCCCCCCCCCCCCCCAAAAAAAAATAAATGAAATTTCGCTACATGTCAGTACAAGGAATATAGTTCACCCTGATTCAATGGAAAATTTTCTGCCGTCCGCAACACTAAAATTTTGAGAAACACTGCCCTGGACTATCTCGTATATGACAGTTTATGATGTTTTATAAGAAAGCTAGCTGAATTTCCGAGGCTTGCAGCGGAAAATTAGGATTTCAGTTAGCGTTGAGAGTCTGCTAACACCAACTCAAAGCACCAATTGATTTCAGTCTGGATCATAATGGATATAATTTTTTGTCAATACTTGTATTATAAAAATCGTCTGACATCGAATGGCAAAAATATCTTAAATGTTTACGAAAAAGAGATAAGGGGCCCTCGGCTACAAAAGAATGATCTTATTTTAATCTCCTATAATATTTTAATATAAGCCATCAAGTTTTTATCTACCAAGTTTTCTCAAAACCCATTTAAAATTTAAATTTAAATTTAAAAAAAATTGTTTAGCTCATAGAAGTTGAAAAAACTAAATTTGGGCCACGGGTCCCCAGTAAATAAGTTAAGATATTTTTTCGCCAGTTACCATTGCGAGAGGGTACTCAACAAATTCCCAAAGTTTCATGCTCCAATCTACATGGTAGGTTGGAGATTTAATCAAATCTATTTTCTATAGCTCATATAAGGAAAAACCTACATTTGGGCCCACGACCCCCCCCCCAGTGAATGATCATTTTATTATTTTTTCAACTGTTACCATCGTGGGAGGGTATTCAACAGCTTCCAAAAGTTTCATGCTTTTACCTACACGGGAAGTTGGAGAGTTAGAGATGAGTCAGCTTTTAATAAAAGGAAAAAAAACACTGCATATTTGTCTCTGGTCCCCTGGGGATTGATAATTTAAATATTTTTTCCACCTCTAACCACCGCGGGAGTGTACTCAACAACTTCCGAAAGTTTCATGCTTCTACCTACACGGGAAGTTGGAGTAATAGTGATGAATGAGTCAGTCAGTCAAGGCTTGCCTTTTATTAGTATAAATAATATCAAATTATCAAATTCTGGAACTTTTTAAGAAATGGGAAGTAAAGTAGCACTTCCAGTTTCCGGAAAATCGCTCAAAAGTTTACAGAATCGAACATAAATGATCTAATAATTATAAATAAAATTTTGTCAACATAACTGAAACGGTACTTAAAATACCGTGTTCACACAGACTAACACACACATACCCACACATACACACACATACCCACACATATATATAGCAGACATGGTTATTCTGGCTCAGGAAAGTGTACGACGTTGAGATTTCGTGCACAATTACAATAGATCTACTCCGTATACGTGAAATTAAAAATTCAATATGTTAAGTACCTTATTAGTAATTTTTTAAAAAGATTGTGCAGTACATTATGAATCAGTTGCGAAGAAAGTTTAATATTCTTCTATGAATATCATACCCCACCCCCACTTCGTATCGTAGACATAGTCGATTACCACCACTGGCCATACCGAATACCCCTATTAGATATAAGCGTTCCAAGGGGTGGATTTGACCGACCATCTCCAGTTAACAGAATAATCGCAACCCCAATTAAATAAAATAGAACAAATAATTATAAATAAACACCACTAGACGATATATCCGTGATACGTAAAATAGAATATATCAAATAAGGTTATTATCTTATCTTATCTTATCTGTTACACATGGTCCTTCTAAACAGAAGATTATTGCGTGCTACACTAAACTAGATTTATACCAAACAAGAAAACAAAACGTATGCATTTACTTGCGCAACAAAATATATTTCAATCTAATACCTGTATCTATGGGGGCCGGATATCCGATGATGTCATCTTCATCTACCACAAAAGCATCAGAGGCGACGAATTGGACCAGGAAGGTCAAGGCCACGGCGAGAATAAGGCACGTTCTTAGGAAAGCCATTGCTGAAAGAAATGAGAGACGATTTTTTTTGATACAGTAAATGCAAAACTAGATTTTATATATAGATCTATATGTATAAAAAGAAAACTATTACAATTTTGTTTTAAAAAAATAAATAAATAACATTGACTTTAAAAGATATGTCGAAGTCTGGCCGAAAGTGTATTTATTCCATTGTTCATTTATGTCATTATGCATATTTAAAGCGATAGATAAGGCGGCTGGGTAGCGAAGTCAATAGTGCGCTCGCCTCACAAGCTGAGGGGCGTGGGATCGAGCCCACGAATAGCCACTTTAAAAAATGTTGAGAAATGACTATCTCTAAGAAAGTCCTCCGCTGACCTGGAGAGGGATGGGCGCCGCCAGTGTCTATTAAGCCCGAGAATGTTCTAGTGGAAACATTAGAATCCCCTACGACCTCTGAAAAAGAGGTTATGGGACTAAAAAAAAAAAAAAAAAAAAAAAAGCGAGCGATAGATTAAAGATTTTTTAAAAAAATTGCATGCAAGCACGTCTGCTGTACTTGTTTATCTAGAGACAATAACCAGATCAGAATAAACAACCTGCACCGTCCGAAACTCGTTTCATTATATTAAAAAAAAAATTCTTAGATAGAAAAAAGGGATGACAAAAATAGCAATTGTTGATTCATGGCCTTCTGTCTCTTTTCCTCCATGCAGTCTTTTCTCTTTCAATCTAATTGTCTGGCTTCACCCAGTGATTGTCATTGTCATTGTTTTAAAAATACCTTACAATTTTAATTTTTCTTATATCTTGGTGGTCCGGATATACACTTTATATAGAAGGGAACGTGCAAATATTAAAATGATACACCGTAAAAGAATTATTATAAAAAAAATGTTCATTACCTGTTAACCTTGGTGTCGGTTTGATGTGAGTAAACTTGTGGCGATTTGGTCAGATCAAAGAATGAGCAGATGGAGGTTTTGGGCTGGACGTCGTCTGGAGGTACAGAGAATATCAGCGGCGTTCAGTTCTGTAGTCACACCCCTTTTATAGCAGACGGCAGTCGGAGTCGGGCCAGGGCATCAGCGATTATTTCACGCTTGCCTCGGCTTAAGTGATATGAAATGTGGGGTGGGGGGAGCTTTAGGCCAGGGTGTGTGTGTGCGCGCGGGGGGNGGGGGGGGGAGGGGGTTTCATTTCCTCAATGCCCCATAAGACACGAATTTTTGAATTTTCCCTGATGGAGTTTTTATCTAGCGCCCCTAGTAAAGGAGTGGTGGAAAAAGGGCGGGGGCGGGGGTATCAGACTTAAAACTTAAGATGAATTGATGGCCAGTGTCTTGGTTATATATTGACATATTCGTTCCCTGTAGAAATTGAGGTCACTCCTACAGTAGATAGATGCACACTAGAACTAATCCTATATTAAACCATCACAAACTTGGATCATATCAGCAATAGATACAGACAGACTGAGATTATGTTTTTCATGAAGATTCCATAACAGGTATCACATGCGTTATACACACGACACGATCTGTCATCATAATGACCATAGATGCAACCTACTGGAATTTTATGTACCATGACACTTACAAACATATCAATTTCAGAATCAGGTGCAAGTGACAAATTTAAGAGGTTATGATGACAGACAAACTCCAACTGTATGTTTAGCGAGGTGTCACAGTGATGAATGGTTTAGATGACGTAATTAGTTTCATTTGTTTTGATTGCTGCAAGTATTGGCGAACTCTCCTGTCTCCCCAACTAGTGGAGTAATGTGTGGTGTTGACCCGCAAAACAAAATATTTTTTTAAAAATAAAAAAATGATCTCTACGACTTTATAAAGTTTTAGGAATGAAGTAAATTCAGCAGTGGGGAAATGGTGTATAGGCTGGTGTTGATTAAAACAATTTTTTTTCGATTAATAGGGACAAATTTAATTAGGAAAAATGCAATCTATTAATTTCGATTAATTATAATTTTATAACACACATACAGATCCCGTTAAGTTGCAATGCATTGTTTTCACGAAATCGGTTAAGTCGCGATAATTCCCTGTCTCCCAACTTTGTGACGTAACACAACAAATTCCTTCTGCTATTCAAGAGATCAGGAAGAAAAACCTTTTTGTTTACGTAAGCGCGTCTAAAAAAATAATAGTAATAGGAGACAAACGTCACGCTCTAGAGGGGGGGGGGGTTAGAAAGTGTGACAATTTGTGACATGGGGATGGGGTCCGGCCATGCGTGACGTTACGGTGTTTTATATTAAATTTTAATTATTTTGTTAATTAAAAAAATAATACTTTTTGTACTAAAGAATGAGGTACTTTTGTGGGGTCAATTTTTTGTGACAGTTTGTGAAAGGTGGGGGGTTCAAAATGGTCAAATATAGCGTGACATACTTTATGGACAGCACTTAAGTAACAAAATATATATATTAATAATAAATTGCGTAAAAAATAGAAATATTTTCTTAAATTTAAATCGAATTTTCGTCGATCAAATTAATTTTAATCGATTAAAATTTTAAAATGTACAATTGATTAATTAATCGTTAATTTCCGCACCCCCAATATATATCATCATCTGTGGCATATGCCAGGAACAAAGGCTCAAGCAGTGCCAACTCTTTTTGGAGTCTGCCTCCAGTTCTCTGCCCCAGGTAATTTTGGGTCGACCTCTTTTCCTATTGCAGGTGAGGGTTTGTCTCACACATCCATCCACCCATCCATTCATCCATCCATTCATCCATCCACCCATCCATCCATCCACCATCCATCCATCCATCCATCATCCATCCATCCATCCATCCATCCGTCCGTCCGTCTGTCTGTTTGTCTTTCCGTCCGTCTTTCTGCCTGTCTCTCCGTCCGTCCGTCCGTCTGTCTGTCTGTCTGTCTGTCCGTCTGTCTGTCCGTTCGTCTGTCTGTCTGTCTGTCTGTCCGTCCGTCCGTCCGTCTGTCTGTCCGTCTGTCTGTCTTGTCTATCTATCTATCCCGATATATATCATTTTATTTAGATTACTATGTGTAATTAGCAATAGAGAACTAAGAACCAAACCAGATCAAGGAGCAGCTAATTTTAAATGTTAATTGCATTTCTTAAGTTGTTTGATGATTCATAAAGTAAAAGTTTTTGTCTTGAATTTCACGATGAATATTTATAATCTA
The DNA here is from genome assembly GCA_002072015.1 of Radix auricularia. NCBI lineage: Eukaryota > Metazoa > Mollusca > Gastropoda > Lymnaeidae > Radix > Radix auricularia. The sequence goes on from MUZC01000248.1 coordinate 561,746, forward strand.
CTGACTAAACATTCACTAATGGCTTGTCTTTTCCAGACTTTATTTTTAAAACAATAATCATATACGAATGTGAGAATTATGTCGAGAGCCGCGCAAATAATTCATAAATCGTCCAATGGACTTTGAAAAAAAAATATGTATGTCTCAGTTTTAAAAAAAAATGTCGACTAAAAATTTCAAAAAATAAAAAATCAATTTTTCTCAACAAATTTTTTGCACTTTTTCTAGTGCTGGTCAGAACTTACTTTGCGTTGTTTGACCGTCATGGTTTACACAAATGTTCGTCTTTCAGTCATTGGTAATGTCGAAATCTATATAAATAATTTGATGGGATCAGTAATAAAAAAAAAAGGAAATGTCCGGTATTAACTGTAGGATGATGAATGCTATGTTATTTATACATTGTAATGGACATATATGGGTTAATTTTATTTGTACAGTGTTAGCAACACCTGTTTGCTTTGCTTGTGTAAATTTCAAATGTGCCGTCAATTCTTATAAATAGGCATGTATTTATCATTGAGGTCATCATTCGTTTATTCACATTTTTTGAAAGAGAATAAAGTACGATGCAAGTACTGGAGTGGCGCGTTCAATGTCATTCATGTGACCTTGACATTGTTGTCTGGATGCGCTCTGCTTATTTCCTCTTACGTTCCAGTGAATTATTCGTCAGTCAGTGGCAGAGTTTATTAAAGCAAGATGGCGGAGATATTTGCTGCTACCTGAGCAACATTTAAAAAAATTAAAAATAAAAAGAATATTTATTAAAATTTTTATCTAATTTTAACTTCTTCCAAAATTATTACACAAGATTGCGTATTTTCATAAATTTTTTAAACAAACTGAATAAAAATAATTTTAACACATTTAAAACAAAACAACAATATACTAATAACAATAATAGTAAATAATAAATACAAGTAATAACAAATCATGTCTGGACTTTTAGTAATATCCGTGGAAAAACATTTCTTCAGCATTTCCTCCTGTTGGTGACGCCTCTGTATACTAAAGGCTCGTTGGCAGTTTGACTGAATGGAGTACATTGTCAAAAGACTCAGACAGGATAAAGCTTCATCAGCAGATATTTTTTGTTGTTGAAAAGTTAACACATACAATTAGCATTTAAAGATTTTCATCAAAGTCCTTTCAGTAGTAAGGCGACCCTCTCCCTTATGTACTCTCACATCATCTGAAATAAAAAAATGTGGCAACGATCTGTTTTGAGCTCAAAACAGTAGAGATAAATTTAAATTTCTAACAAATAGATTGTTGTTTTTTCAAGTTAAAATACGTAACCATCTGCTGGTAGATACCTCACTCAGAGGCGTCACTCTAGTTTGTATCTCCCGGAACGATAGCTCATGGTGTCACCCCTCGCGACTTAACCCATAGAACTACTCCGAGTTTTCCAGTGCAAAATAACGATAACTTTACATTTTGGTGTCATCCCCCTGATGGTGTCACCCGGGGCGGCCCGCCCCCACCGCACTCCTTAGTGACGCCACAGACCTAATTTAGAAATGTTTTAAAATTTTGGCAAGGCAATGAATATTTTTCTGTGTGAGTAGCTACAATAAATGTAAATTATCTAATATACAGACTTTAAAAAGCGTTTTATAAATGTTAAGTTTCTGAATTAAAAAACCCTTAAACAACAAAAACATTGCAATTTTCAAAATCAGATGAAGACTTATACTTATAGCAGCGCAATATTTCTTCATCATCACCCTGGGATATATTTTCTAGTATATTTATAAATATGCCACCGTTCATTCACGCTACAGTTTCCAGCCAAGTTTATGAGTCTGAAGACAGAATTCACGGACCATATGTTTTTTTTCTCTATGTGATAATGAGGTCAACACCATCATGGCGGCTGAGGTGCGTGGCGACACGTATTCACACCCTTCTGATTGGCTGAATTTGGAGGCGTGGTACGAAGGTGTGACAAGAAGACAGCAGGACGTGGGGTCAAGGCTGACGCGGTCAGCTGATGTTTTTCGACTGTTGTGTTAAAAACGATATTCGTGTTTTGGCGCGTAGCGTTTCCCTTGTGTCTATTACTCCCTTCCCACCCCCTACTACGACTTCGACCCCGACTAGATCCCATTATTCATGGCTAAACTATTATTAACGGATGAAGTGCCTCGTTTTGAGCGCGTCAAATCAAGGACTGTTAACTCCATAGAGTCGTCATTTACATGTCCTACGTCACATTTCCAGAAATTTGTTGGTGTCGCTTACAATAACAAAGGTCAGGGAGATGAAAATGATTTGAATTTGAATACTCAGCATTTCAAAAGGTTTCATTTGGCGCATGTCTTTTGGCGTCAATAGAAAAAGAAATATTCAACCACAGAAAATTATTTTAATAAATATATTGAATAAATGTCTGTACACATGTGTTAATGTTTCAGTAGCTAGTTTTTATTAACCATTTCATAGTGACTAGACCATCAAAATTCCAGCATAATATAATGATGAAATCGGATTCAATTTAAAAAGAATTGATTTATCTACATTTCAAATTAGTCTCATTCAGTGGCGTCACTAGGGGGTGCCCTGGGGTGGGTCGCCCACGTGACACCATCAGAGGGTGTAAAATGGAAACTTCTGTATGTTCCCGTTGTTTTCACTGGGAAACTCGGAGAAATTCTATGGGTTAAGTCACGAGGGGGGGACACCTTTAGCTACCACCCAGGGGGACAAAAAACGTAGTGACGCCTCTGGTCTCATTGCCGTCTGAAAAATTGAGGTTTAGGTACAAATAAGCTTAATCCGAATCTTCCAATTTCCTTAATATATAGATGTATATATTTTATGTCCAGTTTAAAAAAAAAAGAATCGAACTTTGCAACCAAGTTTTGTTAATGTGTAGTATGATACAGTATATTGCCTTTCTCAATGATTCTAATTCCCAAAACCGCCAATTTTAACGAAGAGGCATGACCATTTATAAATTCGAGTACACATAAAGTTAGTACTGTTTTTCAGTTTTCAAAGTCCAATGACAATTAAAAGAATTTTAAATCAGAAACATCCAATGCTAAGTTGTCCCAGGTTTATTTAACCCCCAGCGTTGTTTTGTGCACCTTCTGTTTACAGACATCTCATAGTTCTTAAAGAATTTTACGAACACGGTATTGTAGGTCAAATTTCTACGGGTGGTTGGTTACATGTGTCAGTGTTCTCCGTTTCCTCTCCACCCTCACCCCACTATGCGATAACCCTCCGTCCCTCGTTCAAGGTCAGTAGGATGATTTTTTTCAAAAAATATGTCAATTTACAGACTTTTCTAAAAAAAAATGGAATAGAATAAGTTAACTTCGTATTGATTTAAAATCACACGCACACACACACGCACGAGCGCGCGCGCACACGCACATGCACACATATATTCATGAAAACTGGAGAAAAAAAAAGCTATTGAAAAATACATTTTATTCATTTCAGAGCGAAATTCCTCCCTCTGCCCTCCTCTCTTAATATCTACTCCCCAGCCCCAAATCACCTACACCGACACTCCTAACACAATTTTAAAACACTAGATTAAAAATAATATGTCCTGACTCCTAATCGTGTCGATCATAGAGAACATTCTGTGTTTGCCACATAACTCACTTAATTTTACTGGGATGGAGACTGTGGTCGCCGGACATAAACCATAATGCTATCCATAGCTCGCACCTGAGAATTCTGAATGGTCCTTAGATACAAACAAACACAAAATTAAATTTAAAAAGCAACAACAAAGAAACGAAAAACAACCTACCCACCCCCACCCCCCAAAAAAGTTATTTAAAAAAACACAGCCAGGGCCCGATGGTATCGTCATGTTTGTGCTTCAGTCAGCACAAGCTCTGTCCGTACACTACGACAGAGGCCAAGATGAATTTCAAGTTTATTTCTTTACAAGTTCGACATCTCGTGGGAGATGCTTATATCCTATCGAGCGCCTCCCCAGTCGGCGGATAGGGGAAAGCCCACCAGATATGGAGGGTATCGGGGAAATAAAATACCCGGGGTGGACCAAAATCAGCCATACTGCCTGGTAGGATCCATAAAGGCTAGGGGCCCAATCCGAAAAAAGGCAGCTTCCCATTGAGCTGTGAGGGGCAACTCCCCAAGTGGTGGCACTCAAGGCCAACAACCCGGCCGTGTAAATAATAGAGTTACAAAAACACAGAAAAGAGTTGCAAAAGTCATTTCATCATGGGAGAGGATGGATCCCTTGAGGAGGGAAATATGACGCCTAATAGTGAAAGCCAAAATCTGTAAGCTGTTAGACCGACAACCATCATCTCTACCAGAACCGCCACCGCCATCGGAGCTTGGAATGTCCACACAATGTATGAAGCTGGCAAAGCTGCACAGATAGCCACCGAGATGAGGAACAATAAGCTCACCATTCTCGGAATTAGTGAAGCAAGATGGACTGGATTGGGGCAGAAGAGATTAATCTCGGGAGAGATGGTGATATATTCGGGACACGAAGAAGAGGATGCCCCACATACCCTGGGTGTTGCCATGATGCTATCAAGGGCAGCACAAGGAGCACTCATTGGATGGGAGGCATATGGACCTAGAATTCTTTTAGCAACCTTTCGGACAAAGAAGCGTAGCATCAACCTAAATGTTATTCAATGCTAAGCACCAACTAACGAAAGCGATGAAAGAGACAAAGAAGAATTCTACAATAGAGTGATGACCATAGTCCAGGGTCACACACAGAGGAACATCGTCATCCTCATGGGATACTTCAATGCCAAGATCGGCAATAACAACACTGGGTATAAAGAGGTTATGGAACAACAAGGGATAGGCGAGATGAACGACAACTGTGTGAGATTTGCAGACCTATGTGCTACAGCAGACCTGGTCATAGGGGGGTATTTTCCATCACAAAAGAATACATAAAGCTACATGGGTCTCACCGGACATGAGAACGAAGAAACAAAAAGACCATCCATTCATTTGTAGAAAAAAAAAGTCAGGCGATCTCTCCAAGACGTACGTGTAAAGAGGGGAGCTGATGTTGCCTCAGATCACCATCTTCTTGTGGCCAGGATAAAATTAAAGCTAAAGAGACATTATACCGAGCAACCAGCATGTAGGTCTCGGTATAATACCTCCCTCCTGAAAGACCAAGCCAAAAAGGAAGAATTCAAGATATCACTAGCAAATAAGTTCCAAGCCCTACGCGAAATACTCGAAGGAAAGTGGCATAGCGTGAAAGAAACAGTCCAGTCAGCATGTCAAGAAGTGCTAGGAAACAAGAAAATGGCACACTAAGAATGGACAACAGCAGGTTTACTGAGTAAAATAGAAGAAAGGAAAAGAAAGTAGACAAAAATAAATAACAGCCACACACGAGCGCAGAAATACAAGTCCCAGAAAGAGTCTGCAGATGCGAATAAAGAAGTTAAGAAAAGCATCAAAAGGGACCAGAAAGAAATTGTTGACAAACTTGCTAGGGGAACATGAGAGAACTTTATGATACCATTAAAATGCTGTCTGGGAAATTTAGCGAGGCAAAGAGACCAGTGAAGGATAAAATGGGAAACAACATAGCAAGTGATGTGCAGCAGAGAGGGAGATGGAAAGGGCATTATGAAGAGCTCTTAAACAGGCCAGAACCAAGGAATCCACCAGATATCCAACCAGCTAATAATGACCTGCAAACTGACTGTAATAGTCCCACTAAAGAAGAGATTAGCTGGGCCATTAAACAACTCAGAAATGGAAAGGCTGCAGGACGTGATGGCATCCCAGCAGAGGCACTGAAGGCGGACTTGGAAACCAGTGTGGAAATGCTACACCCTCTGTTTATGAAGATATGAAGAGGAGCAAGTTCCTTCCAATTGGAAAGATGGATACCTTATCATTATCCCAAAGAAGGGGGATTTAAGCCCCTGCTCGAACTACAGAGGGATTACCCTGCTGTCCATCACAAGAAAGGTTTTCAAGCGTGTACTGCTTAACAGGATAAAAAAAAAACGCTGTAGACCCTCTGCTGCGGGACAAACAAGCTGGCTTTCGCACCAACAGATTCTGCACTGTCCAAATAGTGACACTTCGCATTATTCTAGAGCAGTCACTAGAGTGGAACTCGTCGCTCTATGTCAACTTTGTTGACTACGAAAAAGTCTTCGACAGTGTGGACAGGCAAACCATGTGGAGATTGCTAAGGCATTATGGGGTGCCACAGAATATTACGTTTATAATCAGAAAGATGTACGAAGGGATACACTGCCAGTTATCGTTGGTCAGCAGGTGACAGGTGCTTTCCAGATGAAGACTAGTGTGAGACAAGGTTGCTTGCATTCACTCTTTTTGTTCCTGTTAGCCATTGACTGGGTGACGAAAACATCTACACAGCAGAAAGGGAATGGCATCCAATGAACCTTGTGGGATCAACTTGATGATCACGATTTTGCTGATGACCTTGCACTCCTTGCACATACCCAACAACAGATGCAGGAGAAAACAAACATTGTCGCAGCCACTTCCGCTAACATGGGTCTTAACATACATAAAGGGAAGAGTAAAATCCTCAGGGTTAATGCCACCAGGACCTCCCCCCTCATGCTTACAGGAGAAGCCCTTGAAAAGGTTGACAGTTTTGTTTACCTTGGCAGCATGGTAGATAAACAAAGTTGTACAGATGCCAACGTCAAAATAAGGATCGGAAAAGCAAGAGCAGCCTTCCAGCAACTTAAGAATGTTCGGGTCACCAACAACTTGGGCAGTAAGTTAAAAGTAAGGATTTTCAACGCTGTGGTGAAACCTATGCTGCTATATACTACACGGAGCTGAGACATAGAGAACAACGGCTGTAAGTCTGACCAGAATCCAATCCTTCATCAACAATTGTCTAAGAAGGATTCTCAGAATTCACTGGCCGGACAAAATCAGCAACCGGAAACTGTGGCAGCGGACAAACAGAAGCCAATAGTGGAAGATATTCCTCTGAAGCGGTGGAGGTGGATCGGTCATACACTAAAAAACCTGCTTCAGATACAAGTTAAGTCCTGAAATGGAACCCTCAGGGTAAACGTAAAAGAGGCCGCCCAAGAAACACTTGGCGCCGAGAAGTGGAGGCAGACATCAAGAGAATTGGCAATGAATGGAAGATCCTGTTGAACCTGGCCCAGGATAGAGATGCCTGAAGGTCTCTTGAAGGTGGCCTATGTCCTAGGAGGAAGTGCAGACGCCGAAGATGATCGGTGGATGTCCCTTAAGGACGAGAAGGCTCAACATACACGTTAGCCATATATTTTTAATTTTGCAAAGTGATTTTAATTTACAATCGAATTCGACCGAGTGAATGAGAGGGAGAGAGATGATGATCGGTGGATGTCCTCGGTGGATGTCCTCGGTGGATGTACCTCATGGACGAGAAGCTCAACAACAACAACACGGCTTAGCAATTGCGGGGCCTTATGCAGCTTAGTATGGGAAAAGGAATGCGCTGGGCCCAAATTTGGCAAGGATAAGGTCTTTATTAAGGATAAAAAATAAAAATTATGATAGCGCGAACCCAATGCGGCTGCATAGGTGGCAGTGGTTTAAGACCAGCCCTGGCTTTAACTACCCTACAGGAAGAGGAATTATGAAATGCCTCCTTGATCTATTAAAATATATTCAACAGTATAAATTGGAAACTTCTTTACCCAACATTATACTTTTGCTAAGAACGTTTTTAACAATTACTATAACTGTATAAGGTTGTGAATGGAGTTACTCCAAACTGAAGTTGATACAAAAATTATCATCGTTCCACAATGAGTGATTTAAGACTACGAAATATTGAAATATTGTCCATAGAACAAGATATTACAAATAATTTAAATTTTGATAGCATAATACACGATTTCTCTACTATGAAAGTTAGATAAGTAAATGTACAAATATATTTACATACTAATGTATATAATTTCTTTGTTTATAAAAAGCATTTATTTTTAAATAAAAAATAAAGGCATATTAATTTGCAATGTTTTTTGGCTGTAAATTTGGAATATGTTCTGTCTCATTAACTTTCTTGTGGCCTTTAAAAATGAATCTTGTATTTTTAAAAATGTCTACAAATATGCATATCATCTCATGCGGCCTCTTTTATTTATGACTAGCATTTACCCGCGCTTTGCTGCGGTGAATTAGGTTTTTAGTTGGCGTTGAAAACCTGCGTTATACCAATTCAAAACACAAATTGATTTTAAAATTTAATCTAGATCATGATAGATTTTCTAAATATATTAAATTCACCGTGTTTGTTGTCTGTCTTTCGTGGTCCAGTGAAAAAAATTAACTAACTGACAATTACAGAATTAGTGATGATCAGTTATAATATAATACATACACTACAGTTGGGCCTCCCGTCAGGAAAAAGGAGAATTAGTGATTTTCAATTTTTATATAGCTCATTTTAGGAAAAAAGTTTTTTGGGGCCCCGGCCCCCATGAGTGGGAAATTTTATTTTTTTTGGTCAAAATAATCGTAGGAAACATGTACTCAAAAACTTTCCAAGGTTTCATGCTTCTACCTACACGGGAAATAAGAAAATTGGTGATTTTCCATTTTTATTAAGCCCATATTAGGAACAAAAATATTTTGGGTCCCCGGCCCCACATGAGCGAGATTTTAAAAATTCTTTTTCGCCAGTTTTCGTCGTGAGAGGGTTTCAAACAACTTCCCAAAATTCCATGCTCCTAACTACACCGAAAAGTGGAGAATTAGTGATGAGTCGGTTTTTAATGTAAGAGAAAATATATTTGGGCTCCCGGCCCCCCATGAGAGTTAGTTTTAAAATTTGTTTTGGCCAATTTGCGCCGAGAGCGTGTACTTAAACCATTTCCAAAGTTTCATATTTTTACCCATATGGCAAATAGGAAAATTGGTGATTTTCAATTTTTATAGAGCCCATATTTTGGGCCCCCAGCCCAACTTCAGCTAGATTTTAAAAAATCTTATTCGCCAATTTAGTTGTTTTTGGACATCCAACAACTTTCCAAAGTTTCATGCTTCTACCTACACGGGAAGTTGAAGAATAAAGGTTGAAGTTTAGACAAGTTTTTGGGCCCCCGGCCCCACATGAGCGAGGTTTTAAAAAATCTTTTTCGTCAATTTTTGTAATGAGAGGGTACCCAATAACTTCCCAAAGTTTCATGCTTCTACCTACACGGAAAATTGCTGACTTTCAATTAGACCATGTAAGAAAAAAACTTTTGGGGCCCCCGGCCCCACATGAGGGAGATTTTTAAAATTCGTTTTCGCCAATTTTTGTAATTAGAGGGTACCCAATAACTTCCCAAAGTTTCATGCTTCTACCTACACGGAAAATAGGAAAATTGCTGACTTTCAATTTTTAAAGGGACCATTTAAGAAAAAAACTTTTGGGGCCCCCGGCCCCACATGAGGGAGATTTTTAAAATTCATTTTCAACAAATAGTGTCGTTATTGGGTACCCAACAACATCCTATAGTTTACTGTTTCTACCTACACGGTAACTTGGAGAATTAGTGATGTAGAAAAAAACAGTTTTTGGGCCCCCAGCCCCACATGAGCGAGATTTTAAAAATTCTTTTTCGCCAATTTTTGTAGTGAGAGGGTCCCAACAACTTCCCAAAGTTTCATGCTTCTACCTACACGGACAATTGCTGACTTTCAATTAGACCATGTAATAAAAAAAAACTTTTGGGGCCCCCGGCCCCACATGAGGGAGATTTTTAAAATTCTTTTAAAATAAATTTGGTTGTTATTCGGTACCCAACAACATCCTATAGTTTCATATTTCTACCTACACGATAACTTGGAGAATTAGTGATGTAAAAAAAAACAATTTTTGGGCCCCCGGCCCCACATGAGCGAGATTTTAAAAATTCTTTTTCGCCAATTTTNACCCAACATTATACTTTTGCTAAGAATGTTTTCAACAATTGCTATAAGTGTATCTAGTTGTGAAAGGAATTTCTCCAAACTGAAGCTGATAAATAAAAATATCTTCGTTCCACGAGTGATTTAAGACTACACAATTTTGCAATATTGTCCATAGAACAAGATTTTACAAATAATTTAAATTTCGATAACATAGTAATCATAGGTTTACGTAAATTTATAAACATTTTTACATACTAATGTATACAATTTCTGTGTCTATTAAAAAAAGTTATATATTTATAAATTTTAAAAAAGCATATGAATTTGTAATGTGTTTTTCCCCCCTGTAAATTTGGAATATGTTTTGACTTATTAGGGAGGTGGGGGACCTGCAACCTTNAACTTCCCAAAGTTTCATGCTTCTACCTACACGGGAAGTTGGAGAATTAGTGATGAATCAGTGAGTGAGTGAGTCAGTGAGTAAGTGAGTGAGTTAGGGCTTTCCCTTTTATTAGTATAGATTACATAAATATGGCGGGGAATGGTTAACATGTACCCCACCTTTTACTTTTACAATGTACTTCGTTTCAATTACAATTATTTATTAATGTTTATTTATTTATAAAAACCATCATACAATTGATTTAAGTGGCCGTCCTTAAATGACCTCACGCGATTTTTGCTTATTTTTCACCCCCTGCTCCCTGGTCACCCGTCGTCACAAAAATTTAGACCCCTTCTTCAATGTGACATCACAAAGCCCCCCCACCTTCCCATAAAATCCGTATTTTCTATTTAAAAATGACCAGGTTTCCAATCACTTTTATTTTTTGTCATTTCAATATTTTTAGTGTAAGGCTGCACTCTAATATCGTAACACGCGTGAAACCACGTAAAACTTCTTTAAATAAAGTATCGGTAATCATATATTTAAGTGGAACTTTCATTTAAAGTTGCGCGTTTTGATTTAACTTCAAATGTGTGACTCCCCTCTTCCCCAATGTGTGACGTCATTTATGGACGTCCCTAAAAGGGCGGCAAATTGGAGACCGCCCCGGGCGTCAAAAGCTCTAGCTACGCCACTGCACAAGCACATAAACACAAAACCACAAACCCATTTGCTAGCACCCCCCCAACACACAAAAAGAAAAATTGTTACTTTTTTATGTCCACATAGAGTCTTATAAACTATGAGAAAGAAATAATCTGGTGATCTATGGTTTAAAAAATAATGTGTTTAAATTGTGGTAAGGCAATAGAAAATGCCATTAAACTATCAATACGTCAGCGATCTCCACCCCCCCCCCCTCCGGCGTTTATTCACTTTGTTTTTGTTCTCATTTCTTCTTGCTGCAGTTTGTGTCCGTTCTTTTCCCCTTTCTTTGCACCATCTATCAGCAAGTATTCGTTGTATGCCATGCCACGGGTTGTAATAAGAAAAAATATTCCAATCAATTTTTGAGTCTAACAAAATGATCGAATTTAACGCTACACTGCCAAATTATCGAGCGTTAATTTAGATACTAGTGTCACGAAAAAAAGTCTCCCCCCCCCCCCAAACAATACACTAACAAGTATCGCATGAGAATTTGTTTTTAAAAAGTATCTGTGTTTAGAATAAACATGTTACTAAGAGTATTTTAATGAATGAAGAAATAATAATAATGATTTTTTTGGGGTGTGTTTTGAGTAACGTATTGGAAGTGTGAAAGATGTGGATTTATTTTGGGGGAAACGTCATTATATTCCTAGGCCATAGGGCAGGGGTGAGAAATTGTTTTTGCTCAGGGAGGGGAGGGGGCATGATAGCAGAGTATAATAGAGAGCCCTACCGGTTAATCATAGTATTTAAAAAAATAATAATTCATTTAAAAGAAATAATTTTTTTAAAAAAAGTTATTAGTCCGTCACTGATTGAGTCAATTCGGTGCACAGTAATCCTTTTTTTATAATGAAACGTTATCAAACGTGCTTCTCACATCAGGACACATTACTCTTGCACAATCTACCATACGCTATCACAATCAACCATACGCTTGCACAATCTACCATACGCTATCACAATCTACCATACACTTGCACAATCTACTATATGCTATCACAATCTACCATACACTTGCACAATCTACTATACGCTATCACAATCTACCATACGCTTGCACAATCTACCATACGCTATCACCATCTACCATACGCTATCATATCACAATCTACCATACGCTTGCACAATCTACCATACACTTGCACAATCCACTATACGCTATCACAATCTACCATACGCTATCACAATCTACCATACGCTATCACAATCTACCATACGCTTGCACAATCTACCATACGCTATCACAATCTACCATACGCTTGCACAAAATACCATACACATGCACAATCTACTATACGCTATCACAATCTACCATACACTTGCACAATCTACTATACGCTATCACAATCTACCATACGCTTGCACAATCTACCATATGCTATCACAATCTACCATACACTTGCACAACCTACTATACGCTATCACAATCTACCATACACTTGCACAATCTACTATACGCTATCACAATCTACCATACACTTGCACAATCTACTATACGCTATCACAATCTACCATACGCTATCACAATCTACCATACACTTGCACAATCTACCATACGCTTGCATAATCTACCATACGATTGCATAATCTACTATACGCTTGCACAATCTACCATACGCAATCATAATCTATCATACGCTTGCACAATCTACTATACGCTATCACAATCTATCATCTGCTAACACAATCTACCACACGCTATTACAATCTAACATGCGCTATCACAATCTACCATAGGCTATCACAATCTACTATACGCTATCACAATCTACCATGCGCTATCACAATCTACCATACGCTATCACAATCTAATATACGCTATCATAATCTACCATACGCGATAATGAAACTGGCCTCTGTATCCTCAATTGTTGATTGCTTTGTAAATGTTTGTTGCTTCTTCTATTTTGTAACACAATCTGCAACTTGCTTCTCGTGTAAGTCCCCACAAAGTTTTCAACCAAAATCGTTTAGTTTTGTGTCTGTGGTGTCACCTCAGATTGTACTCCTTACATACAGCATTCGTCTCCTGCCAAAGTTAACTCACTGCTTTCTTGCAAATACAACTAAAGAAATATGTGTGTGTTCATTATTTATTAATTAAACACACGACATTCTTAGCAAATTAGGAAACTTTTCAGAGGGTTCACTGCTTCACTTAATTTGAAAGTTTTAAAAATATTTTATAGTTGAAAAAAAATATATAACTGACAAAATAAAAGGTGCGTTTTAAACTGAAATCACACAACGATTTTTCGGCCGCGGACATGATGAAAATCTGAATTTAAGGCGTTTTTTCTGAATGTCTCGTGAGACCACAAAAACTCTCTGGCGGGCAGCGTGTGGCCCACGGGCCGCACTTTGCTCAGCCCTGATATAGGGGATAATTTATTTTTAATCTGAAGAAAAATTAATATTTTCTGCCTTGTATATGTTTATTTTAAAATAAATCCATTGGGGGACACAGCGTTGAGGATGATTTCTTTTGGGACACGCAGGTATTTTCTTTGGAGAAGTTTTTTATGACCAGTGCACTAAGTTACAGATATGGCTAAGGCAACGTCACTAAGAATCCTAATAAAATTTAAGTTTAAAGGCAGGCATAGTTTGAAAAAATAAGCTGAAAAGGAGGAGAGAGAAAAAAAGGTCTGCATCTCAAACATCCCTTCACTCGAAAAACGAATACGTTTTAAATTCTGACATAAATTTTGCAACAGTTGAGACAGCTCACTTCCCATTTCATTAACCAGAACTCATTGACTGGCAGATGAAGGCATGACGCTGTCTCCAAGGGAGATGGGTAGATCCACTTAACGAAACAATTGTTCGGAGTGATCCGCGTCGCCTCGCTGGATTCAGGTTTAATTCCAGATCGGGTTATTTTTAGACAGGCCGGGGTTTCTACTGAGGTACCGGCGGAGTTGTCGTCCATTATTGCATCAAACGAAATCTCCTCATTTGCATAGATCACGTGGTCGAGCATGTACTTGACATTTGATGGGCTTAAGAAAATATCAGGGACATTGGGGATGAAAATAAGAAAGAACATTTTATTTTCTAAGCATTAAATTATGACATTTTAGAAGCACTGGGTTTGGCCTAATTTCTAAATGAAAACTATTTAAATTTCTCTATTGCAAAATATATACATCTTTTAAAAATCAAACAAAACAAGATATCATTTCATTTGAAAATAGCATTCTCTGCTTAAAAATAACAGCTCATGTTAAATGTATTGATAATTACGTAGCTTGTGGTATGTCAAGAGATCTGTCAATATTCGTTCGTAAGGGGTTCGTCATCTCTAAGACCGGAAAACGTCATAGCCCACTTTGCAGTGTTTCTATTTTAAGAGCCGCGGGACAAAATTTTTTCAAATGTGCTTGGCAGCAGTGTATTTCAGAATTTTGTTCTCACTGAAAATGATGCTCCATGTACGGCCAAAAAAGATGTTTAAAGTGCAAATATCCAGCACAAAAAAAACAACAAAAAAAAAAAACAACAAAACAACTAAATTATGTGCGTTATTCACATTCCTTGCTCTTTCAAAGCTTTGTAAAGACTACACCAGTGACACCATCATCATTTTTTTTTTTTTTTTTAAAGTCCCATAACCTCTTTTTATCGAGGTCGTAGAGGATTCTAATGTTTCCATTAGCATATTCTCGGGCTTAATAGACACTGGCGGCGCCCATCCCTCTCCAGGTCAGCGGAGGACTTTCTAAGCGTTAGTCATTGCTCAACATTTTTATAGTGGCTTTTCGTGGGCTTGAACCCACTTCCCTCAGCTTGTGAGGCGAGCGCACTATTGACTTCGCTACCCATCATAAACATAGATAATTTCATTTGACTACAAATACAATAGCTTTTTAAATTTATACTTTTAATAGAACTTAGATTTCAGTTGGCCAAAAATACAATGAATTTTTAGGAGAGCTTTTAAATAATTTTAATAGAATTATTTGTTTCCTCTTAAGAGTAATTGATGTTTGCATTGTTTCTGAACCCACGAGCCATAAAATCAAATTATTTAAATGGTTACAAATATGGGTTTGCCTGTTGGATGGGATCGAATATTAATTACTTACATTTGTGTGCTCAAGAATATCGTGGTATACAGTCGATGAATATTACTGAAATATTTTTTGGATTTGGTGAACTTCTGTAGTCATTAAAAAAAAAACAACCTTTTTAGAACATGTCTTGAAATGGGTTTTTAAAAAAACAATATTTGGGGTCGTCCATAAATGACGTAAAGCGCCTAGGAGGGTAGGGGATCCACACATTTGTGACGATGTGTGACGCAGGGAAAAGGGGTGTTTGAGAAATGTGACGTCACATCAAAACTCGTAAACTTAAATAAAAGTTTTTATTGCAATTTATTTTTTGACATTTTACACTAGCTTCACGGGTGTTACATATTAGAGTGCAGCTTTACATTAAATACATGCATACTTAAATTAAGGGGTAAATTACCGTCTCTTGCATCAAATAATCTGATGATTAACTCTACTATTGGATAAAACCATAAAGTGATTAATATTTCTCTTGGATTAAAAAAATCAAATACTTAAAAATCCTCTTGATTCACCACTCTTTGTAATAAAAACGTGTAATATATTTAATTACATAGGGCCTCTGTCAACGCTCGCCACTCTACACGGTCCCTAGCCAGTCGCTTCAATTCTTCCCAGCTCTTCAGCCTCATCTAACATGCTCCGTCTCCATGTACACTTGGGTCTTCCTCGCTGACATTTGCCCTGGGGGTTCCAATCTAAGGCCTACGTAGCCCTGCTGTTAGCTTTCCTAAGGGTGTGTCCAATCCATCTTCACTTTCTTTCCATGATCTGTTGTTCTACAGTCCTTTGTTCACACCTCTCCCACAATTTGGAGTTTTCGACCTAGTCGAACTATTTTATTTTCAGAATATTTCTGAGGCATATGTTAACAAAGGTCTGGAGTCTATTTTTTGTTGTCCCTGTCGTTCGCCATGTTTCGAATCCATAGAGTAGGACCGTTTTAACGTTGGTGATCCTTACTTTTTTTTTGACAGAGATGTATGTGGATCTCCAGAACGGTTTCAAATTGGCAAAAGCCTCTCGCACCAAATTAATTCAACATAGAGAGAGAGAGAGAGAGAGAGAGAGAGAGAGAGAGAGAGAGAGAGAGAGAGAGAGAGAGTAATGGGGATACATGGACTGGGCAGCATGAAAGAAAACGGAGAGATGTTTGCAAACTTCTTCACATTCAATGAGCTGATGATTGGAGGCACCATCTTCCCACACAATAATTGCCACAAAGTAACGTGGGTCTCACCAGACAACAAAACAGAGAATCAAATAGACCACATCACTATATGCCGCACCTGGAGGAGCACATTACAGGATGTACGTACAAAAAGAGGTGCAGACATTGGATCAGACCACTATGTGGTTGTGACGAGGTGCAGACATTGGATCAGACCACTGTGTGGTTGTGACGAGGTGCAGACATTGGATCAGACCAGTGTGTGGTTGTGACGATGTGCAGACATTGGATCAGACCAGTGTGTGGTTGTGACGAGGTGCAGACATTGGATCAGACCAGTGTGTGGTTGTGACGAGGTGCAGACATTGGATCAGACCAGTGTGTGGTTGTGGCCAAGTTAAAAATAAATCTAGCCAACCAAAGGCCAAAAGCAGTCAGGCGAATTAGATTTGGCCTAGGCAAGCTCCGAAACCCACAGGAAAGTAACGAACTACAGCTAACCCTTAACAAACTATTTGCTGCACTGCAACTAGATGATGGAAGTGAAGGAAACATAGACAAAACCTGAGATAACTTCAAAGAAATTATCATAGGATCTTGCAATGAAATACTAAAACCTGCCCCGGTAAACAAAAAAAAAACACCGGATCAGAGATGAGTTATGGCAAAGAGTTGAAGATAGGAAACATGCCAAACAAAAAATAAAGCAAGCCAAAACAAGAAAACGTAAATAACTTACCCAACAAGAGTATCATACATTTCCAAGGAGGTCACAAAAATGCTTTAAAATGACAAACAAACACTTTATAATAAGCTAGCTGAACAAGCAGAAGCAGCAGGAAAAGGAGATCTAAAACAGTTATACAAAATTACTAAACTCTTTGAGTGGCAGGAAATCTAATTACAATGTACCAGTCCGAGATAAACAAGGTAGAGCCCTCTCCTCCATAGATCATACAGAATGGGACTATACAAATAAAATGAATCCAAAAAAATAAAATTAAGAAACTTAGCTGCGGTGAAATCCAAAGAATCAAAGAATGTGTGCTCAAGAGGTGCAGACATTGGATCAGTCTACCATCTGGTTGTGACGAGGTGGAGACATTGGATCACATTCTTTGGAAATCTCCACTTTATACCACATTTGTGGACTTTGAAAGCATTTACCAGAATGGCTTGGTTAAAACCATGCAGTATTTTTATCTGCTTTTAATTTACTTTCCTCTTGGATTAAAACTTGAGATTTCGTACCCTCCTTATAATTTCCCTTTCTCTGGGATCTCTATTTGGTCTTTTAACCCAAACATGTATTTGTATCATCCAAAATTAATTTTTACAACAAAATCCAATGTGCTATTTGTCTACCTAATTGAGCAGGGGTGAATTATTTTTTTAACCCTGCTCTTGAATATAAAAAATATGAGTTATTTATAATCTTTAGGATAAAGCTAATGGTAACATACCATTCTCCTGAATGTAACTTACATCCAAGAAAAAACAAACTCTCGTAGTTAAAGTTTATTATAGACCCACAATCTGGATGTTCTCAAAAACTCCAGTGTAAAACTGAGTAAAAATTGTATGGTTCAAAGTTTCATTATTTTATTTTCATTTAGGAAATTAAAAAAATATAAGTCATTATCAAGTGTAGTTCTTTTTAATTTACAGGTTTAAAAAATTCACATAAAACTATTTAACAATTTATTTGAATTAATATTTCTTCTGCAAATATGCAAGTATATGATTATGAATGAAAAGAAAGAAAAAATGTTTTAAAAAAACCAAACAAAAATGAATGTAATTTTACTAGAGTATAATCAGATGCTAAAAACATCATGAGATAAGTTTAGTATTTAATTTTTGACTGAGTCCCAATTAATTATATAATTGTGTATAAATATACAAAAAAAAAAATTAATTGTCAGGATGTATAATCATTATTCCACAATATTAACAAATTTCATCTTTTTTGAATGTTCATATATTAATATTTTTTCCTAAAAAAACTGCTGAGCACAATTTAAAGAATCTTCCATCATCAACATCACTTTTAAATGAGCCATTATCTGATTTATCTACAGTCGTTTTAAACAGAGTAAAACCAACATTGATTTGTTTAAATGGGTCATTATCTACATTGTCATTTTTTTGAATCAGCTGTTATCTTTATAAACTTTATGTTTATTTATGATAAGATAGCACAGTAAGTAACAAGGCTGATTGTACGCGGCGTCCGTTTAGATACCAGTTGAAAGAAAATATTTCTTGTACGGAGCCAACACTTAACAAATGTTGATTTCACTTTGTCCTCTGCTTATATTTTCATTTACAACACACACGTTTTATAGAGAGTATACAAGAGTTGGACAGTGGACATCATCGGACTGAACACTGACCATTGTCATTCCTGTTCCACAGTTGATGGTAGCTTGCATTCACTGCATGTGGGGTGACGGCATCTGAAGCCGATCCGTCCCCTCAGCTTTCCCTAAAGCTAACGGCTGATGCTGAGTTCAGCATGGTGGAGCTTGACTTATCAATTGTCTGTGCTGTGGTCAGAGTCAGTGCAGATATGACGGTGGAGGTGGCCGTCATGTTTGTGGTGGACCGGGGCTTCACAGCCACCTTCTTTGATCCTTTCCTACCGGATTTTCTCAAAGTTGCGTCATTTGAATAGCAAACAGATCTCCTTCTGGGAGATCTCTTCCCCAATGAGGGGGACTCGGGTCGCATTTTAACCCCGGTGTTTTTCCTCTTCTTCTTCTTTTGTCCGTGCTGAAGCTGGGAGAGGATGAGGTAGATTGGCTTGTCACTGATGGGAATCTTCATGCCTTCTTTGACTGCTCTGTTGAGAAGCTGAATAAAACCTCTCCTGTAGATTCGTATCTGTGGGGGCAGATGTTAGTAACATCAATTAGAAGATGTTAGGTTACAGTATAGTCACATCAGTTAGATGTTAGGTTACAGTTTAGTAACATCAGTTAGATGTCAGGTTACAGTTTAGTAACATCAGTTAGATGTTAGGTTACAGTTTAGTAACATCAGTTAGATGTTAGGTTACAGTTTAGTAACAACAGTTAGATGTTAGGTTACAGTTTAGTAACATCAGTTAGATGCTAGGTTACAGTTTAGTAACATCAGTTAGATGTTAGGTTACAGTTTAGTAACATCAGTTAGATGTTAGGTTACAGTTTAGTAACATCAATTAGAAGATGGTATAACAAGTGAAAATATCTCAAAACTGACCTGAAAATTTAACCCAAATATTCTTAACATAAAGCAATATTTTTTGTGTGTTTTTTTGTAAACGTTAAGTTTGGTTTTTTTAGCAGCAGGGGATGGAATTTTAAGAATAAAAATAAATTAGGGTCGTTGAAGCTCTGATCAAATAGTGTAATATTTATTCAATAATAACAGCATGACAATGACCCAAAGTGTACATGAAAAAAGTTCCAAGATTTGTCCCTACCGTTGGGTTCTGTAGCAGTGTGTAGGCCATCAGCCAATTGAAGCGAGCACCAGAATAGATGGCCTCCACCCTCACGTTGACTTTCTTTCTAGCTGTGGATACATCAACAATAGAAAAAAAATATTGTGTTTTTAAGGTAAGTATTTCTTACAAGACAAAGGTGTTAACAGGAAACACAGACAAGAAAATGTCAATGTCATGTAGTTGTTAACATGAAACACAGACAAGAAAATGTCAATGTCATGTAGGTGTTAACATGAAACACACACAAGAAAATGTCAATGTCATGTAGGTGTTAACA
>MUZC01000248.1:582022-603058 GCA_002072015.1 Radix auricularia
GAAACACAGACAAGAAAATGTCAATGTCATGTAGGTGTTAACAGGAAACACAGACAAGAAAATGTCAATGTCATGTAGGTGTTAACAGGAAACAAAGACAAGAAAATGTCAATGTCATGTAGGTGTTAACATGAAACACAGACAAGAAAATTTCAATGTCATGTAGGTATTAACAGGGAACAGAGACAAGAAAATGTCATGTAGGTGTTAACAGGGTACACAGACAAGAAAATGCCATGTGGGTGTTAACAGGACACAGACAAGAAAATGTCAATGTCATGTTGGTGTTAACATGAAACACAGACAAGAAAATGTCAATGTCATGTAGGTGTTAACAGGAAACACAGACAAGTAAATTTCAATGTCATGTAGGTGTTAACAGGGAACAGAGACAAGAAAATGTCATGTAGGTGTTAACAGGACACAGACACGAAAATGTCATGTAGGTGTTAACAGGACACAGACAAGAAAATGTCAATGTAATGTTAACAGGAAACACAGACAAGTAAATGTCAATGTCATGTAGGTGTTAACAGGGAACAGAGACAAGAAAATGTCATGTAGGTGTTAACAGGGTACACAGACAAGAAAATGTCATGTAGGTGTTAACAGGAAACACAGACAAGTAAATGTCAATGTCATGTTGGTGTTAACATGAAACACAGACAAGAAAATGTCAATGTAATGTAGGTGTTAACAGGAAACACAGACAAGTAAATGTCAATGTCATGTAGGTGTTAACAGGGAACAGAGACAAGAAAATGTCATGTAGGTGTTAACAGGGTACACAGACAAGAAAATGTCATGTTGGTGTTAACAGGGTACACAGACAAGAAAATGTCAATGTCATGTTGGTGTTAACATGAAACAAAGACAAGAAAATGTCAATGTCATGTAGGTGTTAACAGGAAACACAGACAAGTAAATGTCAATGTAATGTAGGTGTTAACAGGAAACACAGACAAGTAAATGTCAATGTCATGTAGGTGTTAACAGGAAACACAGACAAGAAAATGTCAATGTCATGTAGGTGTTAACAGGAAACACAGACAAGAAAGGGCCATGTGGGTGTTAACAGGACACAGACAAGAAAATGTCAATGTCATGTAGGTGTTAACAGGAAACACAGACAAGTAAATGTCAATGTCATGTAGGTGTTAACATGAAACACAGACAAGAAAATGTCAATGTCATGTAGGTGTTAACATGAAACACAGACAAGAAAATGTCAATGTCATGTAGGTGTTAACATGAAACAAAGACAAGTAAATGTCAATGTCATTTCATGTAGCCTTTACAGCCTTCAAGTTGTTAGCCCTCTTGACCCATACAAAAAAAGTCAGGTTTCCTTTTCAGACCATGCTTGCTTATGGGGACAGTGAAGCAGTTTCACAATTTTCTATAGCCACAGCATACAGGGCTACCACACTGCCCAGTCACCTTTACTTTCCCAACAGATGTCAGTTACCTATTCAGAGATGGGTGGACTCAGGGGTGCCTTTTAGCTACAGGAACAAGACCCTGCCTTCACTGAAATTCATTCCCATGACAAAAGCCAAGCCCGCTGCCACAAGACAACCACAGCCTTACATGACCCGTAGATAACTTATAACAATGTGGTTTCATGTACCCTTTAACTCTTCTAAGCTACTTATATTAATGTGCTTTCATGTACCCTTTAACTCCTCTAAGCTACTTATTTCATGTACCCTTTATCTCCTCTAAGCTGTAGGTCCTCTTGACCCCTGGTGGTGACACATCAAATGACCCAAACAGCTGGTTGGTAGAATGCTTTTTTCTGTTCCTACTTAAGGTTTCCAGGAGGCGGATGAAGACGATGATCACTGGATTGGTGTGGGATGCCTCCATGTGGATGTATCCGTGGTACACATTGTATCCTGGCCAAAAAACGGAATAAAACAAACATTACCCAGATGACACAGAGGTGGGTCTGTCAGATAGATAAAGCAACCTCGATTAAGATCATAGCATACCACAAAATGTGATGGAAAGGTTGGGTTTCTGTGATCTATAAAAGAAATGCAAATATAACAAGTAAAACAAAATCACAGCTCACAACGAGATAGCGTGAGAGATTTATGCCTCATTGCACAGCAAGAACGAAAAGGACTATAACATTTAATATTGTATTAATGAACATTAAGTTAAAAGGTAAAAATACCTGATGAGGATATTACTGTCTCAAAAGGGACCATTGATAGGCTAGCTTAAATCTTTAAGGAATTTTATTAATGTTAAGTCATTTGCAACTCAACTGTTTATACTGTAATTAAAGTTCATTCATTAAATTTAAATAATACTTGTTTGTTATACATCAGACGTGTTGATAACTAAAGTATATCCTTGTGTGCATGAAGGTTATTATTATTATTATACCCTAGACACTAAGCCAATATTTCACTAAGCCAATATTTCCCTAAGCCAATATTTCCCTAAGCCAATATTTCACTAAGCCAATATTTTATCAGAGTACATCTTTATCGCCACAAGGATATAATCCTTGCACAATTAGTTGGTGTATTTTGTATTTTATTTAAAAGCTTTATGCAGTCCCATTCTGTATAACATAGGGTAAGAGAATTGAACAAGAAGATAAGTATAATGAAAAAGAGAAACAAACAGTAAAAGTGAAAAGATTGCACAGAAAGACATGGACCCTAGTACAACTTAAGCCTTACCTCCCTTGACAGTTGTACATGTAAAGAAGAGAAGAAAATAATCAAGAATCAAGAGTGCAAAAAAAAAAAAAAAAAAAGAGAGAAAAAAATGTTTTCACTAATGCTTTACAATAATTGTGCATGTGCACCTGAGTCAAAAGAGTGAAACTTGTCTGGTAACAAACTCATGTCCATTCTGGACATCATCAAGGTGCCAATCATCAAGGACTTGGTGACACGCATCACACAGGAGGCCAGGCCCAGGAAAATGTTGAAGAACATCAAGAAATAGGAAACAATGAAATAACACCGCCTGAAATTGTAGATGCACGCAGCTGTTACACCAATCAAATTAATTTATTTTCAGTTTGTCTTCTAATAGTGCACCAAGTCTATGGAAAACAAATTTGGGGTATTAAGTTTTTAAAAAATATAAATTTCTACTATTATACAAATTAAATTAATTTATTTTCAGTTTGTCTTCTAATAGTGCACCAAGTCTATGGAAAACAAATTTGAAGTATTGAGTTTAAAAAAAAAATATAGCCTAAATTTCTACTAACAGACAAAGGTGAACAATTCTAATTTCTATAATTCTATTTTTTTTAAAATAATAATAATAATTTACAACTATATATCCCGTAAATTAATTTGATCATTTGATTAAAGACCCTTTCATTGAGTTTACATTTTGGTTTCTTAACATTGTGCTAAACTAATAATATAACTACTTGACTCACCTGTTATCTAGTCGTAAATATGTGCCCTCTCCTTGCAGGAAATAAAATTTTGAAAACACACGTTGTAAACTCATGACAAAGAGCCCAAAGACTGTGCTTGCCCTGAATTGAATTTGAAAAAAAGGGAAAAGTTGTTTCAGAAGATTTTTTTACAATTTTTTTTCGATTTTTAAATGTGTCCTAACATTTTATAGATCAAGAAAATTATTTTGACTGATTCATAAAATGAAAAAAAACAAAATTAAAAATGAATGTTCCTTGTAAAGCATCATTGATTGTAATAAAGACCTGGCTGGTTTGTAGGGGAT
Organism: Radix auricularia; assembly: GCA_002072015.1. Classification (NCBI taxonomy): domain Eukaryota; kingdom Metazoa; phylum Mollusca; class Gastropoda; family Lymnaeidae; genus Radix; species Radix auricularia. Next base: position 585,749 of record MUZC01000248.1, read on the forward strand.
ATTCATTGCCAAGAAATGAAAAAAATCGAAGTTAACAATGATCTTTATGGCTTTATAGAGAAAACACAAATCTGTAGGTTGAATATCCACACAAAGAATATCACAACAATTTCTTTTTACTAAAAGCGCATTTCAGGAATAAGTCATTACCACTAAAAAAACAAACAAAAAAAAAAACTATTTATGACTTATTCAATCGATATATTCTTGTGTATTAAATCAATCCATTCTTTACCTTTTTTTTTTTTACATAAAAAACAATGACCATGACAAGTGAATTTCAGTCATTAACACATTGATGATATTTTGGGGAAAGGTTAAAAACTATTCAATCTACACAGACTTTCATACGAATCCATGAAAAAGTCTTTAATTAAATAAAATGTGTCAAGTGAAGGAAAAATTAAAAATGATCAGTCTTGGTTCAAAAATAACTACATACACCAGGGATGCCCAAACTTTTTGCATGGCGGGCCATTTTCCTTTATGCAAAGATATCCGCGGGCCGGGTTAAAATAATAATATAAAAATGACATAGTATGATGAGTTTTTATTGTAAAATTTTAATGTGAATAGTGAAACTGATATCCTGAATGCAATAAATATGTGAGGTCAGACTCAATGACATGGTTTTGATATGTATGATAATCACGTAGTTGAGGGTCACTTATTCTCGTCTTCCCACAGATCTTGTTAAAATTCATAACTAAAAATGTCTGCTTACACAAGTATGTCGAGCCAAACAAGCTAAGCATTTTTTAAAAACAAATGTTCGAATTCCTTTTAATCTCTCTTTAACCATAAAGCTCACTCTAAACGTCAAAGAGAAGAAATTGTCTGCTGCAACACTCAGCATCAGTTTGCAGCTCAATGAATTCCCGCTGCAGATTGCCGCAGTATTATCAAAATCTACAGAGAAATATGAAGATTTAACAAAAACAACCACGTTTATCTTTTAAATAGTTATTAAGTCATAAAAGCGTCTTTGAAATTCATCAGCCAAAGATGTGATATCTGCATCATACCTATGCATTTGCCAATTGAAGCTTCTTTCTGGTAAACTTGTCATAATTTCCTGCAGTGAAATGAAATGTGTGGTATTAGGCTGCATTTGAAAAAGTTGCCTTTGAAAAAGTTGCAGCTTGTTCCCAAAGTCCTTGATATGTGAATATAATTGGCTTACCACTGCATTGTGCCCTTGGAGAATTGTGTTAAGAAGGTTTATCTGTCTTTTCACATCAACTGAAAATGCAAACTATGCAAGACAAGCAGCATCAGATAGTTCTGGAAATGGTTTTTCCTTATTGTCCATGTACTGCCAAATTTCTTTTTTAATGTGTAGACGCGCTGAAGTGCTGTCCCCCGACTAAACCATCTTTTATCATTTTCATACATAACATCTTTGTATTCTCTCTGGATGTCAAGAAGACACTGCTAAAACTGGCCGGGAAACAGGATTTTAGTGCAAATAGAGATCATATCCTTTATCACTTGCTTAAGGACACGATTACATGAAAGGTGTTTAGCACAAAGAACTTCTTTATGAATGATACAGTGATGTTTAAAAACTTTGCCAGCCTGACTAAGCTGACTTTGTTACAGACAAGTTTTGCTAGTCAACTGTGCTCACGAGTCATGGCGATAGCCATCAGCAATTAATAAATATTTCATTTACTTGGTTATTTAACGTCACAGACAGCAGAACAAACAGAACCAAAGTCTGAAGTCTAGAAATTGGTAAACAATACACTGTTATCGACTTTTGCCATCATTGGACGTTATCAAAACGGTAAAACTTGTCGACTTTTCTTATATTTAATGTTGCTAAAAAAATAACACGTTAGTTAATTAACTATTTCCGATGAGGTCGCGGGCCAGTAGACATTGCTTCGCGTGCCGGTTTTGGCCCGCGGGCCGCACTTTGGGCATCCCTGACATACACAATCTGCAAAAAAAACCAACAACAACTTCAGTGACATAATCTGAACTCCTGGTAAAAATTTCAAATAAAAAAAGAAATACTAATACTTACACTATAAACTGGATCTGTATCAAGAACCAATTGGAGGCGCCATTCACCAATACAATAACAGAGATGATGAGTGCGATGAAAACCAGGAACAAAACTATGCACAGCAAGACATAGCCTAGAAATAGATTATTCTGAAAATTATAATATATATATTACTAAAAAAAGAAACGGCTAGAAATAATCTTCCAATAATCAGTGGCAATAAGGCAATAAATTTCCTTCCCATCTAAAAAAAAAAGTTGCTTAACAAACATGCCTTCTAGTGAGTCTTGCACATTATAAGAACCCAAATCATACAAAATACAGGGAGAGTCCTTTTGTACCCTTTAAACTAGGGCTGCGGAAATTAACTATTAATTTCTCGATTAATCCGTAAAAATGTTTATTGATTAAAATTAAAGAAAATATTTTATGCAATTTTTTCAATTTATTAATTAATAATTAATAATAGTTTTTTTATGTACAAACTTCTTCATTAAAAAAAAAGATTTTAAAAGTGTAAACTTTAAAATAAGCAGTTTTTATAAGGAAAATTATATAAACAAAAAACATTGTTTTTACTTATTTAACAATAACAAAATTTAAAGTCATGGACATTAAATTGAACTATTTATATTTAAATATGCCTCCTAAAAATATTTTTTTAAAAATAAAAAAATTCTTAAGTTATGGGAATTTTATTAAATTTTCAGTTTAACGTTTAATGACGTCTTACATCTTATTTTCAGCTTTAATCAAAATTATCTATTAATTATTCGGTAATTTTTCAAAAGATTACTATTAAATTAAGATTAATTGATAACAGCCCTACTTTAAACTAATAAAAGATAATGTTACATCAATAAATAAACATAGATCAAGAATAATCATTTATTATGTGAAATAGAAAAAAAAAGATGTTTTTAAATGCAGTCAGACAGCATACCTGGTCCTTTAATGAATTAATAATAGACATTTCAAAGGTCATTAAAATGTAATGAGTTTGAAATTAGTTGTCTTTTTGAGAGTTATGCTAATTTGTTGGGCAATGGGTTAAGATAAGGGAACAAAAGTTCAGAAATTTATTTGTATAATCATCACTCGGATCCAGTGAACATTGGGAAAATTTATTTTAAAGCAAACATGCAGAACAGTGATTTAAATAAATAAGAACTATTTTAGATAAAATGATTTCAAAGACAGCAAGTAGAATAAAAAACATGCTTCTTCCAGTTTTGAAAGTCGTATTATATTCTATAAAAAAAAAAGGCAGTGAGCGTAATGAAGCACTTACCAAATATAATGTAGGAAATTTGGTAGCCAGCATATTTGATACTGTTAGACTGTGGAGGGGAAAAGTATTTTATCTTTTACTAAATGTAAACCACAGTGTCAGAATAACTTACACTAAAGAGTTTTATAGGCCATTCTGCTTTTGACAAAATTTTAAAAGTAAAACATAAATGGCGCTCTTAAATTAGTTTTGAAAAAAATAAATGTACAATTAATAAAAGTAACACAGATAAGCAATTTATAAAAATATTGATAACGTACACAAAGTGACGTGCCAGTACGAAGAGATGCCGGAGAAATAGTCCTGAAGTCACCTCTGTAGAGCGCAAACAAATTTGTCCTGAAAATAAAATAAGTTTAAAATAACTGTTAATGATATTGCTTTTTTGATTGTTTATATTTCTTGATTTAAGAAAAAATAATTACTTTAGTTCATGTCATCACTGATATAAATTGACAAGATAGTGGAAAGCTCTCCTATTTCTATGGAGTCCAGTCTCAAAATAAAGCCTTGAAGATACAAAAACTTTTCAACTCATTGTACCAACAAACATTAACAGTGACTAGAGGCTGCTGCCCTCTTATCCTAGTCAGAGGCTGGTCAATGCTAAGTTATTTGTGATGAATTCCTCAAAGGTGGAGGGAAATAAGTGAAATTATTTTCCTTATAATGTTTTTGTACAAATAAGACTGACACAGCAAACACTGACAAAGTTTCTTGTAAAATATTTTATAGGCAAAACCAAAACTTAAGATTTATTCATATTTGAATGCGATCAGAAATTTGTAACTTGCGAAAAAATTTTTTAAATCAACAAGCTCAGGGCAAGGCTGCATTTACCTAACAATAATTATACCATGCAGAGACAAACTTACACAAACTAATGAGTAATTTACTTAATGGTTAAAATAAGGACAAGTTCCTTGCTTGATAAGACTCTAAATCTAAATAGATGGTCTTTATTAATACCTAGTAACTTTCAGATTTTGTGATTTAAATTATAATCATCTTTATATTCAGTAGAAAAAAACTAATTAAGTTACAATCTAACAAAGCTTAAGGCACGATAGAAGATTTTGACCCTGAGGACAAGGTACAGTAACTACATTCAACGGCTTCTCTTTCAACAATATGCCACCAGTACAGTAACTACAATGAATGGCTTCTCTTTCAACAATATGCCACCATTTTTAGATGTGGAAACAATTGAGACATCACATCTTGTGCATTTTGCATATATGTTTAAAGATTAATTTCTCATGAACAATGCTAATAAATTATATTAAGATGGAAAGGTTGTTTTTTTTCCTCTTATGGGCATTTAAATGTTACAAGATTACAAGCTTTTTAATGATAACCAAATTGCTGGAGGCTGTTCCCAAGCCCATATTAAGATTAGTGAAAGTTTTCTTGATCAAAGTGCTGCAGAAATTACTTTTTAATTTTCATAGCCTTTTTCAGTCTTAACTTTCTTTAAAGTAAAATATTTTTAAAAAAATTTGTATGAATAACAAAAAACTTGTTCCCTAGTTACACCCTATGCCAGATTTCAGCACAGCAAATCTTCACCGACTCATTCTGGTGGTATAAAGAAGAGGCATTTTATCATTGCACTTAATTATTTCATGGTTTGACAAAGCAGGTTTATTTGGTGTTTATTTTTTAAATTAAAATGACATTTTTCTACTTGATATAACATTAATTCTTTTTTATTTATAATAATTATATATTAATTGTAGTTAATGGTATTTAAACTTAAATTTGAGAATATCTTTGCTGTGTCACACTAACCCAGATTTATTTACATGTGCAATAACACAATTATTGTTAATATTTGAGACCATGCAAAACTTGTTTTAAGTTTTTAAATGGTATTGTCATTTTCATGAATTGTACGACAAACAAGGTAATAAAGAAACTAATACAGCTACAGGTTAATAAACATAAAAAATTATTTAAAAACTGCTGATGTAGGAGAGGAGCACCGTGTATGTTAAGTTAGTCGCAGGGGAGATCATGAGGTGGTTAACTACACAGTACCTTCTTAACTACAGATGTCATCTGTAACAGTGTTTGTAAGAGTCCATTACCTGAATGAAGTGATCATGTGGAGGATGGAAATAAGCAAAGCAATGCCACCCAGTGTCACAGCCACTATAATGGAATCTGAGAAATAGAAGGAGGAGATCATATAGAGGATGGAAATGACCAATGCAGTCATACCAAGTATCACAGCGGCCATTAAACAAGAAGGCACTTTGAGAAAGACAGACTTTGCCATTTTTCCCAATAGATATTTTTTACACCAGAAAGCTGAAACATGTAGAAATATTTATTTATCACCATTTACATACTCTGATCATAAAATATGCTTTCAAAATTCTACAAACCAGCAAAGAAGAAAATGTGTGTCAGCAAATTTTAGGATTCCTTTCCTTTGGGTGGTTCTAAATGATTTACAAAATTTTGTCTGGTTACAAAGATAAGAAGTTAGTTTAAAATAAAATAAAGACAATTCTTAGAATTAGTGTTGTCTTGTCTAATCTATACAGATGTTCCTTCTGTACAGAAAATTATTGCGGGCACAGACACATGCTGGTCTGTTGTTAAGTGACGAGTCATTCAAAGGCCACAGCTATAAGGATCCACTCTATTCCTAGCTGCCTTTGTTTTCTTAACTAGTGTCAGGCATCCATTTGGAGGTGGATGGGCTCGGGGACATCCCTGGCCCCAGGAACAAATCCCTGCCTTCATGGAGATTTGAACCTGTGGCCATCGTTACCAGCAGAGTTTGCATGCCAATCAACAACTGTGTCCCTTGATGAAGTTTTAGATTTTATGTTGCAAGGTTGTGAATGAAAATGGCTCAAATTCCCTGCTCATCAATTTAAAACAATTGAATTATAAATTCCCAAGAGATTGATATTCAATAAGGTACAGAGGCGTCACTAAGGTTGGTGTCACCCAGGGCGGTAGGTCATGGTATCACCCCTCTCACGCTATAACCCATAGAACTCCTCCGAGTTTTCCAATGCAAAATAACAGGAAAATACAGAATTTATATTTGGTGTCACCCCCCTCCGCCTGATGGTGTCACCCGAGGCCGCATGCCCTAGTGACGCCACTGAAAGGTATATGTTAAATAACATTTCTTTCACATACCAATTAATTTTCTGTAAAGCAGCCAAAAACCACTATAAAACAAAATAAAATAGTTACTTTTCTGTCTTAAAATATTAAAAGTATCTAGGAGCATCTAAATTTGAAAGAAAGAAAGTACTTGACTAAATAATATTGCTAACTAAAGTTAAAACTTTCCAGGACAAAGGAATATTGTTAAAATTAAAGGTAGCAAAATATGAAACTTGAAAGAGACACATCAACGTTGAAATGGGAAAAATAAAAAGTGATAAAACGTGCATTTAACTTTTGAACTCACATGAAATACTTTCAGCCAAATGAAAAGCTACATACAGGCCTGTCCTATATTCTGTGATGTTAGAGTTCTCTCCTTCGGTGGGAGAGTAGCCTACTTCCTCCAGTAACTCAATTTCAGCATTCAAAACATTTGACAGATGGGACATTATAAATGTCATTACATCAATAGTAATCTGGAGAAGGAAAAAAAAAAGCAGTGCATAAAAGCTTTGCTGGCACTCTGTCAGGGTGGATGACCAGTGGTCAGGTGGATTCATAGGTGTCAGGTAAAGACACAGTCTCATGGTCAGAATTAAATTTTACAAAAGAGCAGTTATATTTAAGTTTACACAGGTTTTCACAGAATTGGCATTTACACATTGAATTCAATGCTCTAATAAACTGGCTTCCCTTATCTCTCCTCTTATGAAACACATCATCTATCATGCACTTTATGGTTACAAATTACTTACAAAAATACAAATTTGATGGTTTTAGAACATTAAACCTTTATCTCTAGTGAAATAAAATGCACAAATTTCTATACATGCATGTATGACTGCAACGATGTGTTCAATGATAACAGCTATCATAAGTTAGCACTTGGTGGGGATTCTATTCAAGCCCGTGAATAAAATTCTTATTTTATCAAGAAACATGAATAGATCCTGCACCACTGTATGGCATTGTACTTTCACTCATTTATATTCTGGGTGTATCAATGGTTAAGCTGTTAAAAAAATCATTTTTATTTTTTCAATGGTAAACTATTTACCAGATAAACTGGATAAACTTATTTCTAAATAAGTGGCTTAGATCCTACAAAACTAAAATCTTGTTGCTTTTTTTATTTAAATAGTAAAAATAACAACCTAAAACATTGCTTTTCACCATGTTACTCACTGAATAAATCAACAAAGCAGAAATGAACATCACTGACAGCAATCTGGTGGGGTACTTGAAACCTGAAACAGAAAGTTGGAGGGGAAGTCACAACATAACATATATACATTTTGTTACAAGGTCTTGACCATTTGTGTCTTGGCTACTCTAATATTTGAGTCACAGGTCTTGACCATTTGTGTCTTGGCTACTCTAATATTTAAGTCACAGGTCTTGACCATTTGTGTCTTGGCTACTCTAATATTTGAGTCACAGGTCTTGACCATTTGTGTCTTGGCTACTTTAATATTTAAGTCACAGGTCTTGACCATTTGTGTCTTGGCTACTCTAATATTTAAGTCACAGGTCTTGACCATTTGTGTCTTGGCTACTCTAATATTTAAGTCACAGGTCTTGATCATTTGTGTCTTGGCTACTCTAATATTTAAATCACAGGTCTTGACCATTTGTGTCTTGGCTACTCTAATATTTAAGTCACAGGTCTTGACCATTTGTGTCTTGGCTACTCTAATATTTAAGTCTTGATCTATTGTGTCTGGGCTACTCTAATATTTAAGCCACTGGGTCTTGATCTATTGTGTCTTGGCTACTCTAATATTTAAGCCACGGGGTCTTGACTGATTGTGTTTTGGCTACCCTGTCCACTACTTAAATCACAGGGCCTTGACCAATAGATCCTGGGCTACTCTGTCCAATAATTAAATATCAACTATTTTGGATTGTGGCTGGAGCTGTATTCACCTATAATGAACACAGTTGATAAAATCTTACTTTATTTACTCTTACTCAGTGTCAGTTTAACTTTTATTTCAATGATTTTGAATTTTGCAATCTTTTACTGTATTTTTGCACTTACAATATCTGCAAAGTTTTCTCTTGCATTAAAAATATAGATGTACTGTAAAAGTATATTAAAATAATTAGCGTATTCTAAATAAAATACAACTGTTCTTTCATAACTTAATGATAAAAGCTTACCACTTTCTCTGTGATATACCATACCAAATATTATAGTCTTGATGTCATGAGAAGTATTCCTACGCCTGAACCTAAATCAGAATATCATCAAGAAGGATAAGTTTTTTTTGGTTGCTATTGGCCGGATCCAGATATTTCCAGATTTAAGTGTCAGAGCTAAGTGGGTGTACTTTACTAATTTCTATTTAGTATTTAATACTATTTATTTAAGTATTTATTATCAAGCATTTGGAGAGTTTCTGGTATCTATTACGACATTTTGCGACACTGTCAAAATGAACATTTTAAAATAAATTGTATGCACAAACTTGAACGAGTTCAACAAACTGTGTAGTGAGTACTGAACAAACTGTGTTGTACTGAGTGTGTAGTGTTGTGAACTAAGCCTCGGCAACTAAACCAATTTTTAGAAAAAATTGTTCATCTGCCCAACTCCTCTAATAATGATGACATCCATTTTATTTATGTGCCGGAATAATCAAAAGACGCTTTAACGTCGCTCTTGTATTTTCTCCCGTATGTGCCTTAACACAACAAGAAATGAACTCAGGTTACTAAGCTTATACCGACTAAATGAAGTTATGGTCAGCCGGTCCTGATACAACAGAAACGGTCCTAATCTCAGTACCGTTTAACCGTTCTCGACCTTAATAAAAACTGTTCTTTTATTCAATTAATGCAATTTGATTTTAAATAACTGTTAACAACATCGATATCCGGATCTATTACAAATCTGCCTAAGTATTATACAAATCTGGATAAACCTGGAAATTTGGCCAGCCTTTATCATTTATCAAGTTTTATATTTTCATTACCTTCACTAATTACAACAACAAAAATGTCATCTCAAGCACGGTTTTGTGATTAAGGGACAATGGTGTTTGAGAGGAATTGGATACCTGCTGGGATATAAAGACATTCACCCATTTCAACATGTATACCTACTGCTAGGATATAAAGACATTCACCCATTTCAACATGTATACCTACTGCTAGGATATAAAGACATTCATCCACTTCAACATGTATACCTACTGCTAGGATATAAAGACATTCACCCATTTCAACATGTATACCTACTGCTAGGATATAAAGACATTCATCCACTTCAAACATGTATACCTACTGAGACTTTGATGCCCTTTTGAGAAGGTTCCTAACATGCTTCCCTTGGTAGCTCTCCCTGATATCCTCCAGTGTTTCCAGAGCTCGCACGGTTGAGTCATGGTAAAAATACCTTTTGTTGGCAGAGGCTTTGATGCAGAGTATGGGCAATGCCACAGACAGGTAGGCCAGACAGCAGTAGCTTGGCAAGCATCTGAAGATGTAGAACTTGAGACCATCCTGACAGTGGGGACAAACTTTATTCACACCAATAGAAAAACATGAGCTAAAGTGTCAATAAATCTTTCAACAAAGTCATAAAGTGACTAGTTTTTAGGGCCAAGAAACATGATCTAATGTGTCAATAAATCTTTCAACCAAGTCACAAAGTGACTATTTAGTTTTTAGGCTCAGGTAACATCATGGGAAATTTTTTTTTTCCATTATTAAAAATGTAAATTTTATTGCCATCCTGTGTTTGAAGCCAACTAAAGAAGAACTGAAGTTATAAATTTTAGAATAATATTCTTCATGTGATAGGAGGAAAATTAGAATTGACAATTTGCTGATAAAATTGTTGGTATTGGTAAGTAAATAAATAGCCTCCCTTCCAAAAAAAAAAAAATACAATTTTAAAGACTACACAGACCATCACCCTGAAATTAATCTCACTTCAAACTCTATTTCTAAAGGAAATGTTCCAGTAGTCCATAAATACAATGCATTTATAGGAGGGATTTAAGATAATTTTTATGACATTATTTATTTTGCTCTTAAATAAGCCTCTTAGAAGAATGCAGTTGTCAAATTTGAATTGTTTCTAAAAAACATGAGGTGTAAAATATAATCCTTTAAATTAAATTTCTTTTGATCATCACAGAAACACAGGCAATGCCTGTCTAAAAATAAGTTTGTAAATTAAATGTGCTTTGTCAGTATGAGTACTGGGTGCACTGTCAGGGTTTTTGTATTTACTCCCTTTGAGACAGTTCTTGTGTGAGGACTGAGTAAACAGACCTACATTTATACCGGTTTCTGGCGTGCAGGTCATGACGGCATAGAGCTCGAAGGCGAATATTAGCCACACGAAACAAGTGGACATTCCAAGGGACACGGCAGTGTTCTGTGCAAGGCTTACAAATAAATTGAAGAACACCACACTGTACACCAGAACATTCAATAACAATGTCAGCACTGAAATTGACAGAAAGTTACAATACGATTAGAGCATACCGGCAACTCTTTCCTTTACATCACTTAATATTAAACCAAAGGTCCAAGGTGCAAGGATATAATGCATTATCACTACAACTCATAAAATTGTTAAATTTCTACACATTTTGATTTTTAAAAAAAGACAGGCTAGAAAATTTAATAAGTTGGAACAATAATCAAATCGGTTTAGATGCAGATGGTTTCTTTTATAGCTCTATTTTCTAGTTAAAAAGGAGTAATTATTAGTCATAAATTCATATTTTTATTTACGCTTTTTTGTTTCAAATCTAAATTGCATTCCAGGTTGTTACACTCTATAACAATTCATAAGTAATTTTATTCGAATAAATGGTATACAAATTTTTGAAAAGTTAGTATTATTTCGTTGTGGAACACATTGTATTTTACAATGATTTGTATTGGAAAAATTGTTTCCTTTAAGGAGTATTTCGCTTAACGAGAAAGACTCTGGAACAAATTACGCTTGTTATAGGAGGTTCCACTGTTATAACTTTGAAAGACTATATTTAGTTTACTTTTCTATAATGATGTAAAATTATTGGGGTATTGTGGTTCAATGGCACGCACGCTCAGCTAGTTGACCAAAGGTCAAGGGTTTGAATCCCTTTGAAGGCAGATATTTGTTCCTGGGGCAAGGGTGTCCCTAAATGGGTACCTAGCAATAGTTAGGGAAACTAAGGTGGATGGGTGATGCATGGAACCCTGTGGCCTGTGAATGCTGCATCAATAGCCAACATACAGGCATGATCAATGGATGCAATAATCTTGTATACAAAAGGAGCGTCTGTATAGATAAGACAATTGTAAAAGAAAAGAAATAACATTTGCCTCATATCGTGAAGATTTAGCATACATTTTTAAAAAGACACATACGCTGAAGGGGGAATTGTCCTTTGTATACTCTTCGATACATAATGTCAATCATCATGCGGTAGATTGCTTGTGTAGCAACACCAAAGGCACAGCAGTAGGGCAGTCGTTTATTTCTGGTAAGGTTATCTATAGGACTTTTGAATAAAGGAAACAGCTACTTAATTATCAGTGTGTAGAATTTATGCAATTTATGTCTACTACCACATCATGATGGCTTGTACAAAATTTTTTTATATTATTTATATCTGCCTCCCCATCCTATCCCCTTGGCACATATGCACAAAAAGATGGGAAGATGGTTGAAAATTAGTTGAAAATGTGAGTGACATACTTTTAATAACATACCAACTCATTAGCAGGTTATCCGATTACCTATGTTAAAATATTTAATTTTTCACTTTGAATAATAAAACAAATCAGATCTGACAACAAAAACTAAAGCCATATTGTTTGTAAATGTTTTACTCACACAAGGAGACCTGGTCGACCTTGAAGTATATCTTGGAATAGATGTTTGCGCTTTGTACTAAAAGCCAATATACCAGTTAAAAGAATCTTTAAAAAAAATTAAGTCAAAAGAATTAATAAAATAAATAAAAAAATACATGTAAAGAAAAATTTCCTGCAATATTCTTTCCCTAAATTTTAAACCCAGTATTGAATTTAATACTTAATATTTAATTATGCTAGAGTAAAAAGCAACTTTACAATTTAAATTTAAACATTTTTTAAAAATTTATAAATCCACTTCTTTATGGGGTGTAATCCTTACTTACTGATGGTACAAAAATTGTCAACATGAAAGACTGTCCTGTGTCATACTTGGTTTTACACATGGAACTAGAATAAAAGAACAGAAAAAAGAAAATAGCAGGCAGAATTCATTGAAAGAATTAAACATAAAATAATTCTTTAAAAACATTATTACACAAATTTTAACATTTATTCAATTTTATTATACTGAATATAAAAAAAGTCTATTTATGGTAAATTTTCGCTACTACTTATCTCAATTTTAGTCAGAAACCCAAACTTTTAATTATTTTATTCTTTAAGACAATAAACATTTCACTCCAAATAAAAAGTAATTTTTAATTCTTACATGTTCTTTTCCATGTCAATCAAAAACATATCATACAGAATTTGAGCCCCAGAAAATATTGAATATGACATAGTGACGTTGGAGAACTCTACTGGTTAATCATGAAGAAATGTACATTTGAGTCAACTGTGTTCATCTGTCTCTTTGATTCTTGGTATTCACAACATTTTAATTTCTCCATTAGTAAACATTGTGATGAGAAAAAAACAGGATATGCTTTAGGACATCATATTTTCTTTCAACAAGCACAAGTAACCTTCACTCCTCAATGCTGTAAAATATTAAATATTTCAATGTAAACCAAAAAAATAATGATACCATTTGCAAATTTGAACAAAATATAACATAAGGTGGGCTAATCATTTAAATCCATACTTACTTTTAAAAATAAAAAATTTAATGTGATCAGTATTGAATCCAGTTTGAGTGTCAGTGTCACAGCCGCTTCCCATTGTGTCACAAGCCATGGCTATTTCTCTGAAGTCAAAAGAAATATGTGCAATGACTGAGGCTAATCTCTTAATATATTAATATTTCTTCCAATAGAAACCTAGCAATACAATTTTTTGAACATTTTAACTAACAGCTTTAAACATAGTAACATTGGACCTATAATCTCTTGGGGCATATTTTAAATGATTACTGCTAGCGCTAGTAATATTCAACAATGATATGGTAAAATTGCCAATCTTATCTTATATGTTACAGACGCTCCTTCTGTACAGAAGATTATTGCGTCCTACATATTTCTATGGTTTGTGTTTAGTCCTGTATTCTTACTAGAGTTTTAAATAATGATAAAATGTTGGCTTTCCTGGTTTCTTCAGGCAACCCATTCTCCCCCTCCCCCCATATGTGCCTATTTAGCCTATTTCCCTAACTCGAAAACTCCCTAAGTGAAGTCAATTTTTTTTCTGGTCCCTATGAATTTGACTAAGAGAAGTCAGACTGTATTTAATTTAGTGCATTATCATCTGCTATTTATATGTATGCTATTATATATCTTATCTTAGATATACAGACGCTCCTTCTATGCAGAAGATAATGCGTCCACAGACCATTACAGATGATCTGTTGGCAAGTGATGTAGCGGTCACAGGCCACGGCTATAAGGGTTCCACACATTACTCAGCCACCTAACTATTGTCTAGTTAGGTACCCATTCAGAGCTGGGTGACTCGGGGACTCCTCAGACCCTGGGAACAAATCCTTGCCTTATCGTGGATTCGAACTCTTGACCATTGGTACGCCAGTCAAGTGCGCTACCACTCAAATATGATATATGAGCTATATTTCTATTACTATTACACTATTAGTTAAGAACATGTCTACAACTAGTACTTACTAATCTAACATTAATAATATAATAGTAATAGTATAATAGGATACTATTACTTGACACTCATGGCTGCATGGTCATAGTCATGGCAACTATTAACTACTAAATATTACGGTTTTAAAATTAATATTAAAAGACTAGTATTTTTGTAATTTGTATACGTAGCTTTTGGTACTAGTTGTAGTCACTTCCACTTATTTACTTACCATGCCATAAAATTAAGTCATAACACAAAAAAGTAAGTCTTATTCTTATGCAACTTGTATTTATGACGTATCATTATTTAATTAGTATTAGGCTACTAATTATTAGGTATCAATAAATATTAATTATCATTATGTAAATTTGAATAATTTAAATAGTAATATTAGTTTTAATTTTAAGTTTTTACTTTTAATTTCAGTACTAACTAGTAATACTAGTTATTATACTGCCAGTACTAAAACAGACTAAAACTAAATGAATGTAAATGAAAATGATACTAAATTGACTAAATTTAAATCAACTAAAGACTAAAATGCTTCAAACTACTTGTCTACAATTAAAACATAAGATAAGATAAAACACGCTCGTACGGAAAATATCTAACCTTTTTTTTTTAAAAAAAAGCAGTTATTTCAACATAATTGATTAAAATTATTAAGAGAATAATAAATACGACGATAAGTTAATAATGTTCTCGAAATTCATGCTTTTTTATTATTTAAATTATTATTTGAAAAAAATCATACTTAAAAAGTTTGCTTAATATCAACATCCGCTCTTTCGATTACTTAAAAACATATACAGAATAAATTTTGTGGAATAATTTCAAATTTTTAAATTTTAAAACACTATTTAAGAAATTGCTGTAACTTTAGTGAACTCGATTTAAATAGTAAATGCCACTAAAACTAAAAGCCCCAGAGACCATTCTTTGGAATAATTTAAATGTTTTAAGTCATTTAAGAGAATGTTTTGTGAGTCGATAAGCCATAGAAAATACTGTGTTAAGTTATATAGATACTCTACACACCAGCTTCAGTTTAAATAATTACATAAAAATAAAATGTAGATAAATTTTGTGAAATTAAATGCAAAGACTCAATGAAAAGATTTATGACATTCGAGCAGGTCCGGCCTTAGGGCAAGGCAAACGAGGGAATAGCCTCGGGTCCCGCGCTTTTCAGGCTTTTGTTTTACTTTTTTCAAATTTACTATTAGATCTATTACGCACTATTTTCTTAAACAACGTCACCGAGAAAAGTTTATATTTTTTTTCGGAATATAGTTAATGTAGACTAGGTCTAATAAAATTTAAAAATAGAGGATCAATAAAATGACTATTTTTATCACACTGAACCCTAATTCAAAAACTATTTTGACTAGCACATAAAAAGCATTTATGGAGAAAATTTTAAACCTATTCTTCGGCTTTAACTTGCCATTAAGGATTATTTCGATTTAAGGACACCCTCCCATCAGCCAAAAAGGCTTCTACATTTAGCAACTAATAACAAAATGTTTTGTTTCTGTTGCAAACTGTTTAACAAAACTTTGTCTTCCGCGGGATGTGGCGGAATTTGTGCCTGTAAAAATGACAGCGTGAAACTTTTTGATGATGAGAAATCAGAGGGACATACCGTCACATATGACTTCTACCTTGAAATGTTTTGAGCTGGAGAACAGGCTAATAGCATGGTATTAGCTCGCAAAGTAAAAAAAAAATTATAAAATGTGAAAAGGCTCTTCGCCATAGTGTATTTCAACGTCTCATGGACATTGTCCAAAGTCTTGCTTAGCACAGCATGGCCTTTCGAAATTCAGTCTATAAATTACATCAGGCACACTTTTTGGGGCTCGTTGAATTGCTGACAAAATTTGATCCGGTTTTGCAGAAGCTTATTTGAAGAATATAAACAGATGAAATTCATGATTACTTCTTGTGAAAGCGAATTCAAAATGATCTAATTTCGTTATTGGCAAATAACATAGTAAAATTATTGCAGAAATAATAAAATTAGCTAAATACTTTTCAATAAAACTTGATTTCACACCAGATAAAAGTGATCAAGAACAGATGTCTCTGACAACTCACTATGTAAGTATGTAAGCCCAGGAGTTGGATATTCTAAAGTAATTAATGAGCACTTAATACGTTTTCTAAGAGAAAAAGAAAGTACTGGACAACAACTACTTGATGTCTTGCTATTGGAACTTATACAATTTTGTTGAGACATGTACTGCCTTGTGGCCGATGTGTGACGACGGGGAGTTTAATAATTGTGACGTCGCATCAAAACGAGCAACTTTAAGTAAATTTGCCACTTAAATATTTGATTATAATAATATAATAATAACCCCCTTCAGACCATGACGGTCCATGGAGCAAGTAAAGTAGCGTTTACAAGTTTCATTTAGCCACCACTAACGATTTGATTGCTTACTGTTTATTTAATGACGTTTTACATGGCTTCAAGCGTGTTGTAATATCAGAGTGCAGAATAATGCACTAAATGCATACTTAAATGACCAAAAGGTGATTTGAAACGTTCTCATTGCAAATAGAAAATGTGGCTTTTAATGGGGGGGGGGGGCGCAAAGCCTTGTGACGCCATATTGGAGAGGGTCTAACTTTTTTGTAACGAAATGTGACGAAAGGTCAAGGGGAATGAAAATAGTTCAAAATTGTGTGATGTCATTTATGGACGGCACCGGGGCCCCACTCATTTTTTTCAGCCTTGGGCCCCACATACTCTACGGCCAGCACTGGGTGTACGGCCATGTGTGACGTCACGGTGTTTTATATTAAATTTTGATAATTTGACTAATTTTTAAATATATTTTTGTTCGAAAGCGGCACGTATGGGATTAAGTGGCGTAGCAATAAGATTTTAACCCCCACCACAAGGCCGGCCTTAGGCATAGTCAAACTAAGCAGCCGCCCAGGGGGACGTACATAAATGACATCCCGCGGTTTTGGACGATTTACCCCCCCCTCTCGTCACAAAGAACATAAACCCCATACAATATTACGTCTCGAAGCTTTGACCCCCTCCTCCCCCCCCCCAAAA
>MUZC01000248.1:603066-617503 GCA_002072015.1 Radix auricularia
AAAAAAAAAAAAAAAAAAAAAAGTAAATAAAAGATAGCCGTAGAAGTCTATTTTGTAATTGAAAATAGAGATGTTGCAAATTACTTTCTTTGTCATTTACGTATGTATTTAGTGTCAGTACTCTAATGTCGTGACACGCGTGAAGTGAAGCCATTGGAAACGTCATTAAATTAATTATAAGCAATGAAATATTTAATCGGAACTTTTATTTAAAGTAGTGCATTTTAATGTTACGACAAATTTCTGAAACCACCCCTCCCCCCTCGCCACGCATCGTCACAAATGCTCTACCTTTCCCCCACTTGGCGTCATTTATGGACGGCCCCAGGGCCTCCGATTAATAGGGGCCTCGCACAGGAACCATAGAACATTTAAAAAAAATTGGATTGCATTTAGGGTCACCAAATTTACTTAGCCTAGGGCCTCCAATGCCCTAAGGCCGGCCCTGCTCAGTTCACCCCCACCACGTCACACAACACCACACCACGCTTCCTTCACAACCCTTGAGACATCAACTGAACCTTCAAAGCAAATGTTGCTACTGAAATGCGTTCCGAGAGAGTTCGGAAACAAAGAGCAGTGGCGTCACTTTTGTTGGTGTCACCCAGTGCGGTAACTCATGGTGTCACCCCTCCCTCACGACTTACTCCGAGTCTGCCAGTGTCAAGTAACGGGAACATAGAGATTTGTACGTTTTGGTATCACCCCTTGTGATCGTGTCACTCGGTGCGTGATTGTGTCACCGGTGCGTGATTGTGTCACCCGTGCGTGATTGTGTCACCAGGTGCGGTGCGCATCACCCGCACCCCCCTGACGGACTTGATTCTTTTGGAAATTATTGGAAATAATATTGAGGGATCGTTTTATCTAGATTGGGGGAAGGGGGTGAGACTGCATTCAGGCTTATAAAAAAGTAAATTGATAAGACGTAATCAGGGTAAGGGTTAGCTTGACAAGACGTAACAAAACAGCCAACTTTTCGGCAAAGAGCGCTTTTCAACGGACAAACAATACACAAATAAAACTAATATAAAAAATAAAAACTTAGCTGCGGTGAAATCCGGATTATCACTATCCTTTTTTTTTTACTTGTCACTAGTAGAAAAATTACGTTAGTGTTAGGCTTGGTCGGCAATTAAACAACTGCCACATGTGTTGTCCATGTAAACTTATTGGCCTAGGTGGTAGGGGAAAGTTCCAGGTACAGAAATCATAAGGCAGACTGACTTGATCAAGTTGTATGCAGTCCAAAATGATCCTGGCACATGCGCGGCAGTGCATAAAAACAGCAGACTTCCTACAAAACAAACCTTTAGTGAACATCTCTGAAGTAAACACCCAGCCGGCTGATGGTTAACGATACTATTATAAGTCAATCTCAAAGCTTTAAATTACTACTCAAGCAAAAGTCCTGTAGCAGAATAGCAAAGGTTAGTTTTCCCACAGGGCCAAAAGATAATTTCCTTGCTATCTCGCAGTTGTCCTAAAATGCCACCTTTATAAATTAAAATTAAAGAGAGTAAAGGCGAGCGCCTCCCATCATTATGCGTCACTAGGGTTGGTGTCACCCAGTGCGTTAGCTCCGTGTGTCACATCCTCATGATTTACCATATAGACCTCCTCCTAGTCGGAATAAACAAAAATTGATGTCACCCCTTAGTGATGTGTCATCCGATGCGGTCCCCGCCTCCCCCTCATTGACGCCACTGCCTTCCATTCTGCATTCTTTGCTAAAACGAGGCCGTGTCACATAGTCGCAGAAATCTATTGATAAAAATATCCGGAGTATCCATTTGGACCAATGACTTATCCGAGAATTCTAGGAGGACTTATTTCAACAGATCTTGATTCGTTAGTTTGGGTCGCCTCATTGGAAAAGTCTAGGACAATAAAATATTTATTTACAACGTTATTACACTTACACGGAACAAATGTTTCAAATCTATTTCTACTGTAATATTTAAGTCTTAAATAGGAAGTTTACATCGAAAAATTTGACGTGGTACAGTTTGAGAACTGCCAAACCTCGTGTTAAGTTAAATTATTATGTCAAGTATAATCAATTCTCTTGAAGTTCAGTTCATTAGATCTTGTGTTTTCAAAGAGAAAGGTTCATTTAAGTTTTATCACATATTTGCTGTATTATACCCGTGTATCCTTAAACTCCTTACAGGAATGAACTTTTAAGTATTTTTAAAGGTCTAAGTAAAATAGCTAACAAATGATATGGCCTCTTCTCACGGTATCTTCATTGTTTATGTTTTACTTTTGAATTTTGAGTCATGTCTGCTTAAACATACGTTGTTTTTTTTAAAGATGCTAATCTCTATCTGTCCTTAGACATAGGTCCTCCCCATGCCACTTCACGAATTAGTTCATATAAAACCGTGGGAATTTCAGTTACACTTTATTATGACTGAGAAATGAAAATCAATTTTTCTCATTTTAATTTTTAACGAATCTCATGCTCGCCATGTCATGGGAAAAGTTATAGAACGCGAAAAGTTTCAAAAGATTCCCATATTTCACACGTGGCTTTGACATATGCATGACATACTCACCAAAATAATAGTAAATATTTGGATTCCTTTTAACAAGCGGTTTTGGTTTTGGCAGGTTAATCCCACATAAGTATTTCAAAATTATAAAATATTGTTTAAATGAAAAAATTCGTTAAATTTAATAACACAAATAACACGTGTCTTAAATGATATCGTTTTTATTCAATTAATAGAAAAAAATCAATGATGAAAGCACTTAAATTTGTAGATAAATTAAATTAGCCTTAAATTGTAAGCTTTATCGAGAACATTTATAACCGATTGAACTGATGTAGTTTGTCACAAATCTGGACAGAGCTCTTCAGAATACAAAATATACATATTATATTCTAAAAATAGCTGACTAAAGGAACACAAGAGCTCCCATCATTCATCGTTCATTTCCATTTCTATAAAGTTCAATCCTACAAGGGTGTGTCATAGATGCATACAGGATCAATAAATCTATATGAATCCTTTCACAATAGTTTTTCATAATGATTTTCATTTTAAAAAATTAAGTGGATGGAAGGGATATCGAAGCCAAAGTTAGTGCAAACGGAGAAGATGTTGTGGTAGGGCAAAATTAGGTTTGTTCTTCTTTAACTTTAAACAAACAAAATAATTTTTTTACAAGTGGATGGTGCCATGAGCCGAAAAGCCATGGACATGTATGAATGAAGTAGAGTAAAAGAGCCCTATTTGGGCCGGAACGCCGAAAATGCTCATGACGAAGAAGAAAAGGCCTCGTATTGCCATAATCAATAAGTGGGAAAAATCTGCCCAATACGCAATCCTTTATATCACTAGATTGGCTTTGGTACAAAGACCACTGCCACAGCAATGTCTAAAATGTAAGGATAGTCAACTGTGCTTTTAACTGCACGAACAATTTGGAAAGGAAGAACAAATGTCAAAATTTGAGAATGAGTTATTTAATATTCTTAAATCTTTTTTTGCTGACTGTTCCCATCAAGTGTTTGAAAAGAAGCCTACGAAATTCTTTCGCAATGGCATTAATATATAATTTCAAAATCTCTATACTTCTTCCCAAAATAATAATATACAGTGGTCATGCACTGTCATTGTCAGTTTAAATGCTTTGAAAACAGTACATATTTGGAAAGAAACACGTTTTTTAATTGTGACTTTTTAGTTATTGAGAGAATATAAAAATTTTAAGTCAGCATTAACTAGGCCAAAATATCATGATTATATTAATGTAATTCAAGACATCTATAGACAACTGTTTAACATTTTCATTATATAAATTATCATGATCGTTTAATTCTTATGGCTTCTAAATATATCTGTGAAGATAATACTTTACATGGCTACTCATCGGGGCCATCATTGACATGAGATCGGAGAACTGGAGGCGATAGACATGAAAGCGGCAACTGATTTCCCTGAAAACTTGTTCAAGTCACCAATTATCCTTGACAATAACGACAAGTTTTTGTGTAATTATCAGCCTGTGTCAAGGGGAAACGAGCAGCACTCTCTTATCTTATCTTATATTATCTATACAGACGCTCATTCTATGCAGAAAATAATTGCGTCCACAGACAATGACGATTGATCTATTGGCAATTGATGCAGCGTTCACAGGTCACGGCTACGAGGGTTCCACGCATTACCTAGCCGCCTACTGTGTTAGGTACCCATTCAGAGCTGGGTGACGCAGGGACACCATAGGCCTGCTGACACTCGACCACCGTGTCCCACTAAAGTAATTATCAGCCTATGCAGAGACGTCTTTAGTCTTTACACCATTGTGGGCCTATGCCTTAAGACGGGACTGAGCATATGTCACATAATCATACTTAATATTTAATGAAGAAACAAATATGTTCATAGAAGTACTTCAATTTAACATTTTTAAAACGTGCATTGTAAAGTTTAATAGAGACTAGACATGTATTTAAAATATTTCAAAGTAAATTGTATCATTTTTGATAAACACAATAAACGCAATAAACATGAGAACCAAACTATAATTATTTTGATTTAATTTACTTATTTAAAAATATTTATAAATTTTAAGTGTAGAGATTTACATGTTTTAAAAAAGCAACATTATTGACTGCATCAATCGGGAGCTATACGCATTTCAAAAAGACATATATATATATTTATTTATTTATAGAACTACACAATTTTCGTGGAATCCAAGTTGGAGACACGTTTTCTGCTCCATATGTTATGAAGGACTGATCCATTCTCTTGTTTGCCGTTCTTCGCCTTCCGTGCTTTCTTTTCCTCTTCCGCCTCCTCTAATTCCTTCTCTCTCTCTTCTTCCAGTTTGACCAAATCGAAATCCGTGATTGGTTTGTCACTGATGGGTATTTTTATCCCCAGTTGCACCGCCTTCTTCATCGACTGAATAAATCCTTTTCTGTAGATTCTGACCTGTGAATCGTGAAATGGGGGCGGGGGGACATATATTATGCATTTAATAAATTTATTAAGAGTTCACGTATTTGTCATTCACTAGAGACTGGATTATCCAAAGTATTTGTCCGGAAAACAATGTTTTAACGACGTTAGTTTTTTACAATAAAGAAGACTAATGCAACTATTCTTTGATACTTGATGTTCTATTAGGCTAAGAGAAAGTTTAAAGTGAAGGCAATAGAAAATGTTGTAAATCAAAATACTAGAAAAGCGTGTTATTTATGTGAATTTGTTTTTGGTGAAGATAAAGAATAGAATTCAGAAAAGATACATTTTTCGCCTAACTTTTCAACTAAACACGTACTATAATTAAATGTGACATAAAATAAAGTACGTTGACGTTTCAACAGATTCAAACCCTCACTCTGACAAGTTTTCCAACCTCAGCACAATTAAAACATTTATGACATTTAAAGACATTAACTAATTCAAGAACCATCACTCTAATTCTGAAGGTAAATTGATGGCCGCCTGTCTTATAGAAGTAGCAATAATTAATAATTTATAGCATTTTTCCAGAATTTTAGACTAAAAGTGAAACTTAAAAATAACACTAGTTCAATTGGTGCATAAAATTTGCTTCTGTTTTGTTTTTGTTTTGTTTTTTAATTTTTTTTTAAAAAAGGGTTATTAACTATGGAGAAATATAGATCTATATCGCGGCTTATCAAGAAGTAGGAAGGGTATTAGCTCCAATTTGGATTCACTATCAATAAAGTTACAACAGCATTATAGTTTTGTGGATCCACTAATGCAACTGGGATATTCCCGCATTATGGCAGCTACAGTTAGAGGAAGAAGATTGGGGACTTTCTTTGGATTGTATTCAACTCGTTAAAAAAATGTTTGGTTCCAATAACCTTAATTATAACTTTCTCGGGGCTTGGTAGACTTGGCAGCGCCCATATCCTCTCCAAGTCAGCTGAGAACTTTTTTTTTGGCACTAGATTTTCATAGCTTATTTTGGCTTAACGCGGGTTGGATCCAACCCACTTCAGCTTGTGAGGCGAGCGCACTACTAACTTTGCTGTCCAGCCCCCAAAATGTTAATGGTCCACAAATACCTACCCCTGGATTAAGTATCAGTGTGTACGTCACCAACCAGTTGAAGCGTGCTACCGGATTTGAATGTAGTCTTAAGGCTGGATATTTTACTGGGGATAAAATAGAGAGACAGAGAAGGTTACAATACAGAGATGTTTAATGAACGATGGGGTGTAAACTCAAATAGCAACATAATACAGGAATCTTTAAATTTACAAAGAATAAAAGGTATTATAAACACTAACACTATAAACAATAACACTGATAACTTAGATGTGAAGAAAAGTATAATGTTAGCCTTATAGAGTTGATTTTGGCGGAAATATATTTTGATTCCAGTGATGAGTTAAAAAAATACACATTTAAATAAATATAGCTATTGAAGTTTTTAAAAAAGAAAACGGATTATTTGACGATAATGGAACGCCGTTGGCTTACCGCTCTCTCCATCTGTCTCAAGCGGCTTATAGTTCCCCACGTCGGTCATCTCCAGGGAGACGCTGCTGCCTCTACTGGAAGACTTCCTGTGATGGCTCAGAGACTTCAACAGACGGATGAAAACGTTGACGGTTGGGTTGGTGTGTGCTGCCTCTGTATGAATGTACCCTTGGTACGCGTTGAAACCTGAGTAAATTAAGTCAACATGCTCATCATTGGATTCGGTTTTTGCAGTAGTAAAATTGCAATTTTGTTTTAAAGTCATAAATTCATTGTCATTCGCTAGCTTATATCACGAGCTTAAAGATTGCATTTTCACAAGAACTGAAATTTTAAAGACAAACAATGGCATCTGGGATTTGCCATCAGCTTTCCCGTTTTGTTAGTGATAATTAATGGTTGCAATTGCAATAAATTTAATAGAAAAGAATTTATTGAGAAGGCGTGAAAAAAATAATAAAAAAAAACAAATAAACAACTAAAGACCAGACGCCTATCTCGGCCAACAAGAAGTTTTTAATAAAATGAAAAACTTTACTAAGTTTTTTAAAAATTCAATTATTACATAGGCCAGCTCGCTGTAAAAGGCTTCTTTCTAGTCGATAAGTTGATACTTTCTTCGTCTTGTGTGTTCTTAAGCTTACCAACAAATTATTTTCTTGCTAGTGGGATCCCCTCTATTACCTGGATCAAAAGACTCCCATTTCCTAGGCAGTGTACTGTTGTCCAAACGGCACAAGAAGAGTGTACCAATGACTATAGCCTTGACGATTCTCAGCACGCACGAGACCAGTCCAAGGAAGATGTTGTAGAAGAACATGAAGTATGTGAAGATGAAGAAAAGCCGTCTGAAAAATGTTCATCATATTTATTATGTTTAGTTTTTGAACATGAAAATAATTATATATTATGACATATAGTTTTCAGCATGAAAAGTTTGACAGTTAATACTTTAAAAAAAATATAGTTAAACGTTTTACAATTATGGACTTAACACTTAAGACTATAACAGTTGAATACCATATAACTAAAGAGGTAGTCTAATGTCTATCGCCACACCATAGAAATAAAGAGGGTGCTTAATGTCTATTGTCACACCATTGAAATAGAGAGGTAGTCTAATGTCTATCGCCATTCCACAGAAATAAAGAGGGTGCTTAATGTCTATTGTCCCACCATAGAAATAAAGAGGTAATCTAATGTAATTTGTCACAACATAAAAAGAGATACTCTTACGTGTATTGTCACACCATATAACTAAAGAGGTAGTCTAATGTCATTTGTCACACCTAGAACTTAACAGGTAGTCTATTGTCACACCATAGAACTAAAGAGGTAGTCTAATGTCTATTGTCACACCATAGAAATTAACAGGTAGTCTATTGTCACACCATAGAACTAATATGGTCGTCTAATGTCTATTTTAATACCATAGAACAAAAGAGGTCGTCCAATCTCTATTGTCACACCATATAACTAAAGAGCTTGTCTATTGTAACATTATAGAACTAAAGACGTAGTCTATTGACTATTGCCACACTGTAGAACTAAAAAGGACGTCATTGTCTATTGTCACACCATGCAAATAAAGAGGTAGTCTGATGTCTATTTTCACAACATGACAATAAATATATGGTATGATACCTGTTGTCCAGTCTCAGATGAGTACCGTCGCCCTGCAGAAACACAAATCTGGCTAACAGCTTCTGAATTATCAGGATAGCTATAGCTATAAGAACACCTGGCCTGTACAAAAAATATGAAAACAATCTTCTGAATGATGAGGTTAGCTATAGCTATAAGAACATCTGGCCTGTACAAAAATAATAAAACAATATTACACTTTCAGGGAAATATTATCGTTAGTGGGGTTTTCCCAAATGTTAAAGTGCTTTTATTAGCGTGTAACGCGATGCGCATGCATCGTATTGAACACGATGACGAAATATAGCGTACGTGACCTACCAATCATCTTGTTTGGAGATATTAAACTAATGAACGTTATGACTATGACGGTGTTGGAGTTACTTGAGTTATAGCCTGTCCTTGTGTAGTCATACAATAACACAGACAACGACGTAACATTCGGTGCTACTTTAATGTACTTTTACGAAGGCAGCAAACAACTAAGTTTCCAGTAGACATCAGACGTCCTTCTTACAAGGTTAGTGTAATGTTCGCTCTATCGTGCTCAATGACGAGCCTGTTTTCGGTGGCGTTCCAATCCTTTAAAGCAACACATTCGTGTTGTACACCGTCCAGTGTGCCGAGAATGATGTTCCTGTAGATTGTAGACCAACGCAAAGGGGGCCTGATCTATCCAGTTTCAGTGTGCTGTGGGTGAATGTTGTATTAATCTAACTATCCATTGGGACTTTTTTTTACCTGCCTCCTAAACTTTGTTTTGGACAATGGTGCTTTACGTTATTTAAGATTGAAACTTATTTTTATTGGAGTTTTATTCTTTAAACAGGCTAGTGTTTATTCTCTATTTTTTTAAAAACATATACCCATGTTGTGAATTTTGTGGTTATTTTTAATTGATAAATACGAGTTATCTAAACGTATTAATAAAGGCTGCGGAAATTAACGATTAATTTCTCGATTAATCGTTTAAATTGTATAACGATTAAATTTTTTAACGATTAATCGCCCACCACTTTAAAATGTACTGGAAGTCAAAAGTAAAATATTTCGGGTGATAAATATAAACTGATTTTCGATTATACGAATATGCTGGTTTTAAACTATAGACTGACATGACTCTTCAAAATTTTGATAAAGGTTTTGTGTCCATTGAGAGAAATAGTTTGCCTACCATTAAATGTTTCATCTAAATCTAAGCTTAGTTGGTCCATGTGCAAAGTTTAAAAAAAAACTTGTGTGCAAAGTTGCGCGACGTCCATTTTTTTGGGGCAATATTTTACCATATTTGCTGCGCGGTGATTTTAAACTCCTGCGTGGCATCAGTTTAATGATTGCGCAGCTGCGCTGCTTAAAGGAAACATTGCTGCCAGGGTTCTAACACGTCGCTTACATATCACCTGCAAACCAAACATCCACGACAGTATCAGAAACTTCAGTTGAGACAATCTAAAGCTATGTGTTCGGCTCGGCTTGTTTATAGTGTCAATAAGACCCGCTCAACACTTCAACCAACTGATGCCAATACACTGGTCGGTGTGCGTTGTTGGTTAAAATTTGTCATATAAAGAAGACACTCAAGTGTTATTTCGGTTTTCGACAAGTAAGTTTAATAAATTTAACTTATGATACCATACATTTCATTCTTTGGGTTTAATCAAATTTAACTATTAATTAATCGTTAATTTTTCAAAAATTAATGATTAAATTTCAATTAATCGTTAACAGCCCTTGTATTAATATGTCCCAGTACAGTGAACGTAAAAATAGCAAAGTAAAAACCATTTGTGGGGAGGGTACGGCATTGGAATATAAAGGTATTCAAATGTATAAATAAGATTCTGGCGGGAAAAAAATGGAAGAAATGCAAAGAAGGGGGAGATGAAGAAGAAATACATCGACAGTGCGGACAGAGACATGGACAGTTTAAATGAAACCATATGAGGAGGATAAACGTGAAAAAATGAAAGGAAGTAAAGAAATACAAGAAGAAAAGTGGGTCCTTAAAAACATTGATGTCCAGAATAGAATTAATAGACAAGCAATAGATGAGTTAAACAGCGACCTGGACTACCATAATAATCTCGTTGACGTGCTAGGAAATGAACTTTTCTTTAAACAGAAGGAGCTAGAGGAATACAAACAAGAAATAAGTCAACTGGAGTCAACACTCTTAAAAAATCAAAGTAAACTAATAGTGCTAACAGAGCTAGAAGATGAAGGCATGGAGTACAAAACAAAAAGCTAGATAAAACTGAAATAGAGTCGGTGAACTTAAAACTGAAAATTGCCAATATGAATAAAGAATATTCTAGCTTGCTAAAAAATAGTAACAGATAAAGATGTTAAACTGGCAGAAACCCAAGCATAACTGAAAACAGCACAGCACATCTGAGTAAGACTATAGCTGAAAATGTTGAGCTATTAGCAGAGGCTGGTGTAAGCCGGACGGTAGTTCATGGTGTCACCCTTCACGGCTTAAGGGGCCGCCCACAAATAACGCCACGTGAGATTTTACCCCATCCTCACCCCATTTTTTCCACTATGACATAGCAAAGCTTTGTCACTCCCAAAAGTCGTATTGTCTAAACAAAGGAATTACATGAAATAAACATATTTTAAAAAAGTTCGTTCAAAATTTAAAAATGTAACTGATTCGAGAAACTTACCAATTTTATTTTTGTATGTTTTAATATGAGATTATTTTAAAAAGAAGAATCAACATTCTGGTTAATATTTTAGAAGTGAAAAGTCTACGAACCATATCTGGAGTACTTTGTTGACGAGCCAGTCAATCACTTGATTTGTCAGTAAGGTGATGAGGAGACCGAGTATCGTTGAGACCAGCCAGAAAACTAACAGAGATAGGATGTAGCCTGTGTGAAAGAACAGATGAATAGTTTTGTGCTTCTTTTACGAAAAGGGACTAGCATCAATAGACTTTTTGTAGACTATCAACTGAATACACTTGTACATTACAATTTTATGAACAACTTTTTTAATGTACCGGTGTTTCTAAGGTTTGTGTTAAGAAGTTCCTTCGTTTTGTACGGAAAATTACATTTTTATTAGAGTTTTGAGTGTTGATAGTGTTATGGCTTTCCTGCTTTATACAGGCGAACCACTCAAATACCGGATAACAGATGGGAAGAAGAAGCATTTATTTATGCTTGATCATTCTAATGGAAAAAGAAGGAGTTATTATTTAAGTGCTAAATTGGATTGTAGTGAATTTTTTTTTTGCCAAACATTAGAATTTAGTGTCTTATGCATTATTACTACTTTTCTCTTTGTTCTTCTGTCTTCCAGTACAGTGCTTCTCAAAGTGGTGGTCCGCAGACCGGTGGTTCCGTGGGCCATCAGCCGCCGGTCCACAGAAGTTAACAAGAGAGGACAGAAAATATAATTGTAGCCTTCCATTTGCAACCATTAACGCTACTGTAAAAGAATGTGCCAATTTCGTCTCTACGCAAATACATTTAAACAAATAATAAATAAAATGAAATAAATTACATTTCGCTACCACGTCAGTAGAGGGAAAAAAAGCCCCGGTTCCTGGAGTTACGGAAAAATCCCTGCCGGTCCATCACACTAAAAAGTTTAAGAAGCACTACTCTAGTATCTCTAGATTTGTAGTTGAACCGATGGAGTAACTTTTGTCAGTTGAGAATATCAACAAACAATGAATCTTGCAGCTCTTTTTTAAAATTTGAATTTCTATTTTTTCTTTGCTAGAAGGGTTCTTTACAGAAAACGCAAATTATACTGAGGATGTAAACAATGTAGGATAACTTTTTAGTTTACCCTATTATTACATTTGTAAAGGTTTCTAACACGCTTTAACGAAATCTTTTACATTTATGCCATGAGCTTATAGAAACATTATTGAAACTTTTAAAAACATAATTAACTTATGCAAAGAATCTTTTAAATACTCTTTAAACCCTTTTACAAGGGGTACAGCGTCTAGAAATATAAGGTTACAGCAATGAGGAAATTTTCAGGGGAGTATAGAAATCAACTAAATTAACAATTCAAAAATATTATTTCCAGAGGGAAACAATAAAATATTTCTTATCTTTACACATTACCAGTGCTTTATTATTATTATTTTTTAAAAAATAATTTTTTAATCATACCAGAACGCAATCTGAAAAAGCACTGCAGGGCAGTAAAACAAAATGTGAGGGGGAAAAGTGCAATAATGCCGTCCCGGTGCGTTACGCGAGAAAAAAAAACTGCATACAACATTATAGGGCATTACGCCAAGATCTCTGATTCTAAGACTTATAGATCTCCCCGGAAAATTCTCCCAGCATCGTGGGGGCCTAGCTTGACTGCCAGGAAAATAAATAGTGTTTGATAATAGTGATAGAACTATTTAGACTGTGCGCCCCATTACCCCAAACGATGTATCCAACTTGAAACCCAGCGTACTTGATACAGCCAATCTAGAGAACGTGGTGGTCGAGAGGTAGCGCTCTCGACTGTCACACTGATGGTCACGAGTTCGAATCCACACGAAAGTGAGGATTTGTTCTCGGGGCCTGAAGAGTCCCCGAGTCACCCAGCTCCGAATGGGTACCTAACTAGACAATAGTTAGGCGGCTGGGGTAATGCGTGGAACCCCTATAGCCGTGGCCTGTGACCGCTGCATCACTTGCCAACAGATCATCTCTCATGGTCTGTGGACGCAATTATCTTCTGCATAGAAGGAGCGTCTGTATATCTAAGATAAGAAGATAGAGAAGAAAATATAACGTAGATTTTAGAAACTGACGCAAAGACATGCTTTGTGGTTTGAGATTGTTAAAACTAATTTTAATCCGTATTTATGGCTTCAGTTTTGTAACCAGCTTACGGGTACACAGAGTATGTAAAAATATATGTTTGTGTTTTCAAAATTTCGAGCGTATATTTGAATAAACATTTCGTTTTGTTTTGTAATCTTTGATGTCTATTCATTAATCTTTTCTGGGCTAAAAAAAACCATACAAGTACAAGTAAAATGAAATTATTTTACATAAAACTTTTGAGGAGCCAAAAATTTGATTGAAAGCTATTTCAATTGTCACTTTTAAGACTAGACATCACTATTTCTCTCGTTGTAAGTACACAAGTCGTCTGTAGACAAAACATTTTCTTGACGAAACCTGAATTTTACTTACACACAAAGATATTGCCCCTTGCGTTGACGGTGGAGGTATGTCGGTATAGTCTCCCTTGTACATGGCATAAAGGTTTTTCCTGAATAAGAAATGTTTTAAGAGGGGCAAAAGTCAATCGTTTTATAAAGCCAGATGTAAATTATTCAACAGATGATTTCAATTCATTTTGCAAATTTATGGGCTCTTCTTAATATTCTAATCGCAGCATCGGATGAACGTTACGTTTCGCTAAATTGATGTAAATTATCCTTATTTAATGAGTGATACGAAATAAAATATAACATTTTTTTTAAATGTCATAAAATTACCGAAATGTTGACATCATGTGTAAAATGGTGCAGTAACTCAACACACAGGCAAGGCTTATGGAGACAAGCAAAGCGTCTGTAAACAAAAGTGTCAGGAGAGCTCATTAGCTTAATTGAGATTGGTACTTGATGTTAAACTAATAAATATAAATTAAAGTTATAGAATGGGACTCTAACTCTAAAATATCTCAACCTTCTATACTTAGCAAGGCCGATATAGAAGATGAGAGATAAGAACACACAGCTTAAGGCATGAGTTTTGGTAATTTGTATTTTATCTCATATTCTTTCACATACATCACGCAAGAGGTGTAAATATAATGTCACCATGACCAATGGACGAAGCGTGTTTAAAGTGTTGGATTCTCTTGTGGAGTTTATAAACTAATGAAAAATGCATGGCTACCGCTATCGGGTGGTTTCCCCAGGGGTCGGTGAATAGCGGTAAATGGCCTCATTTGGCTAAACGGTGAACTGTTGTGGGTAATGCTGAATCATTGTGGGCATATAAAATTTGCTAGAATCCGCTCCTTTTGGGGTAACAATAATATTAACATAAAATAAACTTTTATAATTTTAATTTTTAGGTATTTGGTTGAACCGGTCCGTTTTTTAAAAACGTTTAACCAGCCTTCAAAAAATGAAATGTGTTGACATCCTTAGATCATATTTTATTTTAATACATAAAATTTAAACATTGAGAAGCATTGATGTTTTATTAAAAAAAATAAATAATAATAATAAGTTATTAAATAAATTGTAAACTGACCAAATATTTAAGTGGAAGTTTTATTTAAAAGTTAGCCTTTCACTGTGACGTCAAATTTCTTCAACCCCC
>MUZC01000248.1:651168-675798 GCA_002072015.1 Radix auricularia
TGTTACGTATCTAGGCATTGTTACCTATTTTTTTTGTTGTTTTCACTTGACCTGTTGCGGTCGAGAGACGGGTAGAAAATTCCCGAGGTTGTCTGCCCCTTTTGTGTAATGAGTTTTGTTTATGAGCGGCGGCGAGTTCAAGCCACACAGACCGTGTGACCGGTCCTTGACCTGTGTGTTTTCATCTGGTCAAAAATATGAGGTTTTCTTGTTCCGTCTCTTTAGAGAAGGTTCTAGCTCTGTCTTGTTGTTCACTTGTCCTGTTCTCGAATAGTATTCGAGAAACTACTAGAGTTGTCTTGAGCTCGACGCGCGGTGGACTATAAAAAGACCGCCCGTATAACGTTGAGACGGACAAGACATACGGAGACAGCCGTGAGACAGAATAGCGGAGACTTTGCGTGACCCCTGCGTGGTATTGATAGAGTAAGTTGAGATTTTTCCTTTTCAAGGCCTTGCTGGTAATTGTAGTTATCTTTTAAAACTCTTGAAGTGTAATATTTTTACAAGCCATTTTTGTAAAAGGGTTTGGTCAACCTCTCAATTCTGTATTGAGTAGATGTTTGTGTTTTTTTGCTTGTAACTTAATGTGATTCATTTAAAAGTACTATTTGATTTATATTTTATTAAACATTCAGTTAATATTTTACTTTCCGATTTCTTGTGTTATTCATTGTAAGTCTGTGGTTAAATTCAGACTTAAGATAGTGACACAACGGCTTTTTCTATTGTCACGTTCCCCTAGACAAGCCAATACAAATTAGAATAGATATAATTCAATTCGTAATACGTTACAACATCCTCCAGAATTTTATCCAAATCAACAGACTTAGAACACGACGTCTCCTGGTGAAAAATGCAGCGCAGATTTATGAGCTGCACATGGTTATTACCGTGATCTTTCAACTGCTAAATACTGCAGCTCATGCTACTGCTACTGGAGTTGTATTTTGCTTCACAATAACAAGTGCTTAATAGTTCACATAATATAATGCCAAATAGCAAATATTTGACGGCCGCGGGTTATTATAATTTAATCAGATTTCCACGGCCGCACATTTTCGTGCCCACGGCCGCATGCGGTCGTAAGGCCGCAGGTTTTGCCCCCTGTTCTAGGGCCTATTCCATTAACAAATTGGACATAGTTACATTTTATATTAAATAAATTGTGATGAACCTCGTGTCAAAATTTCAGTTTAGATTTACTTTGGCAACTATTAACTCTGAAGTCTTATATTTTACATTTGTGGTTTTAATGCTATGGCCCTGGCCTAGACTATTTCTATGTGTTATGTGTGGAGGCAGACTGTGTAATCTGTGAGGTGAATACCTAGCAGCAGGGGCGTCGCTAGGGTTGGTGTCACCCGGGGCGGAAGCTCATGGTGTCACCCCTTCACGACTTAAGGGGACGTCCATAAATGACGTCACGCAAGATTGCCGATTTCCCCCCCCCCCGCGTCATACTTTGTCACAAAAACTTAGAACTTAGACCCACAGCCCCTTTTTTCCCGATATGACGTCACAAAGCTTAGAATCCACCCCAAGCCGTATTTTCTAAATAAAAATTATCAAGTGGCAAGTTATTTTTTGTCATTTAAATATGTATTTAGTGTAAGTCTGTACTCTAATATCATAACACGCGTGAAACCATTGAAAGCGTCATTAAATAAATAGTATACAATCAAATATTTAAGTAGAACTTTATTTAAAGTTGCACGTTTTTGATGTAACGTTACTGTTACATTTTTAAACACACCCCTCCCTCTTGTCACATATCGTCACAGATGCCGGACACCCTCCCCCTAGGCACGTGACGCCATTTATGCATGGCCCCAAATCCCTAGAACTCACCCTGTCTTCTAGTGGCAAATAAAGGGAAGGGAAACACATAATTTTAAATTTTTGTCACCTTGTAACACTGTAAATCAGCACTTTCCTTCCCTTCAAGAGAGGTATTTTTATTTCTTTACCACATGAAAAAAAGTTTGTATAACAGATAAACAGCTAAGTGGGGATCAATGTTCCCTCTAAGGTTTGCCGATGTTGTGCTAAATATTTATTTTTTAAAACACATGTTGAAAGTTTAACAGAGTACCATTATTTGTGTTCAAATTTTTTACATCTCACAAAAATACATGCACCAATTGGACTTACGTACATTAAGTGACACATTTCTTTATCAGAGTAATATATTAGATTATATGTAAATGAACAAGAATTATAAATGTATATTTCTGTTCATCTGTTCAACGGTATTTATCATGCATAAATCAACGAAATGCCAACATACCCATAAGCCGCTAATCTATTTTGGGGCGATCTGGCGTCTGTCTTTCAACGAGATCCATATTTTATAGACTTCGTCAAGGTTGATCCGATGTCCATCATTCTGACAAGATTTAATCCTCATAAGCATGTCTAAATGTAACTCTTCCAACCTATTTCTATATTTTACTTCTTTTATAGAATTCATTAGGCTAAATCCACATTCGCAACCAGTGCTCGATGCAAGAAATGTGGCACAAATATCCAACAGAATGACAAAGTCGCTGAACTATTCTTCAGTCATGGCAAACTGAATGATGAATCACCTAGTCGAAAGTCTGCATCAACCCACATTTTAATTTTTTCCGCTAGCATTAATCATAAATTTAAATTGTGATACTCATCCATAAGTTTCTGCAAAATGCCTTCTTAGCTTTTAAACAATGATTTTTATTTAGAAACAAGGGCACCAAGTTCTTCTAGTCAGAAATTAAAATTTGACGTGTCGACTAACGCTTACAACAATATACGCCATAGCATCAAGTCAATTTCAAGAAAACGATAGTCCACGTGCCAACTCAGACATTCAACGAATTTGAGAATGGGACTAAATTTTCACCAATACAGCCTGAAAACATTTTAGCGACCTCTACAGACCACTGAAAATTGTCACCAAGGTGCTCTTAGGTTATTGATCCTTCATTATACAAACTGGTATGCCTCCATGGTCATTAGATTTTTTCCTTTGTAACAGCCTGCTTAATTTGGCAAATTATCCAACTAC
The DNA here is from genome assembly GCA_002072015.1 of Radix auricularia. NCBI lineage: Eukaryota > Metazoa > Mollusca > Gastropoda > Lymnaeidae > Radix > Radix auricularia. The sequence goes on from MUZC01000248.1 coordinate 654,218, forward strand.
ATCATGAATGACACTACGAAAAAATATCTATTGATCATGACTATGGGTCATTATACAAACCGACCAGCTCTTCACAGTATTCAGTCTGTACTTGTATGTTTCTCAACAATTTGAGCAACAATGCGTGTAATGCAAAGTGCCGTGAAAGTCATCTGATTTCCGTGTCGTCTAAAAAAAAAATCCTTCTCAAGGTGTTCAGCGCAAACTGAGTTGTCATTTCAAAGCCCTCCTTTCAACACACTATCACCACAAATCAACTCCAATTGCTTTGATTAAAATATCACACCGGCTTGTTCGTGACATCAAAGTCTTTTTTGTAAGTTGTCGGCGAGTGATATTAAAGTATTTGTTCTGCTTCAAGGCTATAGTCACCAATGTCAATAATTTTTTTAAGGGAGTGTTTGATATTTTCCTTGTATTAACTTTAGACGAATGAGTTGAATTATGTTGTTAGTGTCTGTTTGGTGTATGTTAGAAATGGAAGATACATTCTGGACATTTAAACTTGTTTTCATAATTGCATTTTAACCTAAGCAGCGACTGTGTCCCAGGTAGAATAAGAGATAAAATTGCTTCTAACTTTTCTGGCAAAGGCGCAGAAAGTCTAAGTTTTTCCCTATTGAAATTTGCGGCATGATAACTCAAAACTCCAGCGCGGAATCTGCCAGATAGCTGCGCGGCCGTGCAGTTTGAAGGGAACATTGGTAAGGATGGCAACTACTAACCGGAGGACTACCTATACATAAACATGCATATCTATGCTTGCACGCCTTTAAAAATATAATTAAAAAACTGAATTCATAATTCTCCTCTAAAAATAACAACTAAAAACCCATCTTTTGATTTCCGCCCCCACCCCTTTGACGTGGAGGAAAGAGGGAGTTGTATCCGTCCATGATGTCAATACTTCAAAGCTCAGTTTTTAAAAAAATATCTTTTACAACAGAAGACACTGCCTTTTTTAAACAAAAAAATCTCTCTGGTGCGGCTGTTTTGTTTGTCGGGACGGTTTTATTATTGTAATTTAACTGATGAAAAGAGGGAGTGGGAGTTTCTTAATTTCTTTCTATATAAAAAATGTGTCTCTTTTTTCTGACATAAAATGCGAAATAGTAAAAAATTTATCCTTTGGTGTCACCCCCCCTAATGGTGTCTCCCGGGGCGGCCCACCCCCGCTCCCCCTAGCGACGCCACTGCCTAGCAGGTAAAACCAGGTCCCTGTCTTGGTCGGGACAATATGTTTAAAAGGTCGCCAACAACGTTTATTCGTTTGTATGATATATTTATCTTATATGTTACAGACGCTCCTTCTGTACAGAAGATTATTGCGACCTACGTATTTCTATAGTTTGTGTTTAGTCCTGTATTATTACTAGAGTTTTAAATGATGATAAAGTGTTGGCTTTCCTGGGTTCTTCAGGCAACCTATTCCACGCCCGAATACCGGACGGAAAGAAAGAAAACTGCGTGTTTGTTCTTGCATATGGAATAAGAAAGGTGTTTTTATCTTTATGTCTATCCGAGGGTTGTATTAAGTTATCTTTGTGTTGTATTTCTAAATTATAATTAATTGCCTTATGTATAATTACTAATTTACTATTCGTTCTTCTATCCTCTAGTGTTTCAAGGTTCAATGATTTAACTAATGGTGTTACTCTTGTCAGTTTTGAGACGGTTTTGTTTTAAAATATGCTTCAAGCTAATTTGCTTTTATATAACGATACGAAATATAAATCTGCTTAATCGTTTAAGAATTTTCACGCAATCACACTTAAACAGAAACAAATATACCTATTTTTTATGTTATATTAATTAACAATCATATGTATATAGACACACCCCTAATCGCTTTTAATCAGGAATTTAAATTTTTAAAAAAACTTTAAAACGTATGCGTTTCGTTATAAACGGGGTGAGGAAGAAATTAAACGTTAAAAAAAATATATGCCACCATTTAATACCTTAATGTTCTTACAATAAATATCCATACAACTGAAACAGACGGAGTAGAGTGCAGAAGGAAAAAAAAAAAATAAAAAAAAATTAAGCACACGTTAATTAAACGATGACGTCATCTCATCGCCTGGCTCTTTATAAATTTATCATAAGAAATTGTACAAATAAAACTCCTTTATATTCTCCCATGTTTACATGTATGATGCAGGTACGGTTGTTGTTGTTGTTGTTGTTGTGTTTTGTTTTTTTTGTTTTTTTTTTTGTTGTTGTTGTTGTTGTTTTTTAAAAAATATTTTTTTTATTATTTAATTTTTTTTAATGACTTGAGTATCATCATAAAGCCGTTAAAAACCTTGTAATATGTTTTTTTTTTCCCCCCAAGAAAAATAGCATGTTTATATTGTAGGCCATGCGAATAAATTAATCTTCATGAAAATATTTTGTGTTCCCGGATAATAAAAACAGATCTGAATTTTAAAAATGTGTACTTAAGAAATACGTTAAAACGGAGTTACTCATAACTATTTAGAATGAGTCTTCACTCCTCACTTTCAATTTGCTATGGGTGACATCGGATTGTTTAGTTATCGAATTCACCTTATCATAATGATAGAGAATAGTTGTTACCCCATTAAAACAAACATAAAACAACAGAAAGCACAGCAAAGGTTTCCAATGCTTAAATTCTCCATCGTGATAATGTACTTTATCCCCATATCCAAATATTTGAGATAATACAATCGTCCCATATTTTTTTAAAATATTTCAAAACAACAACAAACCCATCATAATGGCACCATCCGTAACAGTATTTACTTATTATTTACTTATTGTAAGAAGTCACCTTCCCACAATGAAAGCACATATTGGAACAAAAGGTTGCAACCGTAACCGTTGCAATACTTGTCCATATGTGGTTGAAATTAACAAAATTTCTTTCCCTCTTTAACAGTTCTTAATAAAAGATGGATTCACTTGCACCAGTCGCAACGTGATTTATGCAATTATTTGCAAGAGATGTAAAAAAATTTATGTGGGTGAGACAGGTCGTCGTCTTGGAGATCGGTTTAGAGAACACCTGTACAATATAAATAAACAGGCTCAGTGTCCTGTGTCTAAACACTTTAACAGTGTTGACCACGATGGCATTTTGGATATTGTAGTTACTGGTATTCTATATGCAACCAATACCCATGATAGAGTCCACATGGAAAATAGACTCATCAAACGATTTGGTACGTTGGCTCCATATGGAATTAACCAAATCCACAATTTTACCTGACTGCAAAATCGTTTTCCCGTTGTGGTTTTCACTGTTACTTTAGATACTTCAACTTCCTCCTTTTTCTTATATTCTATGTCCGTGTTTATTTTTGTCTTTCATTTCTTTTCCTTTTATCACATAGACTTTAATATGTTTTAATTTTAATATATATGTAAGTACATGTTATTGTTTTTGTACTGATGAAGGCATGAGCCGAAACGTCTACCATTAATTGTATTAGTTGATAATAAAGCTTTAATTTATTGTTTCCTTACACAAATAGTCTGTGTAATTTGTTGTTTTTTTTTTACTTATTAAACCTTCACATGGTGAAAGTTGTTACAAAGCGACTATTCAGTGTATACAAATGCTATCAATCGACATTCTCTTATTAATTACTAGATTATGCCGGGGCGCCGTGGCGCCTGCGGCGCCCCCCTTTTTGGGCGCCTACGGCGCCAACCTTTTTTCAAAAGACCAACTAACTTGTCCTTTTTTGATAAATACGAAATATTAAACTTTCTGAAATGTACGCAAAGTATTTAATAATAATAGGGGTTGTATTTTGCGCACCGATGCACACCAAACAATGACGTCATCATATTAAATATTTTTACAGCGCTCATCAACACACGATTTTTCAACTAAACTAACTGCTGTAGACTGTCGTGCATCGCTCCTCAGCGTTACAGATCCAGTGATTTGGACTATTATATTATTTACTAGATTGTGCCAGGCGCCGTGGCGCCTGCGGCGCCCCCGTTTTTTGGGCGCCTAGGGCGCCAACCTTTTTTTTATAGACCAACTAACTTGTCCTTTTTTGATAGATTGTGCCGGGCGCCGTGGCGCCTGCGGCGACCCCTTTTTTTGGGCGCCTACGGCGCCAACCTTTTTTTTAAAGACCAACTAACTTGTCCTTTTTTGATAAATACGAATTATTAAACTTTATGAAATGTACGCAAAGTATTTATTTAATAATAATAATAGGGGTTGTATTTTGCGTACCGATGCACACCAAACAATGACGTCATCATATTAAATATTTTTACAGCGCTCATCAACACACGATTTTTCAACTAAACTAACTGCTGTAGACTGTCGTACATCGCTCCTCAGCGTTACGTTACAAACATACAGAACCACACCACTGGGTGTTTATATATATTAATTATTATATAGACTCTAATATGACGCATTTTTGGTGCATTAATTAATTCTTAAAGAATAAATAATTCCACATTTTAAAAAACCCACTATATTTTAAAGACCCTGTCAGTTGTCAGTGCTAAGCAAGACTGAAAACCTTGTTAATGTAATAACAAAAATCCAGGTGTGTATTCCATTGTTGATTGCTACAGCAAATCAGTAAGTTTATCCCAAAATAGACACATACCACAACAATTCAAACCCCGTAATCCATTTAACTCAAACGTTATACAGAAAATAGAAAGGTTCACATTTGATTTCATCTTTCTTGTCTACACCACAGAAATCCTCTGTAGAATTGTGCGTAGTTTATCGTTTTGCATCACATCTAAAATATCCATGAATCCGAGCCTACACAGTATGCTAGACGAGCAAAGAATCGACCGGTACGATACTGTCTGTGAATCGGATCGATTCAAGTATGGCTTCTATTTACTCACAGCAAACCATGACCTATGGTTGGTTGGTTTTGGGTACCTTAGCCGTCCTGAAATTAGGTCTAACGAAAGGGCTTGGCAAGATTTTTAAAAAAATGAAGCGAGGGGCCACTCCAACCACCTAATAATACTAAAAACAAACTTTAAGAAAGCACAGGTCGTCACTTATTTGTGGAGAATATTTTTAATTCAGACAAGTTGTGTTCACGAACTATAATACAACTAAGTAGCCGTCCTTAAATGAAATCACGCTATCTTGGACGATCTTTACCCCACTTTCACCTCGTCACAAAACCTTAGACCGCTCCTTCCAAATAAACGTCACAAAGCTGTGGACCCCCCCCCCCCCGCACCAAAAAAAACCGTTGTTTTTATTTGAAAATGAGCATGTTTATAGTCATTTTAATATGTATTTAGTGTATGTCTGCACTGTAATAGCCCAAAATGCATGAATATCCATGTAATAAGTCACTATTCCTATTCTAAACTTCCCCCTTACCTCACCACACATCATCACAAATGTGGGACCCTCTGGGACCCTCCCTCAACCCATGTCGTCATTATGGACGGCCGCTGACAAGAATTTTTGTTCCGTTAAAAAAATTACGTGTGTGAACTCGTCAACATTTTGTAAATGAGAAATTAAATTATTCTCCCTACTAATTCATATAATTGTTGTATTTAAATCAACTATCAAAACTTCTTGAAGGTATTCACAAATCGCCTGATCCACGCTTGTCGTTGCTAACATTAGGTTAGTTGCGATTTTGGTGCAGAAATTAATTATTGTTTTTAATCGATGATCCCACTTTTCACATATAAAGGTTATATATAAAACGTGTAAAGAGATATCAGTGCAATCGTCCAAGTTCAAAATAGAATGTAATTATCAATATTATGGGTGGCATCAGTGTAACTCACTGACTACGTCAGACAGATGCGATTTGAAAAAAACAACAAACAAACAAACATAAGGTCCTTGTATCTTTAGTGAACATGAAAATATTTGGGTCGGCTGTCTGGGAGAGTGTAATGTGGAACATTATCCCACGAGGCAAAGATTGATGGCATTAAGACAATTATCCCGCGAGGCAAAGATTGATGGCATTAAGACAATTATCCCACGAGGCAAAGATTGATGGCATTAAAACAATTATCCCACGAGGCAAAGATTGATGGCATTAAGACAATTATCCCGCGAGGCAAAGATTGATGGCATTAAGACAATTATCACAAGAGGCATGGAGAGATGACATGTCAGAAATTTATCCTTTGGGTAATCGACAGGTGTCCTAAGTTCTAAATTGACGTAGACGTAGATGAAATCATGTATTTGCATAGGGTTCACGGGCTTATTATTTGTGATCATATCGTAAAGTTGCATATATGAGTTAAGGGCATGTTTTTGTCTTCATATAGTAAACTTAAGTATGTTTAGTTCATAGTCAGACAGAAGGCATGTCTCTCGACGATCGATCTTTGCACATTAAAAAAGAGAGTTGAAAAGTTAAAAGTAAAATGTAATTAGTCCATTATTTTTTTATTTTATTTTTGGTATTATTATTACACTTTGTATTTATATTAATAGAAATATTATTATAACCACTAATATGAAGTACTTTCATGTTTCGCGGACGAAATATTTTCAACCGAATTCAGTGGGGCACGGAACATTTTCTTTGTGAATGTTCATGTCATTGCCCACCTTCATTCATATCTCCTTCAGTTTTACTGAAGTATGTTGTCAAATATCCGCTCCCAATTTCAGCGGTGCCTGATATACACAAATAAAAAGTTACAAAATTATAGAATTTAAAAATTTAAAAAATAATAATTTAGGCGATGCAGTTGTGTCACTAGCACTGACATTAGTGAGAAATAAGGCTGGGCGAAGGTCGAAGTTCACGTTCCACACAAGGAACAATTTATTTTTAAATGCTTCAGTTTTTGAATTCGTCTTATAGTCCCAGTCAAACTAAAGCATGGCGAGTTCAAAAGATTTATGTTTAACAGTGCTAAGGTTTTTTGTTTTCAAATACTTGAATTCTTATCATAGTATCTTCTCTATTGTAGATGCCCCTTCTAAATAGAAGAGTATTGCGCCCTACGCTTATCCATGGTTTGGGTCAAGTCTTAAATTTTTATTCGAATTTTCAATATCATTAAAGTGTTGGTTTTCCTGGCTTGATTAGGCAAATCATTCAACGTCCGAATTCCAGACGGAAAGAACGAAAATGTGTGTTTCTAACTGTAAAATTAATTAGAAAAGTGTGTGTTTTTTTCCTATCTTGTGATGGTTTTAGATTTTTTGTGTGCTGCTACTCTATGTTAGAATTAATTATATATTATTATTATTATTATTAAATTGCTCGTTGTTCCTCTAGGCTCAATTGTTTCATGGTTTTATGATTTAAGTAATAGCGTTAGTTTAGTCATGTTAAGATGTTAACCAGGATTTACTATGTTTGGGCTCAAATAACTTTTATAAGATCGAATGCATTAAAGAAAACGGAATATGTAGCCGCAGTTTTCCGTATAAAAATGATTGAGACAACTATTTTAGCTCACTTAGCTTAAAAAATGCTTGGTTGTCAGAAAAATCGAATACAATTAGTTTATAAACCTGTATTCGAATACCGAAGCCACCATGATGGCCTGGTGTGAAACTAGCACACGTTTATTGAATTTCATTTAACCGCCTCGCTCTATGCCACACACCCCCACCCCTCGCCCAGTGAAATAATATAAACTCTCTATGCCTTCCACTTTCTTGAATTTATTTCTTTCTCTTAACTCTGGGTGTTTGAAGATGTAGGATCTGCTCTGTATGAATATGAATAACTTCACTCTAGAGCTTGTCACTCAGTGTATGACATTGTGTGGACCCAGTGGAGAGGTAGGGGGAGGAAGGGAGAGATTTGCGGAGGTTCATACTCATTTATAGGGGAAGGGGGCATGTGAAGGTGAGATGTTGAAATTTATCAACGTTGATTGCTTGGGGGCGGGTGCACAAAAGAAAAAGGTGGGGCAGACGATTACGCAAACGAAAATCAGCCAAGTTCAGTACAGAAAGGTACAACGNGGGGGGGGGGTGTAGGACTTAAGATTGCATCCCCTCCCATTGTGTATTTTGTCATAAATAATTGTACATTTATATCAATTTTACAGTTTGTTGGCTGAAAAAAGATTGACAACACTTATTTTCTCCCTGCCAGAGTTTACCATAGTAGTGAGAGAAGCATTGGGTGTGTCTTATATTTAGAAATAACAGGTGTAATTGTAAGCGCTTTAACCTAAAGAATCTCCAATACCTGGGTTACACAGAGGCGGACAACCACAGAGGCGTGGCCTGCAGTTATTGCCCTTAGCTTGCCACCCTATAATAACATCTCTGGACCTGTCTTGTTATAAATAATGTATACCCACCCAAACAAACCATTGACATCCCTCCCCACCCACATTCTCGTATTCCCACACTGAAAGATCCCATATGGTGCCCTTAGTCCCCGGTTGTCAATGAGTGTTTGGAGGAGGGAGGTATTACATAGTGTCCACCTTTAGCACACAGCGATGACCGTGGCAGGATTCGACTGGAGCGTTCACCTAGATCTGAGGGCCATGCTTTGATACTGGTGAGCGAGAGTTGATCCGTTTCGTCGGCCATGTCATCCCGTCCTTGATCCATTGACAAGTCTCAGTTAAGACAGATGGGAGTAGCAATGCACACAGCAGGTGTTGAGTATTGTTAGAATGCCGTATTTTGCCCCTCTTTCTTTTTTTCTCCCCCCCTCTCTCTCTCTGTGTCTGTCTCTCTTTCTCTCTGTCTCTTTCTCTATTTCTGTGTATGTCTCTCTTTCTCTCTCTCTCTCTCTCTCTCTCTCTGTGTCTGTCTCTCTTTCTCTCTCTCTCTCTCTCTCTCTCTCTCTCTCGGTCCGTCTGTCTCTCTTTCTCTCTCTCTCTCTCTGTCTGTCTGTCTCTCTCTCTCTCTCTCTCTCTCTCTCTCTGTGTCTGTCTGACTCTCTCTCTTTCTCTAATTCTGTGTATGTCACTCTCCTTCTTCTCTTAGTTCCATGCACCCCAATATGAAGGGGGGAATAGCAAGGGAGAATATGTCTTCACCTCGATCAACCCCAGTACCTTGTTGACATTTGAGATCCACTGTTCTGGTCTGTATGTGTCGGGGTGGGACTGTCTAGACAAGTATTTATTTATATTTTTAAATTTTTTATTTTTTATTTTTTTTATCTCTGTGCAAGAGATTTTATTATTTCCATAACCCGAGAACCTATGACGTCTCCTGCATGCTTCGTTGACAGCAATGTGGCGCATTGACGCTATGTACAGGTGCGTGACGGAAATCATAGTACCTGCATGCAACCGTTGCACTTCTCTGCAACAATTGTACTTAACTGCAAACATTGTATAAATCTGATGTGTTGTGCATGAATGCTATTGTTATACATGTCTGATTTGGTGTGCATAAATGCCATCGTTGTATATATCTGATATGGTTTGCATGTATGTCATTGTTGTACATATCTGATGTTATGTGCATATATGCCATTGTTGTATATGTATGATATGGTTTGCATGTATGTCATTGTTGTATATGTCTGATGTGGTGTGCATAGATACCATTGTTGTATATTTGTATGTTAGTTCTCCAGACACATTACCATTAATTACAGGTATTCTGGTTTTACACTAGTATTTTTATTAAGCTAACTCATGGAGTCAACTCTTCTCTTCGAGACTGTCTATGTGTGTGGAAGGGGGTGGGGACGACTTTGTCAAGAGAGCCCGGTGTGACACGGCATTTATTTAATGTAAATGTAATCCCTCAGAGGCCCTTACAAAGTTAAAGTCCCATGGTTCTAGAATTAAGACTTTGCCCTGGTTTGACCCTGATAAATACACATTGCCCCTCCCCCCCCCCACACACAATGAACACCCGCCCCGTCTCTTCTCTACTACGCAGCTGAGTCTGTTGAGGCGGATTAATTCATTCGATGGATTATTTACATTCTCTTGGATTGCCATCGACACACCCAGGGCGTGGTGTACTGTTGGCGTCACAGACCTAGACACACCCAGGGGCGTGGTGTACTGTTGGCGTCACAGACCTAGACACACCCAAGGGCGTGTACTGTTGGCGTCACAGACCTAGACACACCCAGGGGCATGTACTGTTGGCGTCACAGACCTAGACACACCCAGGGGCGTGTACTGTTGTCGTCACAGAGCTACGAGCCCTGAGTGTTTCTATGATAACGGCTGGTCGCTGTACGTTCAAGGCGTTGTCTAGCGCCACATTTCAGCAATTTACAGTCACCCTTGCCTTTTTGTTTCGCACGAAGACCTCCTTCCGAAAGAACAATTAGTTTTCACCAAAATGTAAATGGAGACGATTGCCAATTAATTTTAGTTTCAAAATTAAGTCATTATGTATCTATATATTTTCTATAATCTACAACGGTGTAGCTTGTGACCCTTCTTTTTCCTTTTTTTCGTAATATCTGTGAGCAAGTCTGCGGCTTATGCTGAGCCACGGGTCGTATCTAGTTATAATATATTTGAATTTAGCGGTACTTTATATATCGATTTCTCCTCACCTTTTCAACATTTATGATCAATAACAGACTCCTCCTCTGTCACGTAATGAAAAAAGATGGGCTCCCGTTATAAAAAAATCCCAAATGTGTAGAAAAATCAATACTCCACAAGTATTGTGAAAATATTTGTTGTGTTTTCCCGTTTGAATGGAGCATTTTGTCATCAGCCAGTGGGAAAATCATTAAATTAGAGACTTTTTTTAATGGGTGATTGTATTGACGAAACTTTAATACGTGGTAACAAACTTGAAAACTCGTAAAATACATTTAGCAAATCAGTGAAATACACACCAGGACGGCTGATTGTATTGACATGAGGGTTACCATAAGTGTTCAGATGTACAATTATAGGACATGCATTCATTTTTAGTCTAACTTTATTACCAACTCCTAGAGCTTGTCTAATATGAACTGTTGCACAAACAAGTGTCCCCTGAAAGAACTTTTTTTTTATTGCCAACATTTACCATATTTATCTTGTATTATGTGAGTGAGTATCAAGCACAAACAAGATTGTACTTGGATTTGCGTGAGATCTCTGGAGTTTGGTCAATTTTTAGAAGAGATAATTAAAAACTGAATCAGATTCGTCGCCCTTCGAGCCTGGTATAGATTCTAAACGAAATAAAAAAGGCGTTGAGTTTGTTGAAGGACGTTTTAATTTTAGAGCAAACATTCTAAAAATGCTTTGACATTTGGACTTTAGATGTTAGCAGCCGAAATGAAAGAGCGGCCACAGTTTGTGTATCACTCGGTTAAAGTGTCATGTCGGCTCACACTAAACTTTTACTTTTTGTCACTTTTAAAATTTATTTTTTAAAGTTGAAATTAATTTTGTTACAGTTGTTACAGTTTTGAGAAGTCACCTAGACATTATGTGTTATGTTGTTGTTGTTGTTTTTAAAAAAATATCAACGGTTATTAATAGCATTGCTGGCCAGCGTTGTAAGGTTTATAGAACTGAGTAAAGTACAAGGAACGGAAATTAAAGTAAGATCGACGATTTAAATGGATCAATTAGTGACGTTAAGGATAAAACCGGACAAATATGATTTTGGGAAATGTTTGTACAATTGGTAACAGTCTACACAAATAGACAAGACACACGAATTCAATATCATTGCATTAATTGTTTACCAAACAGAAAGTCTGATATCCATACAGAATACACAATGTTTGGCGAATTTGATATTTTCCACAAAGATGAATATCCACAAACATTTAGAACACTAACAAACGAAATTCAGTAAGGATACTTCTTAAATTTTTACCTTGCTATAATCCTAAACCTCTTCTAGAAATAGAATACACAAAAGTTCAAAACAAGTTACCTTTAAATGCCAGTTTTTAAAGGTTATCTACCAGAGACGCCCCCCCCCCAACGAGACTCTCTTATTGGTGAAAAACAAATTATGTCATTTTTTTCCTCATTCAGTGCGTTTGTTTTAGCGTCAATAAGGTGCAAAAGGTCTGGCCCCACATCCCGCGTCATAAACCAAAGTTACACAATTGAGATCAACCGTTCAGCACATTACGGTTAATCACCTGGGGCGTCAGTTCTAAAATAAATGTTCAACACATCGCCCAGACATCTTGGACATTGTCACTGAGATCACACTCCAAAAGTCTCATTACACACCACAGTCATACATCTATTTCTTACATGGAACACATCACCATCATACAGCGTGGGTGTCAATTTGAGATCACCTGGCCCGTTAAAATCATCTTGGTTGGCATTGAGCCGTCTCTCTGTCATTGAAGTCCCCAGTAATCGAATAAACACACTGAATAAGACAGGTACATTAAGACAGGTACATCAAGACAGGTACATCAAAACATGTACACCAAGGCAGGTTTCTTGAATCGAGTTTATTTAATTTAAATTGTGACGCAACTGACGTGGGATTCTTGTAAATGAATAACGATATTTAATTTAATACAATTCATTGCACACACACAAATAAAAAAAACAACAGAGAAGCTGATGATATTGGATGAAAGGGAAAGCGAAGCCAAGGTTAGAGCCAATGGTTGTGGTTTGGTGTGAGGGGATTGCAAAGTTAGATTTGTTTTTCTTTAAACTTAAGTTGTTTCTTATTTTTGATTGGTTTTAACAAAAAAAAAAATCGCAGTTAGTGGATCGTGCCACGGATAGATACGAATAGAGGAGTGAGGAGAGAGACAGAGCACGCCATGACCCTAATTCGGCTGGGCCCCCGAAAGTGGTGAGGTTGAAGCAAAGGCCACATAATCATTTAGTGGGGGAAAAAATCTGCCCAATACGCTATAGTTTTTTTATACCACCAGAAATGCCATGGTTGAAAGACAACTGCAGCAACTTCTAATTGTGTCAATAACATCAGCAGTGTTTTTAACAGCATTAATTACTTTTTGAAAGAAACGATATTTTTAAGAGGTCATTTTCCAAAGCGATAATTGTTAGATCCTAAGTAATGCTTTGGTGAGCCTTATTTTATGAACATTTTTAAGAGTGGATTAAATTAAATAATAAAATGCACTTATTCATTGAATGAATAAAAGAAATGAAATACTAAATCACAAGTGGGTAATATACAAGTAGTTTTGTTTAATATTATTTGTTACTAAATAATAAACCTAAACATCTTAAATAAAAATATATAATTACATTCATCCTTGTCTCCATACAAAATAATAGTCTCTCAATATACTTCATTTGATCTTTTGCCTGTAAAATCAATTGAATAATAGAATTCATTAAAATAAAACGAATAAATTTGCATGATGCTTTATGACTACAAACCTTATCAGAGGATGAATTTGTGGAAAGATGAGAACAATTTCTGAAAGTTGGCATCAAGTTTTTGAAAAGAGGTCTACGAAATTATTTCTTGCCAAATAATAAAATACATTTCACATGCACAGTTATCGTCAGTTTTATTGCTTTGAAAACTTGAAATATTAAGTATGAACGGTTTTAGAATATGACTTTTTAGTCATTGAGAGAGTAATTACATTTAAAGTCATTATTAAAAAGGTAAGCACTTATTTCATGATGATATTGATGTAATTGAAGACCAACTTTAAACATATATTTAATGCCCACGATACGTAGATCCTCTGAATGTTGAAGGCTGCAAATATATCTGTGAAGATCATACTTTACAGGGCTACCCATCAGGCCTATCATTGAATGGCGATTGAAGAACCGGAGGCGATAGACATGAATGTGTACATTTTTTATCGCCTCAACTGATGCCCTGGAAAATTGTTTAAGTCACTAATTGCCCTAGGCAGAAACAAGCAGCTTTTAATACTCTTATGTTATTATCAGGCTATGTCACATAATCATACATAATATATGAGGAAGAAATAAATATGTTCATGGAAGTACTTCGGTTTAAAATTTTGGAAACTTGCATTGTACAGCGTATAGAGACATGTACATGTATTTAAAACATTTTAAATAACCTGTATGCTGTCTGATAATGAAGATAAACTCAATAAACATGAGAACCAAACTATAATTACCTTTAACGATAATTGACTCATTAAAAATATATATACATCAACAGTTGTAAGTGTAAATATTTATATGTTTTTAAAACATTTTTATTCACTCGGGAGCTATACACATTTCAAAAGGACAGATATATATTTTTCACTTGTATAACTACACAATTTTCGTGGAATCCAAGTTGGAGACACGTTTTCTGCTCCATATGTTCTGAAGGACTGATCCATTGTCGTGTTTGTCGTTCTTCGCCTTCCGTGCTTTCTTTTCCTCTTCCACCTCTTCTAATTCCTTCTCTCTCTCTTCCTCCAGTTTGACCAAGTCAAAATCCGTGATTGGTTTGTCACTGATGGGTATTTTTATCCCCAGTTGCATCGCCTTCTTCATCGACTGAATAAATCCTTTTCTGTAGATTCTGACCTGTGATTTGTGGAGTGGGGGGGGGGGGGCAGAGATTGTGCATTAATAAAGTTATTAGGAGTTTTTCAATTTAATAATAGTTCACTTATCCGTAATGTGCCAGACACTGTATTATCCGTATTATTTTTTAGGATTTCTCAGATAACTGGCATTCTAGTTAAGGAATGTTTTAACATTGTTATGTTTTACAATACTTAAGACTAATGTAAATATTTCTTTTGACACTTGATGTTCCAATAGGCGAAAAAAGTTTAATGAGAAAGTAATAGACAATGTTTTCAATTAAAATATCAGAAAAGTGTTTCTTCAGACCAAACAAAATAAATTTTGGTACGATAAATTTTAGAGTTTTAGCCACTTAGATGTATCATCGATTTATGGGTTAACTTTTTAACTAAATAAGTAGTATAATTAAATGTGACATAAATTAAGTAAACATTGACATTTCATAAACAACCGATTCAAACCCTCGCGCTGACAAGTTTTCCAACCCCAGCACAATTAAAACATTTATTGTGACAACATATAAAGACATAAATCACTCAAGAAACATCACTCTTATTCTGAAGGTAAATTGATGGCGGCGTGTCTAAAAAGTCGCACTAATTTATAATTGATACAATTTCCCGAATTATATGCTAAAAGGGATTAACACAAGTCCATTTGGTGCGTAAAGTTTCTTCTGTTTTGTGAAAATAGAAATACTGATGAGATAAATTTATGTTTGAAAATGTAGAGAACGTGAAGACTATTGTGGCTTATGAAGAATTAGGAAAGTGTTGCACCAATTAGCACCAGAAGGAATTTGTTGATAAACTTGATAAAGAAGCAAAAGATGCAGTTCACCAGGGGAACCGTTTGATACCATTAGGACGCTCTATGAGAATTTAGCAAGGTAGAGAGACCGCTGAGTATAGCATAAAATGGGAAACACCATACCAAGTGATGAGCAACAGAGAAGGAGATGGAAGGGGCACTTTGAAGAGATTTTAAGAAGTCCGAAACCAAATATTCCAGCAGATATTCAACCAGCTGATAATGACTTGCAATATTCCCACCTAAAAAGAATTAGCATGGCCATTAAAAAACTTAGAAATGGAAAGGCAGCAGGGCCTTATAGCTTCCCATCAGAGGCAACGAAAAGGGACTTGGAAAACGGTGTGGGGATGCTACACCCACTGTTTAGGAAGCTATGGGGAAAAAGAGAAAGTTCAAGAAAGGAGGAATAACTTATCAAGATCCCAAAGAAAGGCCATTTAATGTCCTGCTACCACTGAAGAGGGATCCCCCTGCTGTCCATCCCAGGAAAGGTTTTCAATCGTGTACTACTTAACAGGATGAAAACCGCTGTAGAACCTCTGCTGGGGGACCAACAAGTTGGTTTTTGCACCAACAGCTCTTGCACTGACCAGATAGCGAATCTGCGCACCATTCTAGAGCAGTCACAAGAGTGGAACTCGCCTCTCTATGTCAACTTTGTTGGCAATGAAAAAGCTTTCGATTGTGTGGACAGGCAAACCATGTAGAGATTGCTAAGGCATCATGGGGTGCCACAGAAGATTACGGATATAATCAGGAACTCATGCTAAGGGATAAAGTACCGAGTTGTCCATGGTGTGAGATAAAGTTGCTTGCTGTCACCATTCCTGTTTCTGTTAGCCATTGACTGGGTAATGAGAACACATGCACAGCAAAAAAAGAAATGGCATCAAATGGACCTTGTGGGATCAACTTGATGATCTTGAATTTTCCGATGATCTTGCCCTTCTTGCATATACCCAACAACAAATGCAGGAGAAAACAAACATTGTCGCAGCAACTTCTGCTAGCATAAGTCTCAACATACACAAAGGGAAGAGTAAAATCCTCAAGATTAATGCCATCAGTACATCACACATCATGCTTGAAGGAGAATCCCTTGAGGAGGTGGACAGTTTTCTTATCTTGACAGCGTGGTAGATATACAAGGGGGAACGAAGGCTTATGTCAAAATAAGGATCGGAAATGCAAGAGCAGCCTTCCAGCAACTCAAGAATGTTTGGGTCTTCAACAACTTAAGCAGCATGGTAAAGTAAGTATTTTAATGCTATGGTGAAACCTGTGCTACTATGTGCAGCCGCGACATGGAGAAAATGGCCGTAAACCTGACCAGAATCTAGTCCATTATCAACAATTGTCTAAGAAGGTTTCTCAGAATTCACTGGCCGGACAAAATCAGCAACCGGTAACTGTGACAGCAGACAAAACAGAAGCCCATTGAGGAAGAGATTCTTCAGAAGCGGTGGAGATTGTTTGGTCATATTTTAAGAAAAACCTGTTTCTGATACAACAAGGCAAGCCCTAAAAAGGAACCCCCAGGTAAAACGGAAACGAGGCCGCCCAAGAAACATTTGGCGCCGAGAATAGGAGGCATACATCAAGAGAATCGGCCATGAATTGAAGATCCTGGAGAAACTGTCCTAGGATAGAAGTCCATGTAGGTCTCCCGTAGGAGGCCTATGCTCTTGAAGGAATTGCAGACGCCGAAATGATCGACGGATGCACCTCATGGACGAGAAGGCTCAACAATAGCGCCAATTGGGAATGGTCTATCAATAAAGTGGTGACATGATTGTAGTTTGCAGAGCAACTTAGCAACTTGTACATTCCCGCATTATGGCAGCAATATTTAGAGGAAGAACATTTCAGACTTTCATTGGACGTTTTCCGACAAGCTTTAAAAATTGTTAAAATGTTAATTGCCCACACGTACCTATACAATAATAATACATAATAAATTAATGTCTAAAGCGCTGTATCCCAGAAAGGATAAGTTATGAAATACCTACCCCTGGATTGAGTATTAGTGTGTACGTCACCAACCAGTTGAAGCGTGCCGCCGGATTTTTATGTAGTCTTAAGGCTGGATATTTTACTGGGGACGAAACAGAGAGACGGAGTTAGTTACCTACATGAGTGTTAAACCCTACGTAGGGCAGTGATGATCCCACGCACTGAGGCGCTTCAAACCATTGAGACTCGTAAGCTTTGCCGGGGTGGCACCGGAGTGATAGCGAGTCGAAGCAGGGAAAATTCCACCCCTCCCCTGGGAGGTCAAATTAGTGAGAGGCGTTTTCGACCTAGTGTCCTGGACGCCCAGGGGGACGCTTCTAGAAGCGACCGCTCCGGGAGGCTTCTCAGCTTTTACGTCCCTCTTAGGGGGCTAGAAGGCTGGGGGGGGGTCCCGCTAAGCCCCATGAAAAGCGCAGGCTCAGGACTGCTGACTTTCTTCCACATGTACAGAGATATTTAATGAAAGATGACGTGTAAACTTAAATTTTTAAATCCTCAAAGCATATAACTTGTTATAAACGGAGTGGATGTTAAGAAAACTGTAATATTTGCCTTATAAATTATAACGTTGATTATAGACCATAGAGGAAATGCCTATAAATAAACTTAAAGAAGACTTTTAATTATTTTAAAAAAGATTCCCAGGTATGACTCAGAAAATACTCCCTTAATTACAGTGGTTATAGTTTTTAAAAGAAAACGGATTAATTGACGACAGTTGAACGCCGTTGTCTTACCGCTCTCTCCGTCTGTCTCCAGCGGCTTGTAGTTCCCCACGTCGGTCATCTCCATGGAGACGCTGCTGTCTCTACCCGAGGACTTCCTGTGATGGCTCAGAGACTTCAAGAGACGAATGAAAACGTTGACGGTTGGGTTGGTGTGTGCTGCCTCTGTGTGGATGTACCCTTGGTACGCGTTGAAACCTGATTAATTAAAGTCAACTGGATTATAATTAATTATGTTTCTCACATAGCTAAATTGCAATTTTGTTTAATAGAAAAAAAGTCACAAGTTCATTGTCATTCTCTGTCTTATATCACTAGCCTAAAGATTACATTTTTACATAAGCTTTACTTTTGAAGACGTAAAAAGACCCCTGGAATTTGTTTTAGGCTTTCCCATTTTTTAGTGATAATTTAGGGTTGAAACTGCAATAAAGTTAGTGGAAAGGAAGTTATTAAGAAAGTTGTGGGTTAGCCGTAAAAACACAAGTCAAGACATTACAACGTGTCTTTTTAAACGAACAAACAAACAAACAAAAAGAATAACTTTAATAAGAGGTATGATCCAATTACACATACGCCAGCTCGCTGGAGAAGGTTTATTGTCGATGATGTGCAGAGGCGTCACTAGATGGGTGCAATTAAGGGGTGCGACCCGCACCGGGTGACAATATCACACGGAGTGACAACGAAATCTAAAACTCTTTAAGTTTGCTTTATTAGTCATTGGTGGACTCAGAGGACTAGAGGTTATGTCACGAGGGTGTGACAACATGAGCTCCTGCAATTGGTGGCACCCAACCTTAGAGATGCCTCTGCCGAAACGTCCGATATCCTATGTCTCCTCAGTCTTACCAATACTCTGGCAAAAAAACCCTACTCATTTGCTAGTAGGATCCCCCCTATTACCTGGATCAAAAGACTCCCATTTTCTAGGCAGTGTACTGTTGTCCAAACGGCACAAGAAGAGTGTACCAATGACTATAGCCTTGACGATTCTCAGCACGCAGGAGACCAGACCAAGGAAGATGTTGTAGAAGAACATAAAGTATGTGAAGATGAAGAAAAGCCGTCTGAAAAATTTTCATCATGTTTTATTATGAACAATTTTTGACAGTTAAGATCACCATATATTAGTATTAACATGGAGGTACTTATGTAAAAATGTTGTTCGATTAATCGGGAATAATTTAATCGATTTATTTCGATTAATTATATTTCTATAACGCTTATATAGATCCCATTAAGACACGATTACTTAATTCACAAAATCGGCTAATTCGCGGTAATTTCATGGCGCTTAAATTTTGCCGGGGTGGCGCCGAAGTGGTAGCGAGCCGAAGCAGGGAAAATTCCACCCCTCCGTTCGGGGAAGGTCAACTTAGTGGGTAGCGTTTTCAAATTTGTGTCCTGGACGCCAAGGTTGCTGCTTCAGAAGCGACCGCTCGGGGGGGGGGGGGGGCTTCTCAGCATCTACGTCCCCTAAGGGGGCCAGAGAGCTGAGGGGATTTTCCGGGAAACCCCATGAAGAACGCAGGCTCGGGACTGCTGATTTTCTTCCACATGTAAGATCATTAGTTCTGTCGCATATATAAGGAATTTGTAGTCCAAAAAAACTTTCTTTTTACGGGTTGTTTAATTGTTTACTTTTGCCCGACTAAATAAGCAATAATAATACATGAAGTTGGTGCAAAAATATGTATTTTTTTAATCAATAAGAGTTTTATATCACAAAATTAAAGAGGCAGTCTATGTCTATTGTTCCACCATAGAACTAAATAGGTTGTCTGTCTCTTTTCACACCATAACAATAAATATATTATATCATATACCTGTTGTCCAGTCTCAGATGAGTACCATCCCCCTGCAGAAACACAAATCTGGCTAAAAGCTTCTGAATTATCAGGATAGCTATAGCTATAAGAACACCTGGCCTGTACAAAAAATATGAAAACAATCTTCTGAATGATGAGGTGAGCTATAGCTATAAGAACATCTGGCCTGTACAAAAATATGAAAACAATCTTCCACCATCACTAAAATCTAGATAGTGCTAGACATTTTTTAAGTCCCATATTACCTCTTTTTTTCGAGGTCATAGGGTTTAGTAATGTTTTCATTAGTACATCCTCGGGCTTGGTAGACCCTGGCAGCGCCCATCCCTCTCCAGGTCAGCGGAGGACTTTCTTAGCGTTAGTCATTACTCAACATTTTTATAGTGGCTTTAACGTGGGCTCGATCCCACGCTTTCAGCTTGTGAGGCGAGTGCACTATTGACTTTGCTAGGCACTTATAGACTTATAACTTTCTAATAAAGCCCATGGATTCACATTGGGCCTTAACGTCATAAATTGAAAATGCAATGCTTTTTAAAAATTAAGTTTGAATTCTAAATATTCAAGTAGCTCCAAGTAAATAAACGCATGAATTACACTAACCAAGAAAATATTTTTAAAAAATCTAATTTCAGTATTTTAAAAAGATAATTGAGACGAGAAATTAATTGAACTCATTGAATGTGAAATGTAGGGTTATTTTTAAAAGAAGAATAAAATTACTGATTTATATCTGAGAGGCATTGAAATGTGTACAAACCATATCTGGAGTACTTTGTTGACGAGCCAGTCAACCACTTGATTTGTCAGTAAGGTGATGAGGAGACCGAGTATCGTTGAGACGAGGAAAAAAACTATCAACGATAGGATGTAGCCTGGGGGAAAGAATATATGAATTGTTTTGTGTGGGATTTTTTTTCCGAAGAATGGACAACAATAAATTATGTATACACGTTTTGTAGACTTTCAATCGAATAATTTTGTACAGTACAATTTCATGAATAACTCTTCAATGTAAAGATGTTACTAGGGTTTGTATTAAGGCAATCATCTTTTATAAAACAATATTTCGTCCTATGCTTATTTATGGTTCATGTCTAGTCTTGCATTTTATTAATTTTTTTAATGTTGATAGTGTGCTCGCTTTCCTGGTTTGTTCAAGCAACCCAGCCCAAGCCAGGATTGCAGGCGGGAAGAAAAAGGATTAATATGTTTGATCTTTAGAATATTAAAAAAAAAGTGGTTCTATCTTTATGGCTATTTCAGTGTTGAATGAGATTATATTTGTGTTGTAAAGCCATATTATAAATAAATGTCTTAAGCATTATTACAAATTTTCTCTTTGTTCTTCTATTCTCTTGTGCTTCAAGATTTTTTAATGTAACTAAGCGGCCATCCATATATTTCGTAATCGCGGACGGCTTTTTACTTAAAGGAATTTTGCGTATGGTTGCGTGCGGGAGGGAATGGGCGGGGGGTCTCGACTGAATGCTTACGTACGCACAATAAATTTAATTTGTTTAATACTAAGCCTAGTAAGGTAAAAGCGCCCCAGGCTGCAAACAAACTTCGAGACCGACTGAGTCAATACTGATATGCAATTATGTTTTATAATTTTATGCAAACGAAATTCTGAGCTTTTAACTACTTCGAAGTACCATATATACTCGTTCTATATCCCGCTCGTTGATAAGCTGACCCTCCCTCTTTTTGGAGGAGAATATAATGGAAAATGTGGGACCCGCTCGTAAGCCGACCCCAAGAGTTACCTTTTTTTTTTTTTTTTTTTTTTTTTTTTTTG
>MUZC01000248.1:676110-695638 GCA_002072015.1 Radix auricularia
CAAAAAAAAAAAAAAAAAAAAAAAAAAAAAATTACACCTAGATTGAGTCCCCAAAAAGTTGGTTTTAGAACGAGTATATACGGTAATTAACATTTGGTTTAGATCGAACGTTCACACAGTACTAAAATATGTCCGTCTGATTTATATTTCCGTTTCTTGAAATGAGTAGAAGTTTCTCTTTCGCCTACCGATGTCTCATCCATTATATATACAATATACATAATGGGAAGGTGATTTCACTGCTAATATAGTGATATTTTATCAGTTTTTTAATGCAGTGTTCAAGACAATAAAATTTGAATGCTCTATTGTACGTCTTCAATAATTTCATTATGAAAAACACAATATCACAACAAATAAAAACTATAAAGGGACGTCGATAATTGACGTCACGCGATTTTAGACGATTTTTAATTCCCCCTCCCCCGGGTCACACTTCGTCACAAAACATAGACACCCCTCCAATATGATGTCACAAAGCTTTGCCCCCCACCCTTAAGAGCTGTATTTTCAAATTGAAAATTAGCATGTTGCAAATTAATTTTCTTTTATCATTTAAGTATTTTAGTATAAAGCTGCACTCTATTATCGTAACACGTAAGAATGCTTTGAATAAGTTATTAAATAATTGCAAGCAGTCAAATTTTTATCGGAACTTCTATTTAAAGTTGCGTATATTGATGTGACGTAACATTTCTTAAACACGCCCCTCTAGTAGGAAGAGAGTAGTAATTGCTTGTTTTGGAAAGGAGAGAGTGGCGTATCATTTAGTTTGTGTAAACAAAACATTCATCTCATGTGGTGCACGGGTCCCATACTCTTGGATTAGTCTTTTCTCCAGAATGACCCTTCCGGATGTGTTCGTGCTAAAGACCATGGCGACGCCCATAAGGTCGTGTCCATTGATGTGCCGACAGATAGGACACTGTTTGTCTTGTGTTATCCCAGATAATGTAAGGTAGCTATTACGTTTATGCTCTTATAAAATTTGTAAAAGTTTCTTTTTATGGAGCCTAAGACACTTTGGCAATAACTTTAACATTAATACCATGAACTTATGGAAAATGTTTTGAGACTTTTAGTAAAAAGAAGAACATTTTATTTTTAAAATCCATTTATTTCATCCCAAAAGCTTATAAAAAAGCTAGAAACTTCCAGAAATACGAGCTCACAGAAATCGGTGAAAGTTTTAGGACAGTAAAGAAATCTATTAAACTAACATTTGAAAAAATATTATTTCCAGTCGGAAAGACTAACATTTCACTTAATCATTACTTCCCACTTTCTACATATTAGGGTATTACGCCAAGAGCTCTGAGTCTAAAACTCTTATGAATCTCCCCGGAAAATTCTGCCAGCATCGTGGGGGCCTAGATTGACTGCCAGGAAAGTAAATAGTGTTTTGATAACGCTCAAAGAACTATTTAGACTGTGCGCCCCATTACCCCAAACGATGTATCCAACTTGAAACCCAGCGTACTTGATACAGCCAACCTGGATGAGAAGATATAACGTAGATTTCAGAAACTGACGCGAAGACATGCTTTGTGGTTTGAGATTGTTAAAACTAATTTTAATCGGTAGTTATGGCTTCAGTTTTGTAACCAGCTAACGGGTAAAAGGAGTATGAAAAAATATATGTTTGTGATTTTAAAATTTTGAGCATTATTCTAATGAACACTTCGCATTTCTTTGTAACCTTTAGTGTCAATTCGTGAATCTTTTCCGAGCTAAAAAAAAACATGCAAGTAAAATCTAATCACATAAAGCTTTTGGTGTGCCTAAAATTTTATTGAAAGCTGTTTCAATTGTTACTTTTAAGACGTGAAGTCGCCATTTCTCTCGTTGTAACACACAAGCTGTCACTAGAACAAAAAAAATAGCTTGACGAAAACTCAATGCTACTTACACACAAAGAGATTGCCCCTTGCGTTGACGGCGGTGGTATGTCGGAATAGTCTCCCTTGTACATGGCATAAAGGTTTTTTCTGACGAAAAAATGTTTATAGAGAGGGGAAAACATAAGATTTTGTAAAGCGAAGTCTTAATTTTTCAACTGACAATTTTTAATCCATTTTGCAAATTTATTTGCCCCTCTTCACATTCGAATAGCAGCACATGGAGATAAAAGAGTAACGTCTCACTAAGTTGATGTAAAAAAATCTTAACTTAAGAAATTTTAAGAAATAACTATAAAAAAAATATATTTAAAAAAATAAAAAATTTAAAATGTCATAAAATTACCGAAATGTTGACATCATGTGAAAAATGGTGCAGTAACTCAATACACAGGCAAGGCTTATGGAGACAAGCAAAGCGTCTGTAAACAAAAGTGTCAGGAGAGCTCATTAGCTTATGAAAGGTACTTAATGTTAAACTAAAAAAAACATAAATTTAAGTTATAAAACGGGACTCTAGCTCTAAACATCGAAACTAAATCTCTATTAGGCCTTGTCATAATATTCATAGAAATATCGGGGTCTTATATATATATATATATATATAATTTAAGGTCAAATTTTATAAAAGTTTAATAAAAAATACGAGTCAATATGTAAATGAAGATATATTGAGAAGGAAGTATCTTATCCGATATTATTTTATCCTTCGTCAGTTCCAGACAGCTTTTTGAACTTGAAAAAGAAAAAAAACAGTTTAGTAATTTTACTATTCTAACAAATTTGAAATCATGGCGATTCCACAGCATCTATGCTCAAAACATTGTTCCGCTAAAATGTAACCTAAAAATAGAACATTACTCATTGAGTTATGACGTTTTACGGTTTTAGAGATGAAAAGCCCTATACGCGCAATGCCATGCCACTCTACCAGAAGAGAATGAAGGAGATAGCTGAAGTCATCTTCGGAAATTCCCGGGCTCTTTTTTTTTTGGTGGTGTAATTTGTGTAAGTATTTTATGTAGAGTCCACTTGCAAAACCTACTATGCAACTTTTTAGAGTTTTTTTAGAAAAACGCATTTATGTTTGAGCGACTAAAAGATTTTGCTATTGTTTCATATTTTAACAAGAAAATACAGCGTTTTTAGTTGGTTTTAAGTGACCGAAACCAAAAGAATACTGTAGAGTTTTTTCCATTTAAACCAGAAAAGGACAGTCACTCATTTTCCCGCAAAAATCGACACAGTAGGTTTAGCCAGTAGGCTCCTTTTATACACTTTTACATGGAGATTGGGGAGTTACATTAATACAGTGGATCTCAGCTATGATCGCAATTACTTCTGGGGGGACCAAGCGATCCATGAACAAAGGTCGCCTAAGATCATCAGAAACACACGTATTCATCAGTCTCATTCCTCTATCCGTCTCCAGGCGTGTGCGCAAACACCCACGTACATCTGCAGACGAATGCAGCGTGTAGCTATGACACCATCCAAATCTTAAGCTTTCTTTAAGATTCATAACAGCAGCGAAATAACATTTATGAGGTACAGCTACCAAAATAATTTCATTGCTGGCTTGCATTACAGCCTGATTGGTTGTATAAGCTGGTAGGTAAACCAACGGGATTGGTCTCAGCTATCCCATCCATGATCAATATGGGCATGAAATGTCAAATTGAGATTTTAAGCTAATCTTAGAAATGTTTTGAAGATTAATCTTGGAAAAACCACTATCCAATAAGTCTATTATTCATCTGCCCCAAGAGTTGACTCTGCATTTTCAGTTCTAAAATATCTTATGAAATATCCTTTAAAGAATCTAAATAGGATTCGGATAATTCAAACTTGTTCCTCCAATGATTGCAGGGACGTGCACTTGCTTGTTACTAAAACTTGAGAATAAGTTATTGTTGATATATGTCCATACACTTTAACAAGTTAGGCTCAACTTGTTGTGTCGACTGTCCCTTCAAGGAATACAATGTGAAACCGGGGACATGACAGTGCGGGGACATGACAGTGCGGGGACATGACAGTGCGGGGACATGACAGTGCGGGGACATGACAGTGCGGGGACATGACAGTGCGAGGACATGACAGTGCGGGGACATGACAGTGCGTACTTACAGTAGACCACAAATATCATTTTTACGACGAGCCTCGTTGATAGAATGGGTTGGTCGAAAAATTCTGCGAGCTGTCCAACGTACGCCACTGCAAATTGGAATAACTCTATGGTAATCTGTAAAAATGTAAAGAAGCGTAAGTCCATCTAGTATGAAATTTTATCATGAGTGTCGGGAAGAAAAGGTGTGTGGGGGGGGGCACTTTCATAACAGCATGATGACTCAGGAGAACCACGTTCAATTTTTTCCGCCTTTACATTTAATATAAAAAATACACCTTTCATGCTTTAGATTTTTTTTGTTAAAATGATGCCTCACAGGTCAAAACATAACTGACGGACGTTACCACCTTTCTACGTTATTGCTAAGAAATCTAGAAAGAAAACCGACAAAATTAGTAATGTGCATTAGATACTTTTTAAAATAGTAAGATCGGGAAAACTTTTTTTTTAAATTTCAAAATGAATCGTAATAAAATTACAACACACCTCACGCAACTCTATATAAACAAGGAGAACAACCAATTTTCTAAAAATTTCAACTTATTGTAAATCAAAAATATTAAAATAACTTAATAAATAGCCACAAGAATTATTCAAAACAAGCACATTTTATTATCCGCTCCGCACTTAATGCGTCAACAATTACCACATTCAACACACAATCCATTGCATGCATTCTATAACTTTCCACTTACACTACATACCATTTAAACCTCTAAACGGGTCTCGTAAGCCTCACTATCTACCACCACACAATTTCCATCATTCGTTATACAAACTACAATTGAAACGCACAACCTACAACATTCTACACACGACCTACAACATTCAACACACAACCTACAACATTCGCCACACGACCTACAACATTCTACACATGACCTAAAACATTCAACACACGACCTACAACATTCACCATACGACCTACAACATTCGCCACACGACCTACAACATTCTACACATGACCTACAACATTCACCACACAACCTACAAAATTCACCACACGACCTACAACATTCTAAACATGACCTAAAACATTCAACACACGACCTACAACATTCTACACATGACCTAAAACATTCTACACATGTCCTACAACATTCACCACACAACCTACAACATTCACCACACAACCTACAACATTCACCACACAACCTACAACATTCAACGCGCGACCTACAACATTTACCACACAACCTACAACATTCACCACACAACTTACCACGTATACAACGATGCCTCCTATGAACAATACTGAAATAAATCTGGAGGGGTACCGGAAACCTGGCAAAAACAAAACATATTTATCTGATGAGAAAAATATGAAATGTGTTTAGGGAAACACCCTTACGTTTCTAGCCCTGCAACACATATTTTTGATTTTACTAGACTAATAATAACTTAGATTCATTTTTAATTTAAAACCGAATGCATGTCAAAATGAGCCCGTTTCTTCTTAACAATGAAAAAAATAAATTTGCCGTCCAAAGATTTGGATAAGATACATTTATTCCGATTCTTTTAGGGGATATCACCACTTGTTCTTTCACAGCTCTACACCTTTTGTTATTTTAGACATTGAAGAAAGAGCTAAGTATTAAAAATACATTGTCTTACATGGAAAACATGCTCTTGTATATTAAAGGTATTATTTTTTTTAAAAAATCAATCATTAAGAAATAAAATAATAATTTCATTTTTCACTATCATTTTAATTTTATAATACGGGAAGTGCGGTGTAAGCAAACGTCACTCTTAGTAAAATAAATTGTTATAACTTTTCCACGATTTTTCTTTATTTCCCATCGAATTGCATATTTTTATAACTTTTCATTCATGTGACAGATAAAAATTACGCAATTTAAAAGTAAATTGCTATGGTTAATAACTAGTTATTTAAATAAACATTTTTAATAAGATAAATATCAAAATAATTATTGTATATTGCCAATACATTCATTCTCTTATTCCCCTTTACGTGTCACATTTCAACATTTCTTTCCATTGAAAATTATTTCGATGAAAGGTATTTTTTATCTTCTGTTATTACAGATTGAAAACATTAGCTGATTAAAATGGCCAACGTGACACACTACGGGATGACGTATTATTATGTTTTTGTTAGACATGGGGGATCACTCACCAGTATCTTTATGATAGAGCAATGTGCTCACTTTATCTTTCAAAAAGTTCTTGATCTTGTTCTTTGCACCAACTGGTGATCTGAAGCAAAGGAAAAAAAAAACTGTGACGTCCCTTGAGATTCCATGAAATATCCGTAGTTGCTTTGCTGGTAACATGATTAGTAACTAACTTACGATACAGAATACATAATAAATCACTTGTTACATCCCTAGTAGAATCTCCAGGAGCATCCGTAGTAACATTTATTGTAACATACAAAGTTAAATATAAAAGTAAAAATTCTAGAAGCATCAATTGACCAAGCCCTAGAACAGGGTTCGACAACCAGCGGCTCGCGAGCCGCATGCGGTTCTTTTGATGTCAAGATGTGGATCTCAAGCTACAAGCGCAAGTATTTATATTTTTACTTTTGTTATTTTCAAAACTCACGTTAGTGGCTCTTTAGGAACTGGGAAAATTTGTAAATTGTAACTTGCGGCTTTTCAATCTCAAAATGTTGCCTACCCCAGATCTAGAAACATCCTTACTAAGACACTTACTAACGTACCTAAACTACCCAACAGAATCCCTAACAACGTGACCGTCAATACACATGATTTCATCTTTTGAAAGATTCTAAGTAACCATATCTATTTGTATCCATAGCGAAATACCTAATTCAATATCGATTAAATCAATTCTGCTGCCACTGCTGCTTCTTCTGTGTAATTCACATTATCTTTCGTTATTTTGATGGCATTAAATAACGATGTCCATGTCTTCCTTGCCCAGCAAAAAGAACATTCTAGAAAAGCAATAAAAGCGCCTCACTACATAAACATTAAGATAGGCAGCTTTGTTTCGTTAAGTTAGTTTTTTTTTTTAATCAGTTTTTTTTTTCGGGATCATTTATAAAAATGATTTTGATTTTAAAATAACTTTCTAAACGTTTCCTGTTCTTTTATTCAAAATTCTATGACTAATTTTTGCACATTGCGACACATTAAGATTGGTTAATTTATTTCACTTAAAATTTCCAGTTTATTTCGGGTTTTTTTATGATAATAAACGATCTAAAATATAGTCATACGACAAAATTTCTGGTATACAAAAAGGAAGATTAATATTTGTGGCGAGATAAAATTCTAAAGTGCCCAATCATTTATAAATAGTGCTTTTAAAAAGAAAAGAAACAAAAAGAAATCAGTATGAATGAGCAGCCTGTTTTTTTGTTGTTGTTTTTTTTCGGTTTTTTTTATTTTTATGATTTTTTTTTTTTTTAAATAAATATTATACGTGAAATATAATGAATTTTGTTCTTAACCTTACAAATCTATATTCACCGTTCCACTCACTTTATGATTTCAGGTTTTTTCAACAAGCTCTGGACGTGTCTGCCTTGGAAAGATTTTTTAATGTCCTCCAAAGTTTCATGGTCTTTGGTGGCCACCTTAAAGAAATTTCCCCGGTAACAGGCTACCACAAATCTGTAGGGCAGTGAAATACTGAGGTAGGCTTGACACAGGAGGTTTGGCAACGCTCTCAATAACAACACGATTCGATCGTCCTAATTTTTTTAAATAATGTTAAAAGAAAAAATAAAACTTTTTAAAAGACAAATCTTGAAGCAATATCTTTAAAGTAGAGCTGGCAACGTTTAATTTAATCTTAATCGTTAACTTTAAAAAAAAAAAAAAAAAAAAAAAAAAATAGTGTCAATATCATGAATGAATCGTATTTTCAATTAAATCCTAATATCTAAAGCGAAGTAACAAAAATAGGTCATTGACATTTTTTGTTGTATAGAGTTATTTCCCCTGTCTCATAGAAAAATAATAATTTGAACTTTTCAAACTGCTATGGACTGTTGTACTATGTTCCCCGCCGATACAGGTCCATTTATCTGGGCTATTATATTGTTTATTAATTATTTTTTTAATAAATTGAAAAAATATTATAAATATTTTCTTAAATTTAATCGAATTTTTATCAATTGAAATTATTTCAATTGATATTTTATCAATTAAATTTTTAACCATTTAATCGATAAATTAATCGTAAATTTCCGCAGCCCTACTTTTAAAGACTATGACTTCTGCAAATGTTTATTATTTAAGAAAATTTTTAACATTTATGGTCACTGTATAATAACAGCCTCGGCTTTAAAAACCTTTTTTAAAAATATCTTTCGAAAGCTCAGTTTGAAGGTAAGATGTTTGAATGTGATATACAAACAAATTAATTTCACTTACAAAAGAGTCTGCGCACTCCTGCGCCTGAAACACCTCTACTCCAAAGAACATCCAGATGTACAGAGAGCCCAAGGCGTAGCTGAAAGCTGTCCGCAGAGCCAGGCAGGTGAAGATTGGGAAATAGACAATGCCGTAGATGAACATGGACACGATGACGATCAGCGCTGGAGGAAATAAAAATGCAGCATATTGACATCGTGCAGGAGGTTTCGCTGCTCTTAATTTAAAGCTAAATATTAAAAATATTTCATAGCAGACCTCCCAGTTTTGCTATTTGGGCATGTAAATAAACTTTTTTTTTCGAAATGAACGAATTGACTTTTGCGTATTTGATCATTTTGTTGTATACTTCCGTTCTGATTGTTTAAACAAACCTTTTATGGCTATAGGTCCATTGTAGTCTATGGCAAAGGTTTGATCTATTATAATCGTGTATACAAGTAAACCGGTGGCTCCGAATGCGCAGCAGTAAGAGATTCTTGAGGATCTTGTCAGTGTATCCATGGGGCTGTGGATTGAAACAAAAAACATGAGAACCGCTGATGAGTGAGACAAATACAGCGTTGTTCAGACATAAATTTTTTCAATTTTTTGTTTGCTGGGATACACTTTTATTGAAAGTTACAATTAAATGGCTATATATCATAAGACCATAAAATGACGGTAGGGGTTTCAACATCGGGCCTTTTCTTGGGTAACTGCGGCTGAAGTGAGGCCCCACCTATCTTAAATTTTCTCTTACAATCCTCATTAGTCCTTTATCCAGGCTTGTCCATGGGAATGTTTTTCCCATGGGATTCCCATGGGAAAAGTCCCATGGGCTAGAATGGGACAGGCATAAATTGCCATGGGATGGGATGGGACTGAAAAATATGTCCCATGGGCAAGCCTGTCCTTATCACTAACTAGATAAGGCCCATGCGCAATCCAATTTGCGTACAAAGCAACAAAGGGCCCCGCAATAGATAAGGCCGGCCCTGTTTCAACACTTTTTCCATTTCATCTGTTGGATTTCGTTTCAATGCACAATCCCAGAACCGTGTGTTACACGCCTAAAAGATTTTAAAACGTCGTAGACAGAGGTCGTTGGTGTTAAATTATAAGAATTACCTTTAGTTATTGACGTCAATCCTTAAGTTGCCTGCTTCCAATCACTCGCCCGTACTAAAGCACGTGATTGTTAGAGTTATGACACCACGATTAAATTTTTCCTCGGACAAACTTCATTATTTATTGAATGGAAATAAAGTCAAAGGCTGGGTATTTTTAGACCACAGAATAGGCATGCATACACTTAATTGAAGGCGGCCATCTTTCTTTCAATCGGTCAGATGTATGATGTAGACTTTGGAATAATTTTTTAAAATGTTATTATATTGTTTAGCTGTGAACAAAGCACACGCTGCAACTTTTTTTTATCAGTTCTACAAAATTTTCATTACCTACTTAAAGTGTCTATTAATTTTATGATGATAACGTCCACATGTTGTTGTTGTTTTTTGGCGCTATTTATTATTTTAATTATTTTTTTATTTATTTTGTTATTATTTTTTTTTTTGTGTCTGTGTGGTGAGAAGTAGTAAAAGATTTTAAGTTGATTAAAAAAACAAAAGTATAAAAGATTAAAAAGACAGGGTGGTTTTCATTTACAAATACAGTTGAACCCCTCATAACGAACCTAATTCTTTACAGAATCTTACTCGTTAAGCGAAATACTTGTTAAACGACGCAATGTATCTCATACAAAAAATCAATGTTAATTACGATAATGCATACCATCTTGACAAAATACTATTTTAAATAAAATGTCATAGGCATTTATTTTAAAAAAATTATTTATGAATTTAGGAGTTTAGGGGCCGTCCTAAAAGTACGTCACGCTATTTTTGACAATGTTTACGCCCCCCCTCCCCCCATCACAAACTGTCACAAATCTCGGNCACTTGTTTACATCCCCCCCCCTCTGGAGCGTGACGTACTTTATGGACGGCCCCTTAACAATTTTGGATACAATTTAGATTTGAAACAAAAAAAACAAATAAAAATATGAATTTATAACAAATAATCCTTTTTTAACTAAAAAAAACTGTCTTAGGACTTTTTTGCCGACGCTCCAAAATTGGACAAAATGTGTCACAACATTAAGCATAACACTTATTGTTCTTGAGAATAGTGCAGATCATTGACTTAGTCCGATTGTATGTGCGCGCTGGATTATCCACGCTCACACCATGTCCTCGCTTTTCAATGATACGACGTTTCGTTTCAACATATATTTTTTTTTCTCTTATGATTGTCTTCTTGTGGTTTTTTTCTTATTTCGAAGAAATTTTAGCACAATCTATTGCACATACAAAAATTCCGAATACTTTCTGAATACAAAGATGGGTGATCACACACATCAGTACACTAAAAGCCCAAGTGCTAAACACAGACTAATGCATCAATGGGGTAAAATTGAAATGTTAATTATTACTAACCAAAGTCTCACACATTTCTTTGTGAGGCGTTAACTGTTCCATCCTTGCGGCGTGACGCAGAAAACCAGTATAAATAATAGATCCTTCCCATCCCCCTCCCCCACCTTTACGATCTAGAGAGATCATCATGACATAGAGTAAACACTAAAAGGAACCATTTTCAAAATGAAACTTCTTGATATAAACCATCTTAAAATCATCCCCACAAAGGCATTGCCTTACATTGAGTCGTCTTCAAATAAACAACCTCGACATTAACCACTTTTTTGTTCAAATTTAAATATTTAAAAAATGATAATAAATCAATAAATAAAACTAAAATATAGAATACAAAAATCTATGATTTCCTTTAATAAATGAAGTAGAAAAAGACAGACTTACAAGACAAGTCCAGGCCGTCCTTGTAGGAAATCTTTGAACAGTCGTGTTCGATGTTTGCTGAAAGCCATCAGTAGTGTCAGTACCACCTTCAAGAGAATTGAAAAGAATATGAACTGGCGCCATTTAATACAATATGTTTGGGGGGGGGGGGGTATTAAATCAACAATTTTTGGTTTAACAGTTCATACTTGGAGGCAAAAAAAATATATTAGGGTCCACTAAAGCTATTATTTTTAAATTAGGAATGACAGGCAATGATGATTATGTTGTATAACAAAACACACAAAAAATCAACAGATTAAAAGAATTTAGAAATTCGAAATTTAGAGATGTTCGAATTATCTAATTAATAAGTGGGGGTTAAATTTTTTCGGTGTTGGTGGGGGGGGGAGGCTGGAGGATATGTATTAAAAATTGTGTATTGAAGTTGAATCGTGTAAAATGAACTTAGTGCATGTGAATCACTATAAAAAAAATAATAAAAAATTACGTTTACGGAATATTTTAGTTAAATAGGGGAGGGGCCCAATATCCTCGTTATGGCCAAACAAAAAACAACAAAAAAAAAAAACGCTTTAATGTGTTCAGCGTTACTCTGGCCAGTTGACCATTGGTCATGGATATCAGGAGTGTTAGATAATGTCAACACACTTTTAGGATCATTTTTTATTAAAGGAGATTGTAGATACTGCTAAGTATATTCGGTATATGTTGTAGTTGTAGTTATTCCAAAACAATGGCCGAAAGAATAATGGCTGATTCATAAAAACAATGTTAATTTTTTTTTAAAGACTCTCTGTGGTGTGTGAAGAAACGGGGAATATGGTGGGTTTTTTTTTTAATCAACATTTTTTTATTTTAAGATCCATTTTTTTTATCTAAAGCAAACATAGACTCCTATCCGAATACAATCGCGATATCTAAATATTTCTAAGTGAATGATGTGTGGTAAGGCCAAATTAAGTACTACAAAAATCAAAGAAAATTAATTAGTCCCAACAAAATAATAAAATATATAAATAATTATTTTAAAACAATGAGAGAGAGAGAGAGAGAGAAAGACAGAAATTAGGGTAGGGTAAAGAAAGAATGAAAACGTAAATAAATTATAAAAATAACTCACGGCAGGTATTAATGAAAACTGATAGAACTTGTAGTGATCTATTTTGGTCGTACATTCCACTCTGTAAATTAGAGAAGAAAACAAAACATTAACAGCGTGACAATATTCCTTTTTTTACAAGGTCTACAACAACAAAAAATCTTAAAATTTGATCATAAACAAATTTTTAAATGTTAAAAAATAATCGGCTTTTAATTTTCTAACCTATTGCATAAAGACTAAATGACAGAGGTATTTGTCGCTCATCACCCCCCCCCCTTTCCCCTATTGACTCCCCACTGCCGCATAGCTACGCTTTTCTTTCTCTCTCTCTCTCTCTCCTTTTCTCTCCACACACACACACACACACACACACACACACGCATATACACACACACATACACACACACACGTATATTTATATATATATATATTAAATGACTATTAAAGAGGACGATACCTTTATTATTTTCACTTTTAAAAAAAAGTCAATGTGCAACGTATTAACAAAATTAATTTCAAAACTTCTTCAAGACAGCTAATAAACCGTCCTTAAATCTCACATACGTCAACGAGGGTAAACACAAGGGCACATAAGAAGTAATACATAGCGGCTTCAATTCAAACAATAATAAAACGACACGAGTGATGCACGAACACATTATTTAGCTTTTTTTTGAAACACATTACTATATTAAGGTTGCAATTCAATTCTCTTCAACTAGTGTTTCTCACATTCCTGTAGTTTCTGTACCGATATATATTATATTTATAATATATAATGAATCATTAAAAATTTCGTATAGTCATTATAGTGATCGCTATCTTCTAGGGCTTGGTTACATACGATTATACCTACAGGTTTTCCCGAGCCTCTTAGTTAAAATAACACAATTAAAATTTTTAACTTTTGTGATTAGTGTTTAACCGAATTAATAACCGTAATTTCATTGCCCAAAATCATTGCGTATTAAGATTATTAATATACATAAATAATGATAATAATAATGTATCTTTGCTTGCTAGCAACTTCTTCTTCATATCATTTTGGCCTGATACGAAGTCCCCAAAGGCCATGACTTATCCCTGGGCAACCTGCTTCATCTGCTGAGCAGTGCCATACAACACTGACTTTACTTGGGACTCTTGCATTCCTAACCTCCCCGGCTAAGTCTAGCGCGGGACACGAAATTAACAGGCGTAGTACTGTTTCAGAGGCTAGGCGCAGGGCGGATTAAGACTGCATGGGGCCCCAGGCTGCAATCAAACGGGGGCCCTATCCAGCCAGCGTCCCTTAAAACAAAATGATTGCCAGTAGCTAATATAATACTGTTAACTATATATTAATTTATTTATTTTTTTAAAACACGAATAAATAACTGTTTGAAGTGTGCGCTGATATAATACAATTGAGTGTGAAAAGACAAATTAAAAAAAAAAATATTCTACCACTGGGAATCAATCCCAACACTGCTTGCATCACGAGCCTATATTCTTCCACACGGCCAGCGGGGGCCCCTGGCTATAGCCCGTTCAGCCCCCGCCCCTTAATCCGCAATAAGCTAGGCTGCAATGACGGCAGTTCGAGTTCGTGTTATGTTCTAGCCTGTTGAAATATGAGTTAGTTGGGCAGTGCTCTGTTCGATTTGAGTTAGTAAAATCTGAGTGTTTGCTACTCAAACTCTACCACTGGTTTGACAGTATTGGCCTGGGAATGTTAACGAATACCCCCCTGGCAGTCACATTGTAAGCCTACAAGCCCACTCCTGGTACCCTATGGCGGAATCAGGGGGGGGGGCTGAACGCGCAATAGCCAGGGGCCCCGATGATATAAAACCTTTTATATTTTATAATAAAAGTGTACAAATGTCTGCACGAACCCTTAAAAATAAAATCTTCTCTATTAAACGGATCACTAATCAGACCTGATAGTCTTAATAATCGAAAAACTTATTTCGATTGCCTAAGAGAACATATTATGTAATATTGTTTGTTTTTTTTTTTTTAAATTTCTCAATTTTGATAAGATCAGCTGGCCGTGTGGAAGAGTTAAGGCTTGTTGTGCAAGCGATGTCGGGATCGAATCCCATTGGTGGAATTTTTTAAAATTATTTTTCCTCTTCACACTCAAGTGTAACATACAGGCGAACACTTCAAACACTTATTTCTTCGTGTTCGTGTTTATTTTTTCGTGATTAATATTTATTTACCGTCTAATATTAGCTGCAAGCAATCATTTTATCTAAAATCTAAAGGAACGCTGGCTGGATAGGGCCCCCGTTTGGACCGTTGCCCAGGTCTTTGCCCCGAGATAATTGATTGGGACGCCTGGATTGAGCTGGGTCACCCCAGTTTTTGCCATGGAGTTTGCTCTCTTATTCCCGTGAACATTCACCTGGCTCGGAGGAATCCACTGCACTGTTATCTTACCCCTGAGTCTTTCGAGTTTACTCACGTCATCTAAGATGTCGTCAACCAAGTGGGTGCTACACTTCTCACTTTTCAGGACCTCGAGAGCTTCTCTCGAGTCACAAAACACTGCCGAGCAAAAACCTACAAGATCCGATCCTTGCAGTGTTTGGTGCACACTTTCCAGTGCCCGGTGTATAACTTCCAGATCCGCATCGTAATTCGATGCCATAGTCCCACAGGGTCCAGCAATTTCTTCGTTTAGTGGCCCGTCTTTTGTGTATAGGATGTGCGCACCATATCATACAGTTACTACTCTCAAGCTGGAAGATCCATCCTTGAAGACTTTCACTTGGGTTCCCGCTTGGCAGCCACTTTCCATAGATATTCAGACCTGCGTTTCGCCACTGCCGTGTCAGTCAAAGACAAACGTAATGTGGGACTGGTAGCCTTCGCATAAGGTGGTGTAAAAGGGACGCTTATAGTTTGCTTTCTGTTTTGTGGGAGATTGACGGTCCTATCAAGTTCCTTTACTTGATGCTTTCACGGGGACCGTTTCTACCGCCCACGTCCATCCCAGGTATTATGCAATTTGGTTGCAGGGTTCTCTAGTGTCTAGCCTGCGATACCCTTCTGCAGTGGTTACAATAGCATTGTCCCTACGTATTTCTAGTGGTTCTACGTTTGTGATGAATTAAACAGCAGCTGTGGGTGTTGTTCTATAAGCACCACAGATAAATCTTAGTGCCTGGTTCTGATTGCGACCCAGTTTTTCCAATGCCATTTTGCTGGCAATGGCTTGGACGAGCACACTGTAATCCATTACCGACCTTACATTGCCCAGAAAAAGAACTTTGAGCTTGCTTGCTCCAGAGCCCAAATTCGTGCATGAAAGCTTTTTCACCGGGTTAAGCTTGGTGGTTGCCTAGGAAAGCAGGTCTTGTACGAAATTGTGCATTTGTACCTTTTGAGCCAGGTAGATCAGTTGCCTGTTCCATCTGGGGGCTACATTGTTTATTTTGAGCACAATATCCATCTTGATAGTGGTTCGGCCATTAGAGAAGAGGGAATATACCGTCTTCTAGGTGTTAATTTCCATTTGCCACCTCTTAATGTACCCACTGATAGCCGAAAGGTCTTGCCTCAATAGTTTTGCAGTAGGTTTGGTGACCTTACCGGTGCTTGCCAACAAAATCACTGCAGATCCAGTTAACTGTGTTGATCGACTAAACGTCTTTTATTGATGTCCTTTTAAGTGGCCTCATAGTTTATTTCAATATGTAAATAAAATCATGATTTTTTTACACTCATTGAGCAACACGCTTGGCAATAAATTAAATTTTTTATGTAAGGAAGCCTGAATTATAAGACATTTAAGGGCTACCCTTTTAAATATCAAAATTGATATCAATTGTGAAATTGAATTTTGAACAAGTTTTTCAAACAAAAAAAAAAAAAGATAAAGTGTTTTTTTTTAATTTAATTGTTTAGTTGTTGTTGTTTTGTTAGGTTTTTGTTAGGGTGGGGGAGGAGTTTATGGCGCTGGTGCCCGCGAAATATAATGGCTATGAGTTTTCCATATTAATAAAGTATGTTCCCCCTCCCAAAAACGCTATTAATTAAATGGTGTATACATTTTTGTGACACTAATTTTAGTACTTTTATCTGAAAATTGCACCATAAAATGTCAATTTAATTTTGCTTATTACCCACTATTACTACTATTTTTAAAAAAATCAAATTCGATGATAAAAAGTAAAATCGAAGGTGCCATTTAAATGTGACATACAATTTGATAAAGAATAAATTCATTACGAGTTTCGTTAAACTAAATGGCTGAACATTCTATTTCTTCGCAGCAATCTTGGCGGTGTTCAAATATCATTTAGCAATTTTTAAAACTTTCTTTCAAGTTTATTAAAATGACCAATTCTTTACAAATAAGCCTACGACCGAGCAGCAAATAGCTTTATAAAAATTGCGAGTGCAGTAGATTTGATTTGGTGTGGAATCAACAATATGAATACTTTATTCTGCCAAAATCATGGGAACTCTCTATAAATCTTGTTGCTAGTTTTTAAAATTTATATATCGTGGATTTGATTGGTTTCAAACCATGTAAGACCATCTATTTTCAGATTAGAACACACAAATTTTACTCGTAATACCAAATTGCAAGAAATTTAGCAGATATCTATTATTAGCTCAAATAGTTCCTGACCGACAAAGGTGATATTTGGCTGACTCGCAATAAACGCACCTGACAGAGAAAAAATGATGGCTCGGCATAAGAAATATGTTTTTAACACATAATTTTAATTTGGTTAAGCTATTAGCGTTAGTAAGAATTATGAAGGTAATAAAAAGATAAATAATTTAAATCCAAAGTAAGTTCATTTCCGTTTATTTAACTTTCTACTTTAGTTTTTCGTTAGCATCTATTGTCTGTATGAATGTCAAAGTATGCAAAACTGTAAAAACATACAAATGCAATAATCTTCTGTATAAAAGGAGAATCTGTAACAGACAAGATAAGATAATAAGATATTGGGAAGAATTTCTAGTTTTCCATTATTTTTAAAATAAAAAAACCATGGAACTAAGTTGTAAAATGTCTTGAAGTCTCTTTTAGTTATCGAGACAAAATAATTCAACAGATAAAGAGTCAAGTTTAAAAAATTCAAATTTCATTATCAATCGAAATTTTTTTAAAATAAAACAATTGCAAATAATTTTATGATTTTCAGCACCTTCATTTTTTTCGAAACAAATTATATGCATTTGAGCTAACTTGGATGCATTTTTAAAAATGTCTTTTTACATATTTTTTGCACCAAAAAATTAACTAAATAAAAATGAAAAAATAAA
This sequence comes from Radix auricularia, assembly GCA_002072015.1. Classification (NCBI taxonomy): domain Eukaryota; kingdom Metazoa; phylum Mollusca; class Gastropoda; family Lymnaeidae; genus Radix; species Radix auricularia. The sequence goes on from MUZC01000248.1 coordinate 693,756, forward strand.
TTGTCGTTTGTATTTCTCAGCAGCGATTCGTTTCGTTGTTACATTTTCTCAGCATTTAAAATCAGTTGATGATGAACAATTCAACCTTCCACCAAAATGTAAACTCATCATTGTGAAGTTCATTGATGATATAAAATGGTAATGAAAAGATTGTACACCCTTTTATGGTCTAGATATATAAGAGCGCCTGTGCAGAAGATTGATTTTTTAAACATATAATTACAACAACAAAAAAGTGCTATAAATTGCTTATTTTAAATCCCTTATATTAACTTCATTGTCTTGTTGTGAGCGGGTGTAAAAAACAAAATTTAAAAAATGACACACTTTCCATGATTCTATGGAGATGAAAAACCGCAAATAGATTTGTGTCACATAACAATGCATTGTTTCACAATTTCATACCGATCGAATGTATCGCAATTAAATTAATGCATTTTTAGTTTATCTCTAAAGAGCATGTGTAGTCGTCTGCTATAGGTAACTTCGAGAAAACACTGAAGTTCAATCCCCCCATCGGTGATTACATACCCGTGTTTTACAACAAGGGGAGTTCAGTCACGTTCAGTCTCTAAATGTTTGTCACGTGGTGCCTATTATATTAGACACAATCAATGCTTTTAATTCTGTCTCATATAAAAGGGAAGTATAGTCAATTTTTTGTATTTTTACGGGTTGTTTAATTTCTTACCATAACGAAAGTAAAACGAAATTTTTCCGTTAGTTTTAATTGGATAACTCTAGAATAGGAAGCTATATTTAAATACAACAAAGTACTAAACTAAATATGACTGAACTTGATTAAATTTTCACCATTAAGATCATTTTTTTAAAAAAATCGTGAACAGATGAGATTCACAGTTAGAGACATACGCGCAGTGACAACAAGTTGGATAACTCACGTAGTTTCGTTGTCGTCACCGTTGACGTCATTATATAATGCTTTCAGAACTTCAATAAGTTCCTCTAGTTCATCTGGTTCAGTCGTGTTCATGGTGAGGCCTTGTCACATCCCGGTCACACTCCTGGAAACTCCTGGATATAACACTTTTGTGGTAGTTAAAAGCTAGTATTTATATAGGATTTTTGTTAAAATATTGGAGTTTTCTTAAGTATAAAAAATGCATTCATTCCCTCGGTTCATTCACACGATTTTGATGACGTTACTTATAATTTATATAAATTTACAAAAAAAATTATAAGCGTTTCCGATCACTTTCAAAGAAGATATTTCAACAATACACAACCCAGTAGCTTACATTTACGGCCTTAAAGCACACGCTTAAAGTACTTCAGTCACGAAATGGTTATTTTGAGGTAACTCAAGTTCTAATTTTATGTATATGAGATGTTGGTTTTGTAATGTTTTAGGGCCTATGCTCTTTACAAAATTTGACATAGTTACATTTTTATAGCTTTTATAATTTATCAAATCAACTGGTCTGAACCCGATGTGAAAAGTTCACAGATTAGATTTACTTAAGCTATAATGTGACTTACCGTTAAGCACTATTAACTCTGAAGTCTCATATTTTACGTAAGTTGTTTCAATGCCGTGGCCCTGGCCTAGACAATTTCTATGTGTAATGTGCTGTGGCAGACGGTGTGATCTGTGAGGTGAATGCCTAGCAGGTAAAACCAGGTCCCTGCCTTGGTCGGGATAATATTTTTAAAAGGTCGCCAACAACTTTTATTCTCTGTGTGCTCGTTTTTATGACATTTGTTTTGTTTTAAAATATGCTTCAAGCTAATTGCTTTTAAGTGAGGATATGAGTTATAAATCACACAAACACACACAAACAGAAACAAATATATGTGTATTCTTATTTTTGTTTATTTATATTGTGTGGATGTGTGTGTGTGTGTGTGTGTTTGTATATATA
>MUZC01000248.1:710464-758039 GCA_002072015.1 Radix auricularia
GGTGCCCCCCCCCCCCCCCACGATGGTTTCATCCGATGCGGCCCCCCGCCCTTACGACGCCACTGCTCCTCACCCTTTCAGCATTTAGGATCATTAACAGACTCCTTCTCTGTCACGTAATGAAAAAAGATGTGCTCCCGTTAAAAAAATCCCAATTGTGTAGAAAAATCAATACACCACAAGTATTGTTGTAATATTTGTTGTGTTTTCCCGTTTGAAAAGAGCTTTTCAGCCTCAGCCAGTGGGAAAATCATTAAATTAGAGACTTTTTTTTTAAATGGGCGATTGTATTGAGGAACCTTTACTACGTTGTAATAAACTTGAAAACTCGTACAAATACATTTAGCAAATCAGTGAAATACACACAAGGACCAGAGGCGTCACTAGGAGAGTGCTGTGGGGGCGGGCCGCCCCGGGTGACACCATCAGGGGGTGACACCAAAATGTAAAATTCTTTATTTTTCTGTTATTTGGCACTGGAAAACTCGGAGGAGTTCTATAGGCTAAGTCGCCCCGGGTGAAACCAACTCTAGTGACGCCACTGACAAGGACGGCTGATTATATTGACATTAGGATTACCATAAGCGTTCAGATGTACAATTAAAGGACAGGTATTCATTTTTAATCAAAACTTCATTACCAACTCCTAGAGCTTGGCTAATATTAACTGTTGTAACAAACAAAACTCACGTTATACAGCGTTAATTTTTTATTGCCAACATTTGCCATATTTAACTTGCACTATGTGAGTGATTATCAGGCACAAACAAGATTGTAGTGACTGGCTTTGGATAAAATCTCTGGGATCTAGTCAAATTACAACAACAAATAAAAAATTAATAAATATAAAAAATAACAGCTGAATCAGAATTTTGGCTTTTCGAGTCTGGTAAAAACGAAATAAAAATGCGGTGAGTTTGTTAAATGACGTATTTGAGCAAACACTCAAAAAAATTTTTTTTGTCATTTCGATTTTAGCAGCCGAAATGAATGAGCGGCCACAGTTTGTGTATCGCTCGCTTAAAGTGTCATGTCGGCTAACACAAAACATTTAGTTTTCGTCACTTTCAAAATGTAATTTTAAATAGTTGAAATTAATTTCGTTACAGTTTTCAGAAGTTGCCTAGCCATTGTGCGCTATGTTGTTGTTTTTTTTTAAAAATCAAACTGTCAGCATTGCTGGCGTGCGTGTAAGGTTTTTAAGATCGATGATTTCAATCGATCGATTAGGAACGGTAAGGAAAAACCGGACCTATAGAACGTGCTACATGGACACTTGGGAGATCTTTATACAATTAGTAATGGTCTACACAAATAGACTACACACACGATAATAGCATCATTACTTTAATCGTTAACCTAACAGAAAGTCGGATATCCATACACAATGCACAATGTTTGGTGAATTTGATATTTTCCACAAAGATGAATATCCACAAACAAATAGACCACTAACAGAACACATTAAATAAGAGTACTTCTTAATGTTTTTCCCTTGCTAAAAGCATCAACCTCTTCTAGAAATAGATTACAGAAAAATTCCAAACAAATTACCTTTAAATGACAGATTTTTTAAAGGTTAACTACAAGAGGCTCTCTTTTTGGTAAAACAGTTGTGACATTTTTTCCTCATTCAGTGCTTTTGTTTTAGAGTCAAAGAAGTGCAGAAAGTCCGGCCCCACGCATCTCGTTATAAATCAATTGAGATCAACCGTTCAGCACATCGCAGTCAATCATCTGAGGCGTCAGTTCTAAAATAAACTTTCAACACATCGCAATGACACATCTTAAACATTGTAACTGTGATCACACGTCTAAAAGTCCCATTACACACCACAATCATACATCTATTTCTTACATGGAACACATCCCCATCATACAGCGTGGGTGTCATGCCTGAGGTAAATGGTGAACACATTACCATGACAAATCTTGGGCATCATATCTGATATAAAAATGGGGCAGCCCCTCCCCTCTCCACCCCGCCACATCATACATCTTGCAGATCGTCGTGTACATTCAAAGACGCGGCTCTTTCACGGCCCATAATGTAATCCACCAGAGATCTTATCATTGAGACCAACTTCCGCGCGCTCTGTAAAACTGTCCCGGATGTGCCGACTGTTTCAGTTTCCGATTTGTCTTTTGCTGTCGGCTGAACAAAATCAGAGACGGGAGTATCGCTGACTGGCATTTCGACTCCCTCACTTCTTGCCTTGGTCAGTGCTTGGAAATAGCCCCGTCTGTACAGGCGAACCTAAGGTACAATAGTGACGCGGTTAATTGAGATTTTGGATGACACGGGTGGAAGAATCGGGAAAAAATGAAGTGTAAACTAAATGTAAAATGATATTTTCAAGCACATTTGTATGAGGGAACATAAATTTAATCTTTTATGTTGGTTGTTTTTTAACAATAAATTATGTTGCTAAGATAACATTTTTAATCGTTGGGCACATCACCAGGACGGGGACCCGTCAAAACGGCCCCTGACAAAACGGCCCCGACTAAACGGCCCCGACAAAACGGCCCGTGACAAAACGGCCCCGGTCAAAACGGCACCCGAGAAAACGGCCCCGGTCAAAATGGCCCCGGAAAAAACGGCCCCGGTCAAAACGGCCCCGGACAAAACGGCCCCGGACAAAACGGCCCCTGGTCAAAACGGCCCCGGACAAAACGGCCCCGACATAACATTTAATTAAGGAGATTTTTTATGTGCAATTTCCGAGCATTTGGGGGCATATTTCAACAAATGTTATATTTTCTAGCCTATTTGTAAGTATATATACTACAAACTAAGATCGGAGATTGTTAAGAAACCATGATGCACGTACAATTAGCAATTATGCCCCGCCGGTTGTGGTCGGACAAATAAAGACGGTTGAGTCTGCGTAACATTGTATGCCAATACGTGCCCCAGGGCATGGGGAAAACTATGTGTTTAAAGTCTCACGAGCCCCGTCAGATTTCACTCGCTCCGTCTTATCTCTTACTTTGGGCCTGTCCGTGGACGGAGATCAAACAAGGTAAATATAAAGGTGGTGTGGTACTTTTATGGCCATGACTGGCCGGCCAGACCTGACCAATTACATAGTCGGCATGGCAAAGCATTTTATTACGCTTGGTGGCCCTATATAATTAGGGTCAACAAATTCTCTTCGCCTAGGGCCTCCAATACCCGAAAGCCGGCCCTGCCCCTACAATCCGTAATTTCTAATTGAAAATTACCATGCCACTAAATAAATTTAAAATATTTTTTTTTAATTCGCATTTTGAAGTCAACGTCCGATTCTTTTTACCCCCTCCCCTCCCCCTCGTCACATATCGCCACAAACGCTTGACTCCCTATTCCACTCCCCAAGGTGCGTAACGTAATTTATTGACAGTCCCTGAACATGAATTTTCTTTACTGTCCCCAATTTGCCAAAGACAACTTACATCAACAAAAACAAATTTAAAAAGGAGCAGCAAGTATTTATAATAACATCTCTAAATCTAAAACACTTAAGGGTAGAAGAACGAAGAGTGGAGTTGTAATACTACAACTAACAATGCCATTAAATTTTAATTTGGAAATACAATAAACTAATAACCTTATTCAACCATCATAGACATTCTAAAATTATTTTGCCAATTTTTTTTATTTAAAAAACGCATTTAAAAAGTGCCTTTTCTTCTCTTCTGGAAATTGTATATGAAATGAGTTGAACAAAATTGAAAAATAAATACAAACTTTAAAATCCTAATAAGAATGGGGCCGTTTTGACCGGGGCCGTTTTGTCCGGGGCCGTTTTGACCGGGGCCGTTTGTCAGGGGTATGAGAATCACTGCGTTTTTGGGTTGTATTTTGCCTGGTCACAAGCTCATGTTTTGAGCTGTAACGAGATTCACGTGGGAGCGTTGTTCAGTCCATGCAAGGTCTGTCCAGGCCCACGGTATATAACTCGGGTGTGTCTTGGCTGTAGGAGACAAGGATAGACAAGGAGTTATGTTGCGGAGACCAGTGGCGTGTTGACAAGTCACCGGGTGTCAGGAACACGAGGGATACCCGAACTTTAGGGTTGCCGTGTTGGCCGGCTGGACTGTACGCCGGGCCTATGTTGTAACTGAGAGACACGGAGATATGTGATAGTGAGAAGACCAGAAGTTGTACATAGTTGACAAGTGTCTATGAGTATAATAAAGATTGCTGTTGAGAAAAAGGACTGTGTCATTTATTGTACGCCAGTTGTTGGTGTGTGAACAAGGGACCTGAACCCTAGACAACGAAACCTGACATGGGGGCCGTCATACACATCAGCATACTAGTGTAGATCATCGTTGAACAGTGCAAGGTGTCGGATACACACCGTATCTGTCTTGCAAGTATCCAAAGAAACAGACATCGAGAGCCAGATCATCGTTGAACAGTGCAAGGTGTTGCATACACACAGTATCCGTCTTCAAAGTCGCCAAAGAGCCAGATCATCACTGGGCAGTTCAAGGTGTCTGATACACACCGTATCCGTCTTAAAAGTAGTCAAAGAGCCTGACATCGAGCGCTAAATCATCGCTGAACAGTGCAAGGTGTTGGATACACACCATGTCCGTCTTGCAAGTCGCCAAAGAAACTGACATTGAGAGCCAAATCATCGCTGAACAGTGCAAGGTGTCGGATACACACCGTGTCTGTCTTGCAAGTCTCCAAAGAAACAGACATCGAGAGCCAGGTCATCCTTGGACAGTGCAAGGTGTCGGATACACACCGTATTCGTCTTGCAAGTCGCCAGATATTCCGCCAGTGAGACCAGAACACCCCAGGATATGCAAGAGCAGACCAGAACCAAAAAAGAACTGTGCCTGTTTCGAGTGCCTAGTAAAGACTATTGAGATCTACTGATGCCAGATGAACTTTGTGAATTGAACAATTTATCTTTTTTGCTATAGATAATTATTTGCAGGTGTTTTCTTAAAACTGTAAGTAACAAAATTAACTAATTAGAAACGTATGGTAACATATTGGAAAGCATTGTTATATTGAATATAGAAACACTTTTCTTCTTGTGAAGCTAGACTTTAAATAAAAAATGGAAGATATGATTACAATGGCGGAGCTTAGAGAGATGGGGGTAAAACACTTACAGTTAGAGGAAGAAGAGCCAAATAAGTTCGTGTTAGAGGAGTGGGGAAGACTGATAGAAGAGGAACGCCAAGAAAAAGAAATGGGAAAGGCAGGAAATTAGCATCAGGAAAGGGAGGCCATTAGAAAACATCAGGATAGGGAGGCCATTAGAAAGCATGAGCTAGAAATGTGGAGAATAAGGAGAGAGAGGGAAGAGATGGGCTATGACTTGGGTCAGAGGTTGAAAACGAAAGATGATGGGGTTTTGATCTTGGGCGAGACCCAAGTGGAAAAGGAGTTACTAATTGAAAATCGACAGGTGGACCATGGGCAGAGTGAGAGGCAAACTGTAGACCAGTTGGTCATGATAGATGAGGGAACAGAGCAGGGAGGAGATACACAGGGGGAGAGAGTTACGGTGGTGATAGTGGATGAGTGTGGTGAGGGGAAGGCTGCAAGGTGTTCGGCAGACAGGGTGGAAATGAGCACCGACTAAGATGAAAATAAAAGTAATGAGAACCGCTGCAGGGGGTTCACACGGGATTGTGACATGAGCACAGGGAAAATTTGGGTCGAGTTGATAGAGACAGACAATGTTTGTGAGGGTGGGGCAGACTCACGAAAAAGTGCAGGGAGATTGAATGTGTGGGGACGGGTCGGAAAAGAGATAAATGGACCATGGGTGGCCAGACCGTGACCGACGGGAACACGGATAGGCGTCACAGCCAGTTGGGATTGAGATCGAGGTGCGGAGACCGTGAATCAGATGGCCTGCGTGCTTTGGCGTTGGGGCTAATGATTTGTACGATAGTTGGGGTCGTGATGGAAACATTTATAAGTGGGAGCGAGGATGAGTGGCTCGCCACAAGCATGAACGAAAAAAAAGGCGAATTTGACACCAGTTGGAGTCTAAATATAGACATGTGTGAAATTCAGTCTTTGCTTGCGTTACTACGGATAAGTCTGCACAGTGAAAACTTGGGTCAACTTTTGTCCAAGAATGGAGACAAAAGATGTATACCACCATCATGGACAATGGCTATGAATTTTTAGGATATAATTTTTGGGAGGCTGGAGACCTCAGGACATTTTTTTTTCTACGATGTTAGATATTTTCCCATGAGATGAATGATTTTGATGAAATGTGGTTTTTGAGGACCTTTTTGTTAACTATTTATGACGTGTATGATAAGAATTTGTTACTAATTTGAGTTTGTTTATTATGATATTGTGATGCTGTTTTAGATGAATTATATAGTTGGGTGTGGACGGATGGATCGGAGATCCTCCATAACACACGCGTCACGCACCATGGGGACATTAAAAATACATGTGGAGTCCCTCTATGGGGACTATAAAGATTGATAGGGGAGCAATGACTGCTCCGTGACAGGTCCCTCTATGGGGACTATAAATATTCATAGGAGAATGATTATACAAGAGCATGAAGTGCTCCAGTAGAAAGGTCCCATGTGGCGGACAAGCACTATACCTTTTTCTTTGGTTGCTTGTTGTTCTAAATTTGTAAAAAAAAATATTTGTTTTGTTTTTTCCCTGAGATCGTGTATATAGATATATAAATATATTGTATGAATTATATTAATGTATTAATGAGATTAGTTTCATGAAGAGTTGCCATGAGATTATTATAAATATATGATTAGAGTTATGATTATGAACTTTACACTCTGGCTATGAATTCGCTTTGAGAATTTTGTTAATGAAGTATATGATAATGTATTATGATGTGCAGTGATTCCATACCCTGACTATTTTTTTTGATGTTGTAAATAAAAGATTCTACTGGGGGTAGAATCTAAGGGAAGAGGGGGGACATGTCAGGGGTATGAGAATCACTGCGTTTTTGGGTTGTATTTTGCCTGGTCACAAGCTCATGTTTTGAGCTGTAACGAGATTCACGTGGGAGCGTTGTTCAGTCCATGCAAGGTCTGTCCAGGCCCACGGTATATAACTCGGGTGTGTCTCGGCTGTGGGAGACAAGGATAGACAAGGAGTTATGTTGCGGAGACCAGTGGCGTGTTGACAAGTCGCCGGGTGTCAGGAACACGAGGGATACCCGAGCTTTAGGGTTGCCGTGTTGGCCGGCTGGACTGTACGCCGGGCCTATTTTGTAACTGAGCGACACGGAGATATGTGATAGTGAGAAGACCAGAAGTTGTACATAGTTGACAAGTGTCTATGAGTATAATAAAGCTTGCTGTTGAGAAAAAGGACTGTGTCATTTATTGTACGCCAGTTGTTGGTGTGTGAACAAGGGACCTGAACCCTAGACAACGAAACATGACACCGTTTTGTCCGGGGCCGATTTGACCGGGGCCGTTTTGTCCGGGGCCATTTTGACCGGGGCCGTTTTGTCGGGGCCATTTTGTCCGGGGCCGTTTTGTCGGTGAACCCACCAGGACATATCCTAGAAATGATGACTGAGATTAAGTTGTTTAAAAAACTTTTACTTCAGCGTAAAAGAAATCAATGAAATAGCTGAATTAATTATTCTCAAATGTAATCGGTTAGTTTGAGACTGAAGATAAATTAAACTGAAGGGGCAAAAAAAGTTTTAAAATAAAATAAAAAGAGTTTTAAATATTTTCAGTACGTATTTTAAAAAAGAAGTAGGGGTTAAATAAACTACAAACAGCATTTTAACAAATGGAATTACGTAGATCCCTAGACCTTAAACCGTTATATCAAAATCTTTCAACAAATGCTTTCTGTGTAGCTGATATAATCAAACGGGGAACTTGACGTACGTCCGCTTGCCTGTAAGCATTGAACTTACCGTTGGGTTATTCAGCAAGGTATAGGCGACATGCCAAGACGTCCTGGCACGGACGCTGACCTGGTCTTTCACTGGACGCCCCTCAGTTAGCACTAGAGATCAAGAAATAAAAACAACGGTCCAATAGAGGCGTAGCCTGATACCAAGCAGAGAAGCGTAAAGTTCTCGTTAAAGGGCGAGTGCCTCGGTTTCATTGCGCACACAATTGCGCTCACAATTACAAATTAACTAAGAAAACTAATTTTCTAATGCAAGTTAGTAAACACGGAATTAATTTAATAATTAAAATTGTATTTCAAAATAAAAAATATAAATTTACTTGTATTTATCATATAGATCTAATAATCAATTCAAACTCTTTTAATCTCAATTTTGCGGAGAGCTATAAAACATATAGCAGCAGTAAGTTTATGAGTCTAGGCACTCTAGACTTTTTTTTAACTTCGAATGTGAAAGCATTGTCTCTTGAATCTTTCTACTTTCAAAAGTTAGTTTATAAATAAATGTTGATTAAATAAGAAATTTAAATTTTCAATTGCCACTATATACACAAATATCTCAAACCTGCAATCTTGAATTTGGAATAGATTCTATGTTGATTCGGTAGGCACTGATGATAATTAAGTGCATAGACAATTTAATTTTTAAAAAATATGAATTTATAATGAACTATATTATATGTATTACCCAAATCGGGAGAGGGTAGGTGCGTGGGTGTCAATTTGAGATCACCTGGTCCGTTAACATCATCTTGGTAGGCCTTGAGCCGTCTCTCTGTCATCGACGTCCCCAGTAACCTAATAAACACATTGACCACCGGGTGTGTGTGTGTCGCTTCCATGTGAATGAAACCTTGGTAAGCAGCAAAACCTGAATGTGTAACCAATAAAGTTTTATTTCTAATGGTTTCATGTACAATTGAGAACCGTCTTCATTTGTAACAGAGACAATTTGTTTGTTTTATCTTCCTCAAACTTTCAGCGGTCTAAAATTTGAAATAATTTTTTTTTAATATTAAAGGTCCTCCTATTTTGTTGATGTCACTTTGTCAAGGCAAGGTACATTAAGACGGATACATCAAGACAGGTATATCAAGACAGGTACATCAAGACAGGTACATCAAGACTGGTACATCAAGACAGATAAATCAAGACATGCACATCAAGACAGGTACATCAAGACAGGTACTTCAAGACATGTTTCTTAATCGAGATTATTTAATTAAAATGGTGATGCAACTGACGTGGTGTTCTTGTGATTAAAAAATATATATTTAATACAATTGATTGCAACAAACAAACAAAAAAAGTTGTTTACTAGTCTATTTCAGATCGCCTGGATAACTCTTTATTAACAGATCATGTGACAAACATTTAAATAATATTGGCCCGAATCAAAGTATTATTTCCTTATTTTTTTAAAAGTATCATAATTGTTTGTGTTAAATGTCTTTACATGTTCCCAAACGAAATAGGCCTGATCTATTGAAAACATGCATCGAAAATATATAATTTTACAACATAACTTGTAACTTATTAAATATTTGTTTAAAGCTTTTCTGTTAAGCTTGGAGTCGATGTCTTTTTGAAAACCATTTTGAATAAAAAATGTATTTGTCTTAATAAAGGCATTGATAATAAAGTTCGTCAAGAGACTTTCGGCAGCAGTCAAAACAGTTCACCAAAGAAGGCATCTTGCTGACTCGTTTATAATTCATGTATTTATGTGTTTCATGGTTTTCTGTGCCATGGATTTCTAATTTATTTATTTCATAGTACGCACCCGAATCAAAAGTCTCAAACTTTCGTGGTAGAGTACTGTAATCAAGCCTAGCCAACAGAACGACACCCAGACCCACAGCTTTGAGAATCCTCATAAAACACGAGGCCAGGCCCAGGAAAATATTGAAGAAAAACATAAAGTAAGAGAAAACAAAGAAGAAGCGCCTGGAATTAAAGAAGTATATAAATAAAACATACGTAAAATTGAAATCACACTTTAAAATATTTTTATTTAACGAAAAAAAAAATGTTAATTTTTTTAATTAACAAAATAATCTTTAAAATAGGACTGCGGAAATTTAAGATTAATTAATCAATTAATCGTTAAAAATTTCAATAGATTAAAATTAATTTCATCGATTAAAATTTAATAAAATATTTTTAATATTCTTTTCCTCCCATTTATTAATAACTAGATCTAATTTTTTTTTTTTTTTTTTGCAGGGCTGCAGAAATTAACGATTAATCGTTAATTTTTTATTTTTTTTTAAACTATTACATTTTTTAATGATTAATTGACCCACCACTTATAAATGTACTGGAAGTCAAAAAGTAAAATATTTCGGCCGATAAATATATACTCATTCCCGGACGATTCCAAAAATATGTTGATTTTAAACTATTGACTTACGAGTTGATAGAGGTTATTTTGTTCATTGAGACAAATCGTTACCCTACCATGCAATGTTTCCTCTAAGTCTAAGCTTAGTTGGTCCGTGTGCAAACATTTTTAGCGCATTTTCGAGATGTCGAAATCGCTATTGCACCCGTTTTGTCCGTCCGTCCGTCCGTCCGTCATCACCCTTGATCTCAGCATCCATAAGTCCTAGACCCATGAGGTATATATGTTTTTTGTATACCCTGACCTGCCATTTGTGCATCAACACTCAACTACTCGATCCGTTAAAAAACCCCGTTAAAACTACCAAAAAATATTTCGAATCGAGAGGTAACACTAGCGCAGGGAACGGCCGCCATTGCCGGAAGTCGTATGCACAATGCTACCAGCATTGAAGAGTGGTGCGAAAGGGTGCAAAAGAATTAGTTGTTTTTTTTTTAGTTGACGTCATTAGAATATGTGTAAAAGTTTAGAGAGTTTTACGTCATCATTTGTGGTGACTTGTAGTTGGATTAAAGAGAAAATAATTTTTTTTCAAATGTAAAGAAATGACTTTTTTTTAAAAAAAATGTCAGGTATATTCATTACACAAGAAAATTCATAAAAATATGTCTAAAATCTAAACACAATTACTGATAACTGATATCTAACATAAGTACTGATAGATAATACGAAAATGCGCTAACACGTCCTGAATTCCAATAGGTACCAGGCTTAACATGATTTTTTTAAAAACTTGTGCGCAAAGTTGCAAACGTCCATTTTTAAAAAACAATATTTACAAAATTTGCTGCGCTGTAATTCTACGCTTCTGCGTGGTGTAGATCAAATATATGCGCAGCCGCACTGCTTAATGGGAACATTGCTTACATGTTTCTAAATCTTCGTTTATCACCTGCAAACCAAACATCCGCTACAGTTTCAGAAACTTCAGCTGAGATAAGCTACAGCTGTCTCAACGATTTTTCAGCTTAGCTGGTTATATTGTCAACTAAATAATGTCAATACACTTGTTGGTTAAAAGATGTCATATAAAGAAGACATTCAAGTGTTATTTCGATTTTCGACAAGTACGTCCAATAAATGTTACTTCAGACACCATAAATTCCAATTTTTGGCTTTAATCGAAATTAACTATTAATTAAATGTTAATTTTCCAAAAGTTAACGATTAAATTTTAATGAAGCGATAACAGACCGGCTTGGTTTTTACTTACCCATTTTCGTCTCGTATTATTTTTATTATTAACTTAGATGTGTATACATTTTAAAAAAAGGTTGTCTTCCTATTTTCTTGCATAGCATAACGAAATTGTGTTACATGCAGTGGCGTCGCTAGGGGGGTGCGGAGGGGGCGGGCCGCCCCGGGTGACACCATCAGAGGGGTGACACCAGACCATAAAATTCTATATATTCCCGTTACTTGGCACTGTTAAACACGGAGGAGTTCTACGGATTAAATTATGAGGGGTGACACCATGAGCTACCACCCCGGGTGACACCATGAGCTACCGCCCCGGGTGACACCAACCCTAGTGACGCCTCTGGTTACATGCACACAATTTAGGAGTCATTGACTTACCGCGACTTATCCGATTTCTCGAAATAATGAATCGTGACATAACGGGATCTATGTATGCATTTTTAAAATATAATTGATCGAAATTAATTAATTAATCGATTAAATTTTTGTTAGATTAATCGGGGAAATTTTTAATCAGTACCAGCCCTAATTTAAAATAATAGTGATGATATTAATAAAATTTTCCAAAAAATTAAATTAGCCATGACGTATTATTATTATTGCTTTAATGTTGCTCTAGAAAAATGTTTTCAAAATTAAAAAAAAAAAACTGTCAAAATATTGTAGATTTTTTTTCTTTTTCTTTTAAAGTTGAGAATTTAAAAAAAAAAAATATGCGTTATATGTAAATTAAAACTCATAATACAGATCTCTTTACCACTTTACCGGTTGTCTAGCCATAGGAATTTTTCCTCTCCTTTAAGAAACAAGAACTTGGCCAATGAGAATTGAAGTAACATCAACAATACACCAACCAAAACGCTTGGCCTATTGCATGTTTGGATAGGGAAAATGAAACGATTTGATAGGTATAACATGTTTTATTTTTTAATTAGCTAACAATTTCATGGGATTTAACAGTGATATGCTTAAAGTCACTAAGCCCCATGTCAACTCTGGAATGCTTTTCATGCAGAATGAATTTTTTTTTTAATGTTAGGGTTTCAAAAATACCAATAAATTATATAAATCAAGTACATTTTTTTGGTCCTTGTCATATCATGACGGAAAGCTATTTATAGATAGTTAAATCATAGATAATCAGTTGTACCAATATCATGACTATATATTAATCAATTATCCCGGTTTCATTAATTCTACGTTAATTTAACTCTGTTTATTTGGACGTGACCAAGACAAAAACACGTTCACTACCTTATTATACCAACATTTACTTAAAATCTGTTGTTATTATTATTTCTACAATTTAGCTGAAAACATTTTTGTAAGGAAAGCTCTGTCTACAAATAATAATATAACGCAATGAGATATGACGCCATCCGGTCTGAGAGATGGCTAACACTATTGAAACAACAAACTTGTTGGTAGCTGCACGTGTCAAATTTACCACGTCTGCTGTATGATGGCGACGATGATGTCCGTTAACTGCAGAATGAACAGGTTGATGAAACCAGACAGCAGCAGCGCCAAGAGTGTCAGGATGAACCACGTGACCGCGAAGGCTGTAAGAAGAAAAAATTAGAGGAATTGAGTTAAAAATTTTAAATTTAAAAATTCCCACCCATTGTAAGAAATCGATGTAAATTTTTTGTAATTTGTCAAAAGGTAATTGTTACTAAAAACATCAAATGAACGCCCGAATCTATGGTCTTAAAGACGTGTCAGACAAAAGGGGGAACAAATAAACACAGGTTGTAGAGGGTTGCCAAAAGCGGCACAAATAGTGCAATCACCCCAATTTGTATAAAATCGTGGATTTAATTATTTTTTTAAAATGGGATTTTGAGATCTTGAATGTGCCTCTATTAATTTTTTTATTGAATTGGACGTGTTAAAGACAATATATCGACCAAAAGTGATCTTATGATACCATATATTGGTTCACAGATTAAATATCTATGTATTAAATAATACTCCTCATGGTTCAACCATGCCGGAAACCAAGCAAGCTGTCTAATTCCACCGACCAATCAGCTGGCAAGAAAAGTTATGCAGATGGTGGGTGGGGGGGGGGGGGGTCACCGAGACCAACAATGCGTTCAATTGAGGTCAATCACTTTGTTCTTTCATAACAACAGAATAATATACATTTCGTAGTGTAGTGGTTATTACATTCGCCTAACACGCGGAAGGTCGTAGGTACAAGCCCCAGCTAAGACATTACTTTTTTCATTTTTAAAAATGTTTGTGTTTGTGCCCGTTCATTTCCCACTTTCTTTTCGAACATGACTTGGCTACACGGCTGTAAGCTTTGTTTCTCGACATTGGCATAATAACTTCGTGCTCTTCGTTGTACTCAGTTACAGAAAAGTAGTCACACACCTGTTTTCAGTCATGGTCAATTGTATGTTGCTCTATCCAGAGTTGCTTCTTTTCATTTACTCAAAGTCGTTTGCCCACACCCACCCCATTTGGACAATTGTTTTTTTAGGAAGTCTTCACCCGTCACCAAATCATTAGCGAAGTATGCTACGACGCGGGTCGGCTGGTCTTATAGAATTTATAAATACATTACTACGTGTTTTCAAAGTTTAATCAAGTTATTAATTGTAACTTGAATCTTTAACATTTTCTACTGATTTTTAGAAAGGTATCAAATTCTAGGAAATATTGCAAGTTAATCCCGAGAAACTTAATCCACGATTAAATTCTATAACAATAAATGGCGTTATTTTGTCCCAACCGTTTGAAACGCCCGTTTTGGGTGCTTTCTAAAAAAAATGGGGGGGGGGGGGGGAGGGAATCAAGATTTCTAAAAATAGTTTGACTTACCCCACACAAAGTAGGCCACTTGATATCCACCAAACTTAATACAACCTGACTAGATAAAGAATTTTGAGTCGCTCAATTTCATGATAACATAATTTTAAAAGCAAACCTGCTTGTATTATTTCTGACTATGACAACACGAATACCTTTCATTGGGGACACGCCCAAATATCGACCTTTATAATTCTAATTGCAGTACTTCGGAAAAGAACTCCACCTGCCTTCACCCTCACCCTCTTGTTTTAGATACAAAATGTTCATTTCTCTAGGTTCTTAAGGAAAATATAGTTTTTGTTGACTGAAAAATTATATATATATATATATANTGTAGAATTACTGATCATTAGAAAATATTCACTACACGCAGGAATGAAAAATACGTTGAAAAATGCTTATGTTAGAATGTTCTCGTGACAGTATTTTAGTCTTTTTTAACAGGGTCGCTTATTTCAAGAGACTTGACTTAGACAGATATAATTGTATGTTAAGTAATATTCTTAAAAGTTTCACAAGCACATATGGTTCGTAATATATACTTTATAAAAACTGTTGAAATAAGTAATTCTTCTGTTTAAAAAAAAGTTTGAGTAATTTAAACTTAAACATTAATACATAACGTTACTTGCTACTACTTAGGATTTATATCAAGTGCAGTAATTGGAAACACATAGTTTGCTGTATGGAAAATTGACATCGCCCCCATTTTTCAAATGATTACGTATTAGAACGACGTTGAAAACTATAAAAACATACACATATTTGAACATTATCTTTAGAAGGAGCTGGCATGCTGCTGTTGTCTCCTTTATAAAGGGCAAGTAAATTGGTGCTGGGGAAAAAAAAACATTGATAAATCAGCTCTATTGACGTATTTTTTAGATAAAAATGATGTAAGTCGTATATATAAAATTATGACAAAGAAAATAAGAGTTATCAATCTTTTCTTTTAAATTTTTCAATTGCATTCCCTTGGTTAAGTAGATCTCTTAAAGCCTTAAATATTCTTTGTTAAAGTTAATTCCAATGGGTTCACCAAAGGCAAATCTATTGGTTTTAACAAAGACTCTTTACGACTCTAAGAAATCATCTTAAGAAAGTTTTTTTAAAGTTTTAAATATTGAGAAAGTTGTTTGTTTTTTTTAAATAAAAAGGAAGATAAGTGAGGGCAGCACTTTCTCAATATCAACGTTTTTAAAACGCAAATACCAACAAGACTAAATGAACGAAAACGAGAACAACACCAACAACATAAATTTGGTACCGCCTAACATTACCTTTTCCTTTTTGTGTTCATAAAAAGAATTAATTATTACACCAATCAAAATATCATGAAATCCCTTACCGAAAGTTTGCCATCATGTGAAGAATACACAGGTAGCTGAGACCGCATGCCAGCGAGGTCGACACTATCATTGAGTCTGGGGGGCGGGGGGAAGGGAGACATGAGATTAATTGATTAGTAATGATGTCGTTTAGATGTTCTAAGCCATTGAAATAAGATAATTGTTTTGTCTTTTAAAAATTTATATATATATATATATATATTTATAATTTTATTTTTTTTGCCTGTTCAATTTCAATGTGTGCAATTTTTAAAGCCTTTTTGTATACATAATGATATATATTTTTTTGAAATTGTGTAATTATAAAGAAAATGACAAGAAAATATGATATTTAGTATGATTTAAAAAATTGATAACCCTGCACGGTTTACGATTTCTAACAGCGTACACGTAAGATTTCTAAGAACGTACATGTAAGATTTCTAATAACGTACATGTAAGATTTCTAAGAACGTACATGTAAGATTTCTAAGAACGTACATGTAAGATTTCTAATAACGTACATGTAAGATTTATAACAACGTACATGTAAGATTTCTAAGAACGTACATGTAAAATTTCTAAGAAAGTACATGTAAGATTTCTAAGAACGTACATGTCAGATTTCTAAGAACTTACATATAAGATTTCTAAGAACGTACATGTAAGATTTCTAAGAACGTACATGTAAGATTTCTAAGAACGTACATGTAAGATTTCTAAGAACGTACAAGTCAGATTTCTAAGAACGTACATGTAAGATTTCTAATAACTTACATATAAGATTTCTAAGAACGTACATGTAAGATTTCTAAGAACGTACATGTAAGATTTCTAAGAACGTACATGTAAGATTTCTAAGAACGTACATGTAAGATTTCTAAGAACTTACATGTTAGATTTCTAAGAACGTACATTTAAGATTTCTAAGAATGCACATTTAAGATTTCTAAGAACTAAGAACGCACATTTAAGATTTCTAAGAACGTACATTTAAGATTTCTACGAGCTAAGAACGCACATGTAAGATTTCTAAGAACGTACATTTAAGATTTCTAAGAACGTACATGTAAGATTTCTAAGAACGCACATTTAAGATTTCTAAGAACGTACATGTAAGATTTCGAAGAACGCACATTTAAGATTTCTAAGAACTAAGAACGCACATTTAAGATTTCTAAGAACGCACATTTACGATTTTTAAGAACGTACATTTAAAATTCTAATAACGTACATTTAAGATTCTAAGAACGCATATTTAAGATTTCTAACAACGTACATCTAAGATTCTAAGAACGCACTCTTAAGATTTTTAAGAACGCCATTTCAGATTTTTAAGAACGTACATTTAATATTTTTAAGAACGCCATTTAAGATTTCTAAACACGTACATTTAAGATTTTTAAAAACGTACATTTAAGATTTTAAAGAACGTACATTTAAGATTTTTAAGAACGCCATTTAAGATTTTTAAGAACGTACATTTAAGATTTCTAAAAACGTACATTTAAGATTTTTAAAAACGTACATTTAAGATTTTTAAGAACGCACATTTAAGATTTTTAAGAACGTACTTTTAAGATTTTTAAGAACGTACATTTAAGATTCCTAGTTATGTAATAGCCAATACGAAGGCTGACTCTGTCCTTGGTGACGTCCTCGTCATCTCCTTCTTGGACCTGCCAACCCAGACCGTCTATGGCGTTTGAGAACCACTCGACTATGTTAGTCAACCACGGGATGCTGAATGTCAAAATGTCAACTGTCATCTGTTGATCAATCATACTGAAACTCGTTATTTATTATGTTAAATATTTTTAAATCTATGAATATTCCACAAGGCTGTTTCAAGTTATTCCTGAGTATTATATTCAATAGAAATCCTTAGTCAATAAGTTTGTATTTTTTCCAGTTCATTAATTTTAACACATGAAAACTTTGTTTGTCTTCTATAACGAGCAATCGATTCAGCTAGAGACAACTTTACTCACCATGTAGACAATACAAGCAATGACAAACATGACGGATATAAAGCGAGATGAATATCTGAAACCTGTGAATGGGACCAATACGTAAGGATCATAATATAATATATGATAAAACCTTTCATTAATATAATATGTGATAAAACTTTGATCAAAATAAAAAATAGTAGAAAACTTATTCCTAGCAAAGTGTTTTTGAAAACAATATTTAATGACTTCTTGTCTTCGATCCTTTAACGAAACAATTTTGAACATTCTCATTTTTTTTAAAGTTTCACAACAGCTTTGGGATTAAATCGATTCCCTCTGTTAAACCTGTATGTTTATACGCATCAGAGCTCTGCAGGTCACTCACCTTTTTCATTGTGGTAAAACAATGTACCGAATATATTGACTATGAATTCTCTGAAGGCGTTACTTTGCCCTATCTTTTCTCTATGAAGTTGAAGGAAAAATACGAAAATTAAATTTATAGTATTGGCTGCTTTATTGTAAACAAAACAAAAAAAGAGTTAGCCTTAACTAAAACTGAAATTGAATTTGAAATATTTGGTAAAAGGGTTGGGGTGGATTCGTACATAGTTGTTCCATTGTACTTAGAAGTTATACAAAAGTTGTATTCATTTACCAAAAGGCAAACATGTTTGTTTTTTGTTTTTTTCAGATTGTTAGCAGAGAATAAAAATAGACATTACAATGCCAAAAGATATTTAAGATAATATCTTGATATGATTTAAAAGCTGCCTTGAATGACACAGGGACCCTTAGTGACATTTACTTTAAAGATGCCCCTAATGACACATTATAATAAAGACGCTTATAACAAGAAGTGATATTAAAGATATCTTTGATGACACATTATCTTAAAAATGCCCTTAATGATGAATGATGTTAAAGGAGCTCTAAAATGCCCTTACTTGTCCTTCAATTTCGGTTTAACTAGAAGTTTCCTAACATGTTGCCCCTGGTGGGATCTCATGACGTCCCCAACCGTCTCATCCCCCACTCCACCTCCAAATTTAGGATCGAAGATGTTGCCATGTTTGTAGGCCCGCCAGGCACGTACAGGTAAACTGATGCTGAGGTAGGCCAGGCAAGCCAGGTTTGGGAAGGATTTGATGACCATGAACAATCGACCTGTCTGACATAGATTTTCAATTATTCATAGCATTTCGTCAAACTCACCTCTTACGAGTGAATAAAAGATGTTTTAAAAAGTTAAAGAACATCGATTGTGAAAGCATGAACTTAAACAAATCTAAATTTAAGAAAGAAGAAAACAAAGTTAGAAAAATTATGAATTTTGTGAATATTACAACATTTCTACAACGAAATTTATTCAATGTATCGAATCATGTGTTATTTTTTGTAAAAATTTTAAATTATAATTTTATCAATCTATTTCATTCATTTCTTAAATGTGTAGAAATTAACAAAACAAACACAAAAAGTACTAAGAGAATGAGTTGCTATTTACTCAAGTAACATTGTTTTAAAATTAGGGTAACATCAATTATCAATTTTTTGGTAACCAAAGAAGCATTGAGGTGAGAACCAGGAGCATCAGACGAAGACCTGCTGACTTCAATTATAAACAAAAAACCTTGCTGAATTAACTAACCACACATAAATCATTACATTTAACAAAACCCTTAAGACCTACTGATTTAATTTCAAATGTTATTGCATCTGATGGTATAAGCTACGAATCCAGTACAAACAACGCCATACTCACCAATGACAAACTGCACTCACTGATACGGAAGACCTCAACGGTGAAAAACATCCAGACGTGCAGGGACCCCAAGCAGTAAGAGAAGGTCGTGTCCAGAGCGAGGCTTGCAAACACGGGGAAGAACACGATACCGTAGATGAGCATGGAGATGATGATCTTCAGAGCTGGATGGGAAATGACTTCACGTTAGCTCGGACTTTGAGGGGTCAATGAAACTAAATAACACGGGCATTGTTGTTTGTTTCACCTTTCTTTTACCTGATAGGTTCCCTTTGTTTACATATTGGTATTGTAATCTAATTCAAGAGATCGAATGTAATTTAACAACACGATCATATTGGGATACATGATCCCATTGTATTATGGGTTCGTATTGGATAGGGATCCTTTAAGCAAACATGTGTTCACACAAATAATGTCATTATCTTTGTCTGGACATTTAATTTTTTTTTTTACTTAAGAGACTTTTGTTAACACAAGGACACTTAATTTATTTGTGATATGAAAGGTTGTATTTATTTTTCCTAGTGATATCAAGTGTACGCCAGGTATACTGGCTAGTACCATATAAAACTTAAGAAATCACCATTTCATTGTGTAAGGTGTTGGTCGTGGAAAAGATGCATGACTGTCGGCCACCTACTGGAGAGAGGCTCGGTGATATAGTGAAACCGGATGCTAGTTATTTAGGCATTTATTGATTCATTTTTCAGCTTGGATCAATCCCTTTTTTTTTCCTATTCTGTCTATAATGGTATTTATTGATCCACAAAGTGTTTCAGTTGCACTGATCTCTATACTTAAACATGCTAAACGCTAATCTTACTTTCGGCTCACTTGAAATGTATGAAACGTCCGTAAAGTCGATGGGATACTGGCCGTGAAGGATGATCTGGTAGACGAGATGGGACGTGGCGCCAAAGGCACAAGCATACGATACCCTGGACGACCTCGTCATTGTATCCATGGGACTGGAAAAAAATTATTTTTAAAAAAGTCACTATTTAAATGTTACTGATAATATATCTAATGTTGTCTTTTTCTTTTTAATTATTTCCCTACAACACGTAGTTGTTATGGTGAAGACATTTGACATTTAAGCGTTTACCGGCTTTGACATTAGTGGGGTTGTCAGCTGTTAGTTAGTAACACGGTGACGTCAGATCGTTTATTTTCTAATTCGCTGAATTCCATAAATAACAAACACATTATAGCAAAAAAAAAGATAAACCACACCCTGCCCCAACTTGGAACCATATGGAAAATAAAAAAAAACACTAACAACGAAAAGGTGGGATATTTTCATCTCAAATGTCTCGAGGTTTGTCTCACTCTATTTTATAAGTCCCATTACTTAAGCCTGAATCCAACCTGAGTTATCACTCACAATAGAATACCAGGTCTTCCACGTAGCAGCCATGTCAGCTTTTCTACCCTCTGCACCGAAGTTCCCAGCAAAAGAGACAGAAAAATCTGTTGCAATATTTAAATGATATCTTTTAATGAAACACTTGAAATTTTTAAAAATGTTTTTAAAACTTATTGTTGAAGAGTTATATTTTTTTACATTAGCCTATATTTATTTCTGATTCTAACACTTTCAATGGATCTAATCAAATTTTTGTGAAAAATCAGTAAGGATCTTTATCACATGAAGTTTCCATTTAATATTAAAACCTATTTTATAGCTGTCTGTGAGGCCAATAGACAACAGGCTGTCAAGACAAAACGTCAAGCCAGCAAGGACCGTGTACAAAACCCTCCTGAAGGGAACCCATCCATCTTTTGTCCGACATGCAGACACAAATTTTGTGCAAGAATAGGGCTAGAAAGCCACCAGAGGACACACGTGACGGCCTAGCACTGGACTAATATGATGAGAGTGGTCAGGGACGAACAACAAAACAAATTTATGATATTTCATAACATGTATAAAAGCTAAGTAATCTCTAAATAAAGTAATTGTTCATCATCAATTACCTAATGAACAGAGGGGTTAATGAGAATGTTTTCAAAATATTTCTACTAACCGCCTCCATGACATGGTTCTAAAACTTTGGTTATTATGTCAGGGCCCGGCACAAACCAATTATCAATATTAATATTTAATTGTTGGCTATGGAGATAAGCTAAAGAGTTTTCATTATTCACATCATTTGTTTCTGCCTCCATAAAAATATTTTAAAATTTAAAAAATATTTTTTTTTAAAAACCTAAGTCATTAAAAGAAAGAACAATAAAATAAAGCATAAGCATGTTTCAGAACGGTTTTTCTATGTCTTTACTTTTCTTTCATTTATAGGTTTTCCTCGGAAGGGCAGATAATCTATAAACTATAAAGTAAATGCAGTTTAATGACTGTTTATTTCTAGCTATTAGGGCACTTACCGCAGTATCTCCACCTGTAAATGGTTAGTGAACTCTGGTGTTAAGACTTAAAAATGTATCGTTTTCTTCAGATAAATTGTGTGTCTCTTTTAGTATAATTTGTGTAGAGTTGCTTATTTACTTACCCCAGGTATCAAGCAGTACTGGTAAAATGTGTAGTGGTCAATGCTGGACACACACGGCTCACTGACAAGAGGAAGTGGGGAGAAGTGTTGTCAGACAATCAATAAATTAAAACCTCATTTCGTAGAGCTTAAAGACGTATACCAAATATGTTTCTAAACAGACATTCTCACTAGTCACGCTTTCCGTGGAAGTATAGTATATCCTTCATCTTAGCTATATTAAATACAAGTAAAATGTTTGTTTATAGATTTTCAATTGAATGTTATTTATATTCCAAAAATTTAATGAATATTGTCTTTTCCCTGATAGCTTGATGCTAGCATATTTTTTTCGATATTTTCTACAAACTCACAATACTGTCCCTTTGCTGTCTGCGACCGCTGTGAGAAGATAACTAATTGACTTCAAGACAATAGCATCCATTTCTGTCGCTGCAATACATGATATTATGATAAATATATTTAAAAAATCAACTTTAAAAGAATGTGTCATGGTACTCTGATTAAGCCATCATTAACTTCACTTAATATACTGTTATAGTAAATTGGAAGCTGGCATCAATATAAGCATATCTTACCTTATCTGTGAAAGACGCTCCGTATATATAGAAGATTATTGCAACCAACGCCTATCCATGATTTATGTCTAGTCTTGCATGTTTAGTTGAATTTCTAAATGTTTATTGAGTGTTAAATTCAAATTCACTTGTTAAATTTGCCGCTATTATAATTTGTAATTAAACAATGTGTTTTTATTTTAAATCAATCGATTTTAGTCAGTAAATATATGTGTATTCTTAAATTACTAATTAAAATAAACTATTAAAATACGTATGTAGTTGCGTATCCAAAACGTTAAAATATCATTGATAGTCTGGTCTCCCCTGTTTCCAAATGACAAGGTAATCTGCGTGCTGCAATGACCATGCTGAGATTTATATTATGACTTGAATCACGAATATGTTTTAAAACAGTGAACAAATTCTTGTCCTACATTCAAACAATGTGTACAAAGCAATCATAGTGTCCAGCACTGGGGCCCAGTTTATAAAGCAGCGTTATTATTTGCACTACCATTTAACCTTTTCCCCGTGTGATTGACAAATCTCCTGTCGGGCTCTATGGCGTAAGCTGAAAAGTAATGCGAGTGTTTTATCAAACAGCTGAAACAAGGTTATCACCCGCTGAAACACGGATAAAACTTTATTTTGAAATCTCATCTTTCACCCAAATACAAAACAACGCGTATTCCTAATTCCATTCTTTTTTCCCCACTACAATCCTTTTTTTCGTTAGTGCATGAAATTTTATATTTTTATTCAAAGTTATTTGGAAATTTCTATATAAAAATTAGACTATTGCTGTTAAATAATAAATTTACTTTATTTTTCCTGATTATTTTCAGTTCCATTTTTTCCTGATCATGTGAGAGTTTCCTAAGTAGTATATATTATTGAGTTTCAGGTTAATGAGATTTCAGCTGAAAATTTCTTTTATCTCTTGTCTTCACTCAGGCTTTTAGTAATAACAGCCTTGTTAGTTTATTTGTTGCAAGGGTCAAGAGTAAGGGTCTTCATTACTGATCATAAAAATGTTACATAACAACATTAGTTTGAACGTTTCCATTTACAACCGTATTGTGTCAACAGCAGTTGTTGGCCGTTAAAAAATGAGATGAGAATGGGAAGATAGTTTTTAGCGTGTTAGCTGCTGCAGACAAACAGCAATTTACACTTGACTTTTACGAATATTTTACATAATTAAACACTCATAAATATTGCTTCCATCAGCGGTTTTCATCGGAGTTAGGTCGAAAAAAAGCACTGAGATATTACAGTTATTTGAAAAATAACAATGGAATGTAAAGTATTGAATATACCCACCTAATTGCCTTAAAGGCTTGAAGATCTTTGCGCTTTAGGACTTGAACTTTTGGAGACTTTTTAAGACTTAAAAAAACCCCACTAGAATAGGTATAATACTGAGTACAATAATTTAATAATTATTATGAAAATATATATCATTTTCTTGGCATCGAGAATATCTAAAAATAAAATGATTTAGAAACACATCGTATCTAAATGTTTATAAACGCGTGAAAATGGATTTATTGAATATTTGCTATAATATTTTGATATGGATTTGTTTTAGAACACAGTTCTTCTTCTCCTTTTTATATCTATGAATGGCCCACGATGAATACTCTGATCATTATGACTATGTGAAAACGTTGAAGTTTGTATAAACGTCTGTGAATATTTCCCCCAAGCTAAGTTGGGTGTACACTTTTACATAAAGTCATTCGTCTAATATCCAAGCAACACTAAGATAATGTTCATTTTTTTTAATTATCAGATAACACACTCATTTATCGTGTCATAGTTGAAAACTGTGTGGAAAGGTCATTAAGCTGTACGTAGTAGGAAAGTCTACTGTAGTCTATTACATTCAATGGTTTCCTTGAATGTTTACACAGAAAATAAACCACATCATATAAACAATATTCAATATGTATCTTAACCCGATAATTTCAACGATTTTCTTCGTAATAAAGACTGCAGGGTGTGAAGATATATTTTAGTTATAGCGAAAACTGGATCAAGTTGCTTCATAACACAGAAACGTCTCCATAGGTCAAGTAGTTTATTTCATTGTTTGACATTTAAAATATATTTTTTATTACTCTTTGATTGTAAAAAGTATAGTTGTATTTAAATTTTTAAGAAATAAAGTTTTAACAATTGTTAACCATGTACCAATAAAGTGCATCAATACATTTATTATAAAAATGTACACGGATTAAAATTCATTACATTACACTACAAAAATAGCATTAAACGAAAGCTATGTTTTATGCAGAAACTCGAGGATATCATCCAGCAAGTTTATAGAAATGATATGAGTAATTGTTAGAGGAAAACATTTCATAGCCATCAAAATGACAAGAGCGGATCATATAATGAACAATGAGCTTGATGAAATGCTTCAGGTCTACATTCACATACAAGGAAAGAAAATTTAAATGTATCCATCAAGAGTGAGTGGGAAAAGGCATATAGACATAGTGACTCACATGAATAATACTTTGTGGTTCTAAAATGATGATTTTGGGAGGGGGGCGGTTAAAAAACATGCTGTTTGTAATTTAAAAATATTATTCCACAAATCACAAAAAGGCTTGGTGTCAGTTATGTCTTTCCACAACCCTAACCTCTCTTTTAATTTGCATATTTTTTAACGAAAGATTCGAAATATAAAAAGAAAAACTTTTTTTTCAATAGCAGAAAGTTATTCAGCTCTTTAAAGGGATTAATCTCGATGTCAAAATGCAATGGTATACGAAATACGCCGTAATGATTGGACGAGACGATTGCTTTCTTCAACATTAACAAATTCTCAAAGTCCTTAACTTGCCACTTGGTTAGTTTTTTACGCCATTGCGTTTCCGTTCGTACCTGGCAGGGTCAATACTTTATACATTGTCAAGTCATAGGGCGCATTCTTAGCTACCCATACACACAATGGCAAGTCACTTTTTGGTAACGTGATCATCAAACTAAGCGATGCCCTTTTTAGTATTGAAGATAAATAATATTTAAGCCTTCCTTTTGTAGTCTCTAACCCGACAATTTTATAGCAAAAGATTCTCTTCTCTTAAGTTATCGCATTGCTACATCTGTACAATGTCATGCCATTCAGGACTATCTGCTGAACTGCCCAACTAAACAATGATGTGTCCATCTGAGTCCTTCAACTCTATGCTCACTTGTCCCGTCTGCACGCTGACCACCCCGTCACTGTCCTCCCCATCGCTCCCGCTGCCGTCTGAGACGCTCTCCCTTTTGGTGACGTCTCTTCTGCGCCGCAGCACTTCCCGCCTCTTGGCCCACGAGGCGGTCACAGTGGTCTCGGCGCTGGCCCGGCTCTGTCTGGGCGTCCCGTCAGGGGCCAGGCCCAGGACGTAGTTGACGGCGCTCCTCACTGGACCCTGTGGTTTGATGGATTTGAGCTCCTCGAGTCTCTCTCGCTCCCGGTCTTCGTCCGTCTTCACAGTGTCCAGGACTGTTATTGGCCTGTCGCTGATGGGGATCTTACGGCCCTCTTTCCTGGCTTTCATCAGCGCGTGGACGTAACCTTTTCTATGGATTCGAATCTGTCAAGAGTAATTATATATTATGAATACGATTTTATAGAGAGATTTTATTTATAAATTTGAAACTGTTGACATTTTTATATGTGGCTGCGAATTTATGGAGTATATTAACATACGGATTTAAATCTGTATAAAGAGTTTATATATTTAGTCGAGGATGTCTTTGACAATATAATATGAATTTAAGAAGGGTGGTATTGTGTAGATAAATGCAGTGGCTTCACTAGTGGTGCGAAGGTGCGGACCGCACCGGGCGACACCATCGTAAGGGTTGATACAAAAAAAAATTCTACAGCTACACGTTTTCTTTATTTGGCACTGGCAGACTCGGAGAAGGTCTATGAGGTAATTTGTTAGGGGGTGACATCATGAGCTACCTCACTGAGTGACTCCAATCCTTGTGATGCCTCTTTACATTTGTTGCGGTGTACGTAAATTGGAGAAGAAACATAAACTTACAGTTATCTCTTCAACTGTCTAAATCAATATACATAATTGCTATGCATGTTCGTCCGTTCGTTACGCAACTAATTTTAGAAAGATGCGCACCAAATTACTGAACCAAAATAAACTCTTTTCGAGCGTCAGCATAAAATTGTTCAATGTGGAAATAAATGAATAAATAAATATAAATAAAATATTTTAAAGTACTGTATTAGATTATTTTTATTAAGATGTGTATCTTTTTTAAAAATTAATAGATTTCAGCTGAAAAATTGTATTTTTAAAACTTCCGTATTTTTTGACGCGTAATAGACTAGTATTTAATATTTATTAGTTTTTCTTTAATTATATTATTGCGACTCCTGAGGCAACTGATAGCAATTAGCAGCAGCCACACATGATGTCCCACGATACTATCTAGCTGCCCGGAGATACTTGGTTGGTTGTATATGAAACCAGTATTTTTTAATTTATTTTTTGGCCAGTTTAAAGATAAAACCCAGGGCTGTTCGTTTCGCTCTGCTCTTTCCACATGCTAGGGGCCATCCATAAAGTACGTCACGCTCCAGAGGGGGGAGGGGGTGTAAGAAAGTGTGACAGTTTGTGACAGGGAGGAGGGGGGTGTCCGGCCATGAGTGACGTCAGGGTGTTTTATATTAAATTTTAATTATTTCGTAAATAAAAAATATATTTTTGTACGAAAGAGTGAAGTACTTTAAGGGGGGAGGGGGTCCCGAGATTTGTGACAGTTTGTGACAGGGGGAGGGGGAGTTAAATATGGTCAAAAATAGCGTGACTTACTTTATGGACGGCCCCCTAGTACACGTGTCTAATTTAACTATTGTCATCATTATCTGAGCCACAAAAGGACGATACAAGTTTCTTACGCTGGGGTTATGTAGAAGTGTGTACGTCACCATCCAGTTGAATCTTGCTGACAAGTTGATTGGTCTCTTCTTGACATTGTCTACGTCATCAATTTTTGGTACTGGTTGGAAGAAAAATTAGTAGAAAATAAAATCAATTTCATTGTTTAAAAAAAGTATTATTATTTTTAATTATAGTAAGCGAAGTCAATAGTGCGCTCGCCTCATAAGCTGATGGGCGTGGGATCGAGCCCACGAAAAGCCACTATAAAAATGTTGAGAAATGACTAACGCTAAGAAAGTCCTACGCTGACCTGGAGAGGGATGGGCGCCGCCAGTGTCTATTAAGCCCGAGAATATTCTAATGGAAACATTAGAATCCCCTACGACCTCGAAAAAAAGAGGTTATGGGACCCAAAAAATTTTTTTTTTAATTTTAAAAAATATATATATAGTTATTATTTTTATTGAATATTGCGATGTTTAAATAAAAAAAAATAAATAAATAAAAAATAAAAAAAATAAAAATTAAAAAATTCAATTATTATAAATAGATATTTAAAATGAATAAATTATTGCTCGAATCCAAAAGACCAGTTGTTTAGTGCGAGGTTTTTTTTTTTTTGTTTGTTTGTTTGTTTGTTTGTTTGTTGTTGTTTTTTTTTAAAATAAATTACAGACGCTCCTTGTAGGGCAAAATATTCTTGCGTCCTACGCTCTGATAAAAAATCCCTGTCTGTGGGCAAGCTAAATAGCGTGCCTATGTCGGGATTGTGTGGCGCAATGCCCAGCTGCCACTGTTTTCCTTAATTATTGTCAGGTACTCATTCGGAGCTTGGTGGAGTCACAGGTAAACTCTAGACCCGGTAACAAAACACTGAGCTCAGAGCTTTACGCCGTGCCCCTCCCCTCCACAAATTCCCAAAGCTCTCTTGTACGTCTCTGCTGTTTAAGATTTGTTCGCGGTGTTTACTGAGATAGTACATTTGAATGTTCAATGGTGTGCATTTCTTTTAATTTTTTTTTTAAGTAGATGGCTTTTTTAAAATGGATCAACACCAAGTTTTATAATTATCATAAACTTAAAAAGCTAAAACCAAGAAAAGGGGATTTTATTATTATTATTATTACTACTACTACTACTATTACTACTATTATTATTATTTACCCGGTTTTCCGTTTGCAATTTTAGCTCCAGTATTTTTCATCTGCTTGCGCACCAACTCCACGCTTGTGTCTCCGGCTCGACCAGTTTTCCGCGCCGTGCTCATCGATGCCAGGATGCGTATGAACACGTTGACGACAGGATGAGTGTGTGCGGCCTCCATGTGGATGAATCCTTGATAAGCCTGAAAACCTGAGAGATAAGCGTGATGATATTCATTTGTTAGAGATATGAGTTGACGTACTCAATGAATGAGGGATAATGACGTTTAGAACAGACAGCTTGAACTCTGGGGGATAATTTCCCGACAATTTCCTGATGAAAGTTTTTCAAGTGATTATTAAACACGTCATTATAGTCATAGCAAGTGACTATTTATATTGAATTCATCAAGCTCCATTTGTCGATGGCTGATGTATATGCTCTGTAAAGTGTAGCCCAGTGATGGTGATCCTTCTTGGGGCCGCATGCCCAAAATTCAATGAAAACCTACTTATTTACTTAGGTTCGCCATTACTGGAGTAGCCAGACGTTCAAAAAAAACAACAAAAAAAAAAAACAACTAAATCATATTTTAAATAAGAAATAGCGTAAAATACATAATAATTTGCCTTAGCTTTGAAGCGGCAACCATAAAAACATAAAATTGTACACACTCGGAAAAAATAACTGATCTTTACTGTAAATACATGGCTTTAATATTCATTTGCTTATTATAGATTATCTAGATGCCCGCGGCGTCGCATACGCCGCAGATTTGCTCATATATAGTGCAAAGAAAGAGTGTTGGGGGGGGGGGGACAGGCAAAAGCTACATTACGATGAAACCAGAACAACGCTAATGAACCTCGGATGCGGGGATAACCTTGACGCATTGTTGATCTGGAAACATGTGTACTGTGGTTAGCTACTTGCCATCCCCAACCTGCACCACCCTAGCTTGCCAACCATAAACTAATTGGCATAACCTGACAAAGGTCATTCGTCAAGCTTATTTCCACTCGTCTTGTGCTTGTAATGGCGTTGCGAAGTCATGATCGAAAAGAAAGTGGAAAATGAAAGGGCACAAAAACAAACACTTTTAAAAATTAAAAAAAGTAATGTCTTAGCGGTGGATTGAACTTGGGACCTCTGCGTTAAGCGAATGAAATAACCACAACACTACGAAAAAAAAATGATTTTGATGTTCTGAAAGAACATAGTCATTGGCCTAAATTTAACGAACTGTTGGTCTCGATGACCCCCCCACGCTGTGCACTACCTTTTTTTTTCCCAATCTGATTAATAAGTGGGATCAGACAGCTTGCTACTTGCTACTTGCTTGGTTGGAACATGATGAGAATTATATATAGAGATATTTCATGACTTAATTTTTTTTTATTAGTAAAAAATTATAAGTCAAGTGTATAGAACATTTTTAGTCTTATTAATGAAATAAACTCTAATATTTGTTTAAATTTGTTTGTTTGTCTAATTTCTTTAAATAAAAAATTTACTAGCAAGGTAATTTTCAACAACAAAAAATTCATTTTACACTTCGACCAACTTGTACTACCAATCACTACTGTCACCTGGGTCGAAGAATTCGAATTTCCTTGGTAGCGTACTGTTGTCCAGTCGAGCTAGGAACAAAGTGCCCACACCGATCGCCTTGAGGATGCGCAGCAGGCAGGAGACGAGTCCCAGGAAGATGTTGAAGAAGAACATGAAGTAGGTGAAGACGAAATAGAAACGCCTGGAGTAGAGAATGAGAAGAGAGGAACTCATCAAACTTTCTTTTGATTGTCGGACCAGATTTTTAGTTGGGAAGAAAAATGTTTATGATTGTTGCTCATCGTTAGCTTTAAAAAGAAAGTATCTATGCGGTTTTCGCTTTTTTTTTTTTTTTTTTGGTNTATATATATATATATATATATATATATATATATATATATATATATATATTACGAAAATAGACACACATTAAATTGTTATTTCACTTCAGCACATTAATCTGACCACTGACCTGTTGTCTAGTCTCAAGTACTGACCATCATCCTGGAGAAATATGTGCCTGGCCAAAATCCACTGGGCAATCATAAGTACAACGGCTATCACAACACTGGGCCTGTGATTTGTGATGAAGAATGGTTGGAAACAAAGAGCATATGTGGAAGAATTATTGGAAACAATGAACATTTATTGAAGAATGGTTGGAATCGGTGAATATATATTGTAATTAGCATATAAAAGTATACATTGAAATTCTAAAATATGCCAAAACAACTTCTAAATTCTAGAAGTTCCCAAACTCATGAACCTCTTAAATACACGTCTCGAGTCAGTTTATAGATTTAAAAAATGTTCAAATTATAATGATCTGTTTCATTAAGGCTGCTAATTTTCTGAATATTTATGAAAGGGTTGCAATGAATAATCTCTACATACTTATTTTAATACTTTATAAAATGTATATATTAGTTACAAGATTAATAACCATTTCTATTGTATATTCTAGCAGTTTGGTGATAAGAAATTGGACGCTTTACTTTCGTTAATTGCCAACTCAATAGAGTTAAACATTGTATCTATGACAAGATCAAATCAAACTAATAATATAAATGTATAATGGGGGAAAAAGTCAAAAAAGTTAAGATTGTTCAATCAGTCATTTAAATTTAGTTTGTTGAAATTATTAAAAATATTAGCGGTGATTCAATGATTGAAGTTGGAGATATAAATATAACAAAATTGCACTCTTAAGCAAAACAAAATAATAATAATATATATATAATAAACGACCCACTCTTCGCGCCTTTTTCCCAACCGAATAGACACACCCAAACCATCCCCACCCCCAGAGAACAAACCAAAAAACACTACAAAGATAGGCAGCCAAATATACACACACAAGACCAATCCTATTGCCCAAGCGTAATAAGAGAGTGCTATAAAATTTCATGTAAGTTTTATTCATCATCAAACGATATTGCATTTGTTTCCCCGTTTCATTGTTTTGCTTTTTCATTTGACAACACTTTGAGATATGACAAGTAACTCACCATAGCTGTAAAACTTTATTGACGATAAACTCAGTGACCTCAAACATGAAGAGATGGACCAGCGTTGATACGGCCAGACATATCAGAGCAATGATCACAAAAGTGACAATGAAGGCTGGAATCACAGGCAATGATTAATTTTTATGAGTGTGTTGATGGGATTGCTTACCCTCGGGTAATTTACAATTACATAACAAAGTTGTTTTAATTACCAAAGTGTGTTTTTCTTGCGTTATTTTACAATTGGATTATTATTATTTCTTAATTTGGATGATTGCTAAAGGTGCGAGGATACCGTAATGATAGCATTGCCCGTATCAATAGAAATGTTGTTTTTGTGACTAATGCAACTCTGATCCTTAATTTTAAGGTTCACAAGCCCCGGCGCAGAAGACATAAAAGAAAACGCATGACTTTATAATATCATTAAATCATTCGCAAACTCGGCGAAGAATAAATAAAAGATTGCTGAATAATTTATCTTTAACAATAACATACGCTTTTGATATTTATTTCTTAACACTAAACTGCTTATACATAGATCTATCTTTAATAGCGATATCAATTCAAATCAGACTGCCAGGCCAGAATTTCTATCTAAAGTGTATTTGTTGGCTGACATTCGTCTTAACTATCGGGCATTTGTTACATTATCAAACACTAACAGAGAACTAGTCATATCTAAAACATAAAATAACGTCCAACAAAATCGTTTGGATTTCTAGTCACAAAGAACACAATTGTTTCTTAGTTGTTGTTTTTTTTTAAAGATAAGTGTAACATTTTGCTTCACATGACTTCGTGTTTTTTTTTCAACATTCGATGGAGATAAAGTGATACGTTAATTATATTTTTACTCGATAGAAATGGGCGTACAAAAAGCTTTTGTCCCATAGTTTTAGAATATTCTCCATATGAACAAAACTATTTCGAATAAATTTCAAAGATGATAAATATCTACACATGCTTTATTTTTTATATGACAATTATAAAATATAGTATCTTTTTAAAATAATAATTACACATATATACTTTTTTCTGAAAGACAATTCTCACAAATTTAGAAACCACCAATTCCTAGCGGTTTAGGTTAATTTGTCAACAAATGATGTCATCAACGAAGTCTATCCTTACCCCAGACGAAGTAAGCGACCTGATAGCCGGCGTACTTTATGCTGCCTGTCTGAAAGTAACAATTTCAAACAATTTATTTCATTGGTTATTTCTATTAAAATGTAAAATATCTTACATCCAGAAATGTCATTTTCCTTACATTGTGATTGTGTATATATGAAACTGTTAAGAGGTGTCAGGTAAAAAAGTTGATGAACATATTTTGTGCAACTATGTCTTTTTTGTGCCCACCGAAGACGAAATTTGAGTTTAGAACCCCCTCCCCCTTCCCGTGCCACTGTTTGTTTTTCATTATTGAATCTTTATTTTGGAACGCTTGGTATTGCTCTCTTAAAGCTTTGGCTAACACCTGAGCAACCTGATCCATCTGCTGGGCAGTGCCACAAAACCTGATGCATCTGCTGGGCAGTGCCATACAACCTAATCCATCTGCTGGGTAGTGCCACACATTGACTGAGCTATTACTCCCTCAGTGCCCTAATTCTGCACCTTCCACGTGGGATTTGACTTCTCCATTATTACATTATTAAATAGTATATTTACAACCATAAGTGTTCCGTCATAAGTCATTCACACACAACTCCTGATAGACGTACACATAGCGACACGGGTCCCTGCTCTGACGGTGGTGGAATCGTGCTGAAGTCACCACGGTACATGGCGTACAGATTGGATCTGAGAACAATGATACGAATGGTTTATTTCGTTAAATAGGTATTTCAGAATTGTTACTTTAACTTATCCGCCTAAAGTAATCTTAAAGTTGATGAAAATTTGTAACATTTACACAAAACATTACTCACTCTCTTATGTAAGAAATATTATTTAATACATGTGGGAAAACAAACAAAATATTTACATCTCAGTTACTCATGTTGGCATTCAATGCGCCGGGCAAAATAATGCACGATTAAATAGATATAAATAAGCGTCATCGTCGCTATGGTAACCTACCTGAATGAAGACATCATGTGAAGTATTGTGAAGAAACTAAGCGTGCACGCCAGTATAATTGCAACTATTAGTGAATCTAAAAAATAATTAAATTAATTCTTAAATTTTATTTTACCGAAGCAATTGAAGGTAAATTTTAAAACCTAACACTTGAAAATTATACACCATGAGCCATCGTACTTGGTGACACCATGAGCCATCGCACTGGGGGACACCATGAGCCATCGCACTGGGGGACACCATGAGCCATCGCACTGGGGGACACCATGAGCCATCGCACTTGGTGACACCAACCCTAGTGACGCCTCTGTCTCATTCCCTTCACAGAAAATTTTCAAAGTTCTATCTAATCATTAATCTTTTGTTTTTAATCGTCCAAACGTTTTTGGTGCCTTAGAGGAAAAAAAAACAACTTTCATTTAGCCATGTCCCTTTTTAAAAATTCAAAACGCACCTAAATATATTACAATAGCTGCATTAAATTATGTTCTTGAAGATACGTCACTTCTTCGTGTGCCATAATAGACCACCTTGAAACACAAAAGTTTTTGATTCCATGATTAAGTAAATTTACGGAACGAAGACCAAGTATCCTACCATTAACATTTTTTAAATGGGGTTAGTATTTTTAAACATTTCAGATTAGTGTGTTTGCTTGTGTGTGTCTGTGCGTGAGGTGTATCTTGTGTGTGCAAGAGAGAGAGAGAGAGAGAGAGAGAGAGAGAGAGAGAGACATAGAGGGAGGGAGGAAGAGAGAGGGGAAGAGTGAGAGAGTTAAAAGCCCACCAACATTTAATTGTTCTGGTAGCGTAATACGCAAAGAGCAAAGCATTCCGGATGGCAGCCGTGCTTGGACTCTCCCCCGGAAGTTCTTCCCAGCCAATCAGGTCAAGGTCCTCGGCCAGGAAGGTCATGATTCTACCAAACAGCTTAAAGAAATATGCCGTCAGTTCAACAGTGATCTGAATGGTAGATGAGATTAACAAATAAAGTATATTTTCTCATTTAGTTATAGTTACTAAACTAGGCAGATTAAAGTACGTGATCTCCTAAATTTATATTTCAATGTACAGATGGTTATCAAACGACCCTAACTAATGTTTAGAACACGTCAGTTGAAAGATATCCAAGTCTCACAATGAAAACATCATTAACAGGTAAATGGTCAGTTCAATTATTGTGTTGGATGCCAGAAATTGTTCTCCCATACCCCCACCCTACACTTACACCTTAAATATATTATTTATATTTTTAAAAAACTTTACATCTCTTCAGATGGTTATCTTTACAAACGTCGATATATCAAAATTTTCAGAGGAAATCTAAACATCACCCTATCCCGTGTAAATCGATACATCAGATTTTCCCCCCGTACAACAAAACTTTACACTCAGTCATAAAAACAACAAAAGTTCATGCGTAATTTCCAATGGCAGTGAATTTCCAGGTTTAGGATTTCAGTTACGTCATTAGGGCTCGCTAAATTGTTCATGTTTATAACTGGTCAAGTCTCTTGTTTCTCATACACACACACACAGTGTTCTCGGTGTTTGGAAATAATGGGGACTTTAAAGAAGGTTTAAAATTCAGGGAAATCATTATGATCATTGAAAGTCATAAGTGTAGAAGATTTTGTTATTTTAAAAGAAATCAAGAACCCTTCGAGTTGTGTGTGATAAACGATTTCATAACAGAAATTTACTTTTTTTAAAACTGTGCTTTTTTTTTTTTTTTCAGTTTTTTTCAGAAATTAAAACACATTTTTTTTCCCTCCAGCACAGTTGGTTTACAATGTCATTACAATTTTACCAAGATATTAGTTTTCTCTAAAAGCATGTATTACGTTGGCCAAGTCTTTACGGCTCAATGACTTAAACATGACATTGATCATAACACAAACTTTTATTTCAAAATCGATGTTTGAAAAATTGTCCAAAACAAACGTGAGAAGGGTAAGGTTTTGTTTTCTAACCACAGTAAATGTATGCAATCATGTTCAAGACAGGTGCGATTCTAGAATGTTGGGGGGGGGGCTAAATCAGCCTTCTGGTATGCAGGCAATTTGATTTGGAACTGTTAGAGCTGACGCTAAAGGCCTTAGGTATATCTGTATTCTATTTACATCGTTAGAGATGCTTCTGGGGACGTCTGAGGGCTTAAAACTTTTGGTCCACTCAGCATGAGCACATACCCGGATTAGCAATTGGTCCCATCCGGTGATTTCAAAATATGACACACTGTTAGATGACGCAAACAAGCTGTGACATAAATGAAATGGGATACTCTTGACACCAAATTAATAGTGGTGTCATTGTGGGGGGGGGGGCGAAATAGATCAACTTAAAATAGATAGTAAATTGTTTACATTGTTTTAGTCGTTACATTTTTAAAAAAAACTTTACAAGATTATTTATTCTTTTAAAAACCGCCTGGTCGTGAGGTAAATGCGTCAACACTGTACTGAGTTCTGGAAAATAAACGTAATAAAATTAAAATAATTCCTTTAAACACCTGTGACACAAGTTAACATCATGTGTTGGCTGCCGTGTGGGTGCGTCATGAGTTTTTGAATAGTTAAATATAGCCATCGGGACGGTAGCACTAGCATAACAGTAATAACGACATACGAGGTTGTAGTGTCATTTTCGTATTCAATATAATAGTAATAGTTGTGTGTTAATAATAGCTATATCACTGCTTCCATTTGTCTACCTGTAAGGATGTGAAAATATATGTTTTATATAAATATAATTTTATGGTTAAGGTGTTTAATGCTTTATTATAATCATTGGAAGTATTTACAACTCCAACGTGTAGAGGAATGTGTGCGTATCTTTAATTGATATTCGCATTAGATTTTCATAGTTTATTATTATTATCCATAGGAGCACGTATGTCATTGTCTAGATAAGATTTTAATGGGGACGTCGCTGTTAGGTATGAAATCAGTGAGTTTCCCCGGAAAAATGTCAAGATGATGCTAGAAATTTGGAAATTTGATTTATTATTTTAAAATTAATAACTCACTCCGAAAAAATAATATGATTAAAATTTATGATTCTTGATCAGCTACTTGTATATTTTTTTTCATATTTTCATTAGTGTATGAACCATGGGGGACTACCACATTTTGCTGGCGACCATCTTGCTCTCTGCCCTTTTGATTGCACTCGTTTTCGGGAATGTCCCCACCACAAAATTGAGCTGCACCGCCGTGTACCAACTTTGTCATTCAGACAACAGAGTGTTCACAGGAAGTGAATGTGACACGATGCTGAAAACTTGTTTTCGTTGAACGTATTGAAAATAAGTCTATCACTTTAGGATAAGGGAGAACGCCTACATTAAAAACATGGAATTGAAGAAATCAAAGATAAAACAAAATGTTATTTGATTCGTACAAATCAAACACAGCTTGTGCTATGTGTAAATTAATTACTTTTTTGTTTGAAATACTAATGTGTAATCATAATAATAATTATTTTATATTATAACTTTTGCAAGGGAAAACCATTGTTTGTATTATGGGACACTTATGAACTTATGTGTTTGCAAAAAATTTAACCGAAAAAAAAAACGAAAAACAATTGAAGCATTAAGAACTTGGAACGTTTTTCGAGTTCTGTTTTAATTTCTTTTTTAAAGAAATTTTGCGCAATAATAATAAAGGAATGTGTCAAATTCAAATATAGTTCAAATAAATATTAGTTTGTTTTGATTATTTTTTTAATATTTCTTTTCTTTCTGTGTCTTCATATATTCGAAAATGATTGACTTATCGGATAATATTTATTTTTAAAAAGTGTTTTCTTGTTGTACTTGTACAAATTAAGAGAAGTAGACGCTAGCCCGCAGTAAAGACTCTATTTGTGGTTTGCTGTCTCCAGCCTTGATTCATGTAAGTTGTGTGGCGTTAGTGAAAATTAAACACAATGATATTTTTTAAAAATATATGCATTAGCTAGGAATTATGTCTTTCCTCTCTAGTCGGACTAGTCGTTATATTTTTCGGCGGAAAGTCGGATAATTTTATTTACACAGACAGTGTAATGTATCTATTTTCTCGGGAAGGTTTGATGTATCTATTTTCACGGGAAGGTCTGATGTATCTATTTTCACTGGAAAGTCGGATAATTATATTTTCATGGAATGTCTAATGTATCTTTTTCACGGGAAAGTCAGATGCAGGATTTCACTTATTTAAAAAATTACAGATGTTGTGAAAGTGGTGTAAGTATAGTTAATCTGTGCACAAAGACATTCCTTTTTGTCTTTCCAGAAAAAAAAATTAAAATTATTTTAATGTGTATGTTCAATCCATAAATTGACATATTCCATACTCGAAACAGTCGTGAAAATGCAACATATTAATTAATCAAATTACAAAAAATGCAACAGATCACATACATAGACACAACCAATCACTAGGTATTACGACTAAACGGACTCAACACACTTTAGAACCGTTCACCTCTTTAACAACTTACCACATACACAACACAAGCAGCTACGAACATGACGGAAAGAATTCTCGCTGGATACCGGAAGCCTGAAACGTGATACAAATACAAGTATGAAACAAATAAACTTGATTTGTGTATTGAGACCTTTTATGTTTGACTTTAACTTTAACATATCTTAATTTATTTGTAAAGGAACAAAAATAGAACAATAAATAATTGTGTCAAAATTAAATCTTAATTGACTTGGCCTGAGTAATGATTCTACCATAGATAAATTATTATTATTTTTATTTTTTTAATGTTTTAACTTTATTTATTTCGCTAATAGCCCTACGACTAGAGCACAATTTGTACCGATGATCCGTTGTACGGGTATTTCAGAGACTCATCATGTTTCTATTAAACGTATTTAATTTTTAAAGTTTAACTCTTTATAGGCGATTTCGGCTTTACCATATCAAACATAGCTTTGTATTCATATAAAATAATATAGCTTTCAGATCATTAATGGGTTTTTAGTAGGGATTGGCCGGATACGTTTTTCTTACTATTTACCGGATCCGGATAGTTTTGTCCTAATACTTGCCGGATCCGGACTTTTCCGTATTTAAATGTAACAGGTAAGGGGTTGTACTTTACTACTTTTAGTAAAAGTATGAAATACTATTTATTAAAATATGTATTATCCAACTTATGGAGAGTATCTGCTGTGACAGTCTGTTACACTGTCAACGACAACGATGAACATTTTACAAAGGTTTTAATGAATAATTGTCAACGAAATGTGTAGCGTCTACCAAGCGAATAGTGTTGTACTAAGTGTGTAGTGTACATGAAGTCGTGATCTATAGCCATAATAAAAACTGTACTTTTATTCAGACGATTCAAGTTTAATTATTAATATGTTGTTTTTCACTGTTAATTTTATGTAGTAAAGTAATATCTATACTTGTAACTTTTTAACTTAATTTTTTTCGCGTATCAAAATTGATTCTTTTAATATATTTTGCATGGATTTGAATGATTTCATGATCAACGCTTGGCAATTTATTTTGTCATATATTAATAATTTAATGTAAAACTCAATTTGTTACTTGACATATTTAGTGTTATTTTGTATAATTGTAATATTCACAATATACTAGAGTTTACAAGTTATAAGACTGAATAAGACGTAACACGTGAGCAAGAGTTTTATTTTTCAGTTCGCAAATCAAATCACAAATGATATCCGGATCCTATCCGAATCTGCCATAAGTATTTGGCGAATACGGATATTGCTGAAAATTCCAAAATATGGCAGGATATCTTGAAAAATTCAAAATAAAAGATGGATTCAATTGCACAAGTTGAAACGTGATTATGCAATTCTTTGCAAGAGGTGTAATAAAATTTACGTGGGTCAAACAGGTCATCGTCTTAGAGATTGGAGAACACCTGTATAATATAAATAAACAGGATCAATGTCCTGTGCCTAAATAT
This sequence comes from Radix auricularia, assembly GCA_002072015.1. Classification (NCBI taxonomy): domain Eukaryota; kingdom Metazoa; phylum Mollusca; class Gastropoda; family Lymnaeidae; genus Radix; species Radix auricularia. The sequence goes on from MUZC01000248.1 coordinate 750,052, forward strand.
TTCCACACTGTTGACCCTGGCGGAAGTTAAGATATTGCAAGAACTGGTATTTTATAATTTATATGCGAGCAATACCCTTGATAGGATCTACAAGGAAAATAGACTTATACAACGATAAGTTACACGGGCTCAATGTGGAATTAAGAAATTTAATGTGAGAATATTTTTCCCGTTGTGATTTTCACTTTTATTTTTTATACTTCCTTCATTTTCCTATATCCTGTGACATTTTTGCTTTTAATCATATTTAATGTCTTTTATTTTACAACTATTTTTTAAATAGCACTTTTAATGTAATTTTATTACATATGTAACTGTAAGTATGTACTTTATGTTTAATGTACTGATTTTAAAGCATTTTACTGTCGTGTCTGTTTTTTAAAAAAGTTCAAATTTATTGTTTTCTTACACAATTTATTTTTGTATTTTGATTTCACTTTTAACAGTTTTAAACCATGTTTTTATACCGACATGTCAATAAATGTCTTTTTTTTTTTTTTAAAATGCATTACCGTTTAATGATGACGTTCAGTCTTTGGTTTATTTAAAATTTACAAGCACAAGTCGAGTGCAAATAAGCATGACTAATACCCCTAGCTAGGGGTGGCCGATCACAGTTAATGGTTGGCAAGCTAGGGTGGTCAAAGGGGGTGGGGGGAGCTAACCGCAGTGCGCATGTCTTGAGACCAACAATTCATCGGTGGTCCTCCTGACGTTCACTCGCGTTTTTCTAAAAATTTCTTGCTGTTGTTTGTGTCCGTTCTTTCGCCCCTTTCTTTGCCATTATCTGCGCCAAGTATGAGGCGTCAAGAACTGTGTAAGCTTAAGATAGTGTAGTATCTCAGTAAAACATTTTTGTTTAAATTCAGGAGTCTCCACACTTTTCTTCCGGAGGGGCGAATTAACTGTCAAACAGCAGTTTGGGGGCTGGCTATTTACCCCTAACTACTACGTTTTGTGGTAAACTACAGGAAAAAATAGTTAATTTTTCGGAGATTAAAAGGTCTCCAGGGGCCGGATGAGAGGGCCTCGCGGGCCGCATCTGGCCCGCGGGCCGTAGTTTGGAGACCCCTGGTTTAAATAATGGGTAGCATACACACTCTTTTTGTTGTTGTTGGTTTGAAAAAAAAATTGGAACCCTTCAGTGAGTTGCTGTTGTCGAAAGTAACGAAGTACATTATTGAATATATTTAGGTGTGTTGTAATGTTAACAATGGGAAGCAATCAGATACAAGCCACCGAGTCAATACGAGTTCTATGCCAGGATTTAATTGTAACTTACTTGCTCTAAGTACACATAATTAAATCAGTGGCTCTTAATGTTTTAACCTTGTAAACTCAAAATATTCTCAATTTCAATTACCTTTGTCTCTATGATAGATCCAGCTGTGTATTTTATCCATCACAAATGCTTTAATGACATTCTTCATGCCCTCTGGTTCTCTAACAAAACAAAAAAATAATAATAATATAAAACATTTTTTAGCGCGTTTTCGAGAAGTCGAATGCGCTATTGCACCCGTTTTGTCCGTCCGTACGTCCGTCCGTCTGTCATCACCCTAGATCTCAGCATCCATAAGTCCTAGACCCATGATGTATATATGTTTTTTGTATGTCCTGACCTGCCATTTGTGCATCAACACTCAGTTACTCGATCCGTTAAAAAAAACCCGTTAAAACTACCAAAAAACATTGCGAATCGAGAGATAACACTGGCGCAGGCAACGGCCGCCATTGCCGGAAGTCTTAGTATTAGTTTTTTTTTTTGTTGACGTCATTAGAATATGTGTAAAAGTTTAGAGAGTTTTACGTCATCATTTGTGGTGACTTCAATCAAGATCTTAGCGGCCCAGGGGCAGAAATTGAAAACTTTTTCGAAACAAGCTTCAACATTCAGCTACTTTCACCAAGATTGGCAACCACGATCTATCAAACAACAATTGACGGAGTATTTGGGCGATTAGCTGATTACAATTTAGAATGTTTCATTTATGAGTCCTATTTCAGTGACCACAAACCACTTGTAGTTAGATTAAAGAGAAAATAAAAAAATTTAAAATGTAAAGAAATGACTTTTAAATAAAAAAAATTTCAGGTATATTCATTACACAAGAAAATTCATTAAAATATGTCTAAAATCTAAACACAATTACTGATAACTACATAATGCTGATATCTAACATAAGTACTGATACATAATACGAAAATGCGCTAACACGTCCTGAGTTCCAAAAGGGACCAGGCTAAACATGATTTTTTTAAATTAACGCTACCTCTAATTTCTCAGATTTATTTGATGCTAATTTAACATTTATCTTTTAAGCGCAAACTTAGAAAACAGCCACTATCAGTACTATCACTTCTCAATCATTGAAGGGATTTTTGTGTAATGTGTACCTGTGCATGTATGTCTGTCTGAATGTGTGACTATGTATGTTTATGAGTGAGTGTGCTCACGCATTCATTGTAACAGTGTTATGAGCCTTTTGATAACATAAGTTATCTTTAACTTTAAGAGCTCGATAAATTTTTAACTGAATGTAAATTAAAATTAAATATTTATTTGTAAACCTACACTGCTGACTGACGTGTATTCCACACATGTCACAGCGAAGCACGCAATCCAAACAAAAATATATGATTCATATTGAGCGCGAAGTCCTGTTTGCTCAACATGAAAGACCACTTATGTTACATATACCATGATTTATTCATTATAAACATAAAAGGAACGACTCTTAAGATGATTAAATTGAGTTTCCTTCAAAGGGAAGTTACTCGTATTTTAATTAGCGCAGTAAGATGCGTGTTCAGTTGTTGAACCTAATGATTGAAATCAAAGGGAGGCTACTCGTGTTTTGATTTGCGCAGTTCAGTTGTTGATGGAAATGCTAACTGGTTGCAAAGACAAAATCATCGTCTTAAAATTCTAATCTTTGCTTTGAAGAACAAGTCGGGGGAAAGTGTGTGTGGGGGTGGGGGACGACTGAATTTGTTACCTCCTGGTTAACAAGCAGACTTTAGATGAAACTGAATATTATATGGTGATCATTAAATTCTAATCAAACAAGTCAATTTTTATTGAAGCAGTTGCTTTCTTTTCTCTACCAGCCCTCCTCCACCTCGGATATCACCTCTCAAAACACAGTTCATGAAGGTAATGATTTGTTCTCATGGCCTAGGACGTCCCTGAGTCCACCAAGCTCCGAATGGGTAACTCAAACTAGTTAGGGAAACAGAGGTGGCTGGGAATAGCGATAAAGTCTCATAGCTGTGGCCTGTGAACGCTGAGTCACTTCCCAACAGACTAGCTCGGTCTGTGGACGCTGAGTCACTTCCCAACAGACTAGCTCAGTCTGTGGACGCTGGGTCACTTCCCAACAGACTAGCTCGGTCTGTGGACGCTGAGTCACTTCCCAACAGACTAGCTCGGTCTGTGGACGCTGGGTCACTTCCCAACAGACTAGCTCGGTCTGTGGACGCTGAGTCACTTCCCAACAGACTAGCTCGGTCTGTGGACGCTGAGTCACTTCCCAACAGACTGGCTCGGTCTGTGGACGCTGGGTCACTTCCCAACAGACTAGCTTGGTCTGTGGACGCTGAGTCACTTCCCAACAGACTGGCTCGGTCTGTGGACGCTGGGTCACTTCCCAACAGACTATCTCGGTCTGTGGACGCTGAGTCACTTCCCAACAGACTGGCTCGGTCTGTGGACGCTGAGTCACTTCCCATCAGACTAGCTCGGTCTGTGGACGCTGAGTCACTTCCCAACAGACTAGCTCGGTCTGTGGACGCTGAGTCACTTCCCAACAGACTAGCTCGGTCTGTGGACGCAATAATCGCATGTATAGAAGGAGCCTCTGTATAGATAAGAAACAAGAAAAAAGCGTTTTCTCTCTGATGACGGCCACCTACTTGATTATCTCAGGTTTCTTGAGAAGTTTCCTGACGTGCTGTCCCTGGTATGAGTTCCTGATGTCCTCCAGCGTCTCGTCCGGCGGCTTCTCTCCTAGCTTTGACCGGATGTAGTTCTTCTGCTGCAGGGCGATCACGAACCTCACGGGCAGGGTGATGCTGAGGTAGGCGAGACAACCCAGGCTAGGCAGTCTTCTGACGAACAGCACGGTCCGGCCTGACTAGAAGTTATAGAAATAACTGGAATACTTTGACATTGTCTTAACACTCAATAACATTTCAAGTTCTCTCTGAAAGTTCTCAAAGAGGAATTGGGGAGCTATATTATTAGGCAATCAACTTTTGTTCCATACTTTTTTTACAAAAAGTTTTTAGGAAGCATGTTATCAATCTTTTTGCAAACCTTGCAAATTGGTCTGTCTACTGTAAGTCAATTACAAAACCTATAAATGTATAGTTGTTCAATTAGTTTAATTGAATACAGATCGAATTCATCAGGCAATGATTAAATTAGAAGTTAATTAATCTATCACAGTTTTGTCCTGTCCGGATTTTATTCACTACAGTATTTTATTTTTAGGATATTATTTGTCACAGTATTGTCGTGTTAAAATTTTATTCGCTGAGCTTCATTCATGAGAGCCAAATCATTGACGATTGTGGGAGCTAAATCTTTATTTTTTTTAAAAAAAGACATAAAATAGCTGGATATCATTTACAGAAAACCAATTTGAAATGGCTTTTTACAAAAATTAATTTATAACACTCACTCCCCCTTCTGAAAATCAATAAACCAAATGAATTATTTTTTTTAATTCTATCCTGCGCTCAAGCTTAGTTTTAAATGATATCTTCCATCAATTTCCCTGACTTACAAGTGTAAAGCTGCACTCACTGAGTCTGTACAGGTCCACCACAAAGAACATCCACACGTACAGGGCCCCCAGACCAAAAGAGAAGGCAGTGTTCAGAGCCAAGCAGGCGAACACGGGGAAGAAGACGATCCCGTAGATAATCATGGAGAAGATCGCCATCAACGCTGGAAATGTTTCAGCAAGTTGGAGCTCAGTGTTTCAAGATAGTAGAAATATATTCCAGAAACAAAACAAATAATTATTTTTTATATTTTTTTTAAAAATGTATTAAGACCGCATATTTGCTTTAATGAAAAGACTTAATTTCTTCTATTTTCAACAAAACAAAGGACAATTTAGAAGAACAGTTATGATATAAGAGGTAGTGTTGGTACTTGTTTTTTTAAAAAAATTATTCCATTAATCAGGAAAATTTAATCGATTAATTTCGGTTAATTATATTTTATAAATCGAATATTTAGATCCCGTTAGGCCGCGATTCATTATTTCACGAAATAGGTAAAGTAGCAGTATTTATATGGCTAACTCATTCTGCTGTGGAAACGTAAAAATAATTTTTTTTTTGTTTACGTATGCACGTCTAAATAAATAATAATAGTACGAGGGAAAAGTTTCTAAGTAGCAAAAAAAATATTTTTCTTTAATAAATAACTGGGAAAAGTATTTTAAAAATAATTTTAATCGGTGAATTTTTAACAATTAATCGATTAATTAATCGTTAATGTCCACAGCGCTAATTAAAAGTTAAAAACGTATATGGGGCTGTCCATAAAGTATGTCACGCTCTAGAGGGGGGTATAAGAAAGTGACAGTTTGTGGAGGGGTCCGGCCATGCGTGGCGTCACGATGTTTTATATTTAATTTATTTTAATTATTTTGTTATTAAAAACAAACATTTCGAAAGTGTGACGTACTTTAGAGTGGGGGGGTGTCAAGATTTGTGATCGGGGGGGTGAGTTAAAGAGTGTCAAAAAATAGCGTGAGTGACGTACTTTATGGACGGCCCCTATTTTTATTTTCTATCGGGCTTACTTGAGACAGCAAGCGCTCCTGAGTAATCGATTGCGAATTGGTGCTGTATCGAAATTTGATAGACGACAAACGCGGTGGCTCCAAACGCACTGGCGTATGAGATTTTTGAAGTTCGTGTGAGAGTATCCATAGGACTAAAACATAATACAGTTACGTTATTATTTGATTCGTTGTTGTTTTTTTTTAGGAAAATTTTCAACAAAAATTAGCTCATAATGTTAGATAAAGTCTAGATCAGTGTAACTTTTAGTTATTTGTATTGTTTAGTTATTTGTATTGTTCAGCTCTTACTCTTAGTGCAAGATGAATCATTTTTAAAATCCATTTCTACAGACTGTTCAAAACTACACGAATCCTGTCTTATATTAAATTCACAATTTTGCATTCAATTTTATTTTCATCCCTGTTCTGTGTAATTGTAATGATTATATTTTACGTTTAGCTCTGTTAAGTTCCCAGTGCTGTGACATCTAAACTATTTTCTCGTCACTTACAACAAGAGCCCTGGACGTCCTTTGAGAAAATCTAATAAAATTCTTCTTCTAACTGTAGTAGCCGCCATGAGCAATGTTAGTAGGCACTAGATTATTTAAAAATAAAAAGTAAATCAAGAAATAATATAGACAAAAAATAAGTTGTTGTAGAGACTTGTGTGGGATAAAAGGTCAAATTTACAGCAATTTTTAATACACAATTTATCTTAAAATTTATTGATCGCGTTTTCAGTGTTGTGGGCGTGCGGTGTGTCATTCATTTAGTGTGAATAATAGAAAGGGTTAATAAAGTAATTGAATGGGAGAACGTTATTTTGGTAGGTTAAAAATATTCTTCCTGGACTTTCGTTAAGTTAAGGGTGGCAAGGAATGCGGGTGTAAAATTAGGACAAAGTATATTGAAGAAACTTATTTATTATAAATATATGTGTAATATTGATAATAAAGCATTTTTTGGTTCTTAAATATTTTTTAAAGGTTTAAGTTCGATGAAAGATATAAAAGAAAATGTTACGTTGACTTGAACATCTCAACGCTGATTAAAAGATTGATGCGTTCACATTATCACGATTTGTTTTTAAACAGGGGAACATTTTCCTTATTATCAATTTCCAATCAAACACTTTTCGCTTTCAAATTTTAATTATGTTTCCTCCTGGCAGGGTACAGTATACATTACCCATTTTTTTTAAATTTTGTAGGCTAATACATTTTACCTGGGGAGGCGGACTGCGGGTATGTGAAATAGCATTCATTTCTAGTTGTTTCCCTCCTCTCCCCCCCCCCCCATTTTTAGCCATCATCTGAACTACGAAGAGCTTTCGACAAATCAAAATGGTTTGACTGAAATCATGTTGAAAGAGATTTTTTTTTCGAAATATCGCTGAGTAGAAAACAGTTCAGAACATTCTCAGAGAAGCGATTCTTTTTGTTATTGCACATTTTAGCCTTCAAGAATTGATTTTTTCAAGAACAAGAGAAGGTTAATGTCATCGAATGATTTTATTGTAAACTATAAACAGACATTAATGCATTAATAAATTATTTCAATATATGGCACTTAGTATGAAGATCTTAGCCCTTACTCAAAAATGCTATTTATGTCATTGTTCTATTTAGGGATGATTCACTATACAACACTTGAAGTATTTGTTACTTTGCTTCATTGCTTTAATATAAGACCTCTTAATTATCATGCAAATGTCTCTTAACATAACATCTCTAAATACTCTCTACTTACCGCTGGTATGAGTGAGAACTGATAGAGCTTGTAAGAGTTAATGCTGCTAACACACGGCTCACTGAAAATATGCGTCAATATTATTCACACAACTATACTCATATATTGATATTGTTCACACAACTATACTCATGTTGATATTGTTCACACAACTATACTCATATGTTGATATTGTTCACACAACTATACTCATATATTGATATTGTTCACACAACTATACTCATGTTGATATTGTTCACACAACTATACTCATATATTGATATAATTCATACAACAATACTCATGTTGATATTGCTCACGAAGCTATAATTATGTTGATATTGTTCACACAACTATACTCATATATTGATATAATTCATACAACAATACTCATATGTTGATATTGTTCACGAAAGTAGTATTTATTGCAGGAAACAGGTATTATTGACCTTT